>CAHIKZ030003780.1:890000-1100000 GCA_903632075.3 Acanthosepion pharaonis
ATAGACACTGTTATATATATATATAGAGAGAGATAGATAGATAGATAGATAGATAGATAGATATGAATAGTCTGGTATAGTTAATTAGGTATGTAAACATAAATTGAAATAAGTGGATATGTGTTGATTAAATATATGTAATAATATTTTATGTCACGTTAGGAATTTGGAAAAGTATAGATCGATCAAATCTTTTACGAATTGATTGATCTTTCCTTTTCATGGTCGGCATCAATAAACAACATCTGTTTCTTCGAATATCAGCAAAATTGTCAAATTACTCAACAGCGGATTTGGACGATATGAATGCACAATCGGGCAAAACTTCTTTTTTTTTTTCTCATCTGTCAAAACCTGGCGTAAATTCCTTATATGGTGTCCTTCAAGAAATGCATATCTTTTTTAGTAATGTGACCGCTGCCGGATATGTGAGATAACGGAAGATATGGAAGTCAAAGGAGAAAAATAGAAGAGTGATAGAAGAAGAAGAAGAAGAAGAAGAAGAAGAAGGAGCCAGGTGAAAAAAGGAATAAGGAGGTGAGTGATAGAGTATGAAGAGAAAAAGAGGGGGGATAATAAGAGAGAGGAGGATGAGGGGAAGAGAAGAATGACGAAGGAAATGAGGAAGCATTTGAAAAAGGGAAAGAGAAAGGGAAAAAGGAAAACCAGAAGAAAAAGAATGGAGGCATGGAAAAAGTAAAAGGAGGAGAGTGATATAAGAGGACGGAGAAGAGATGGGGGTATGTAAATAAGGAGGAGGAAGAAGAGAAGAAAAGAAATATGGAGAAGAAGTGGAAGGGTGAGAAAGGAGAAAATTAGAAGAAGAAGAAGAAGAAGAAGAAGAAGAAGAAGAAGAAGAAGAAGAAGAAGAAGGAAGAGAGTTTTAGAGGAGACGGAGAAGAAAGTGAAGTAAATAAAAGGGAGGAGGAGAAGAAGAAAAGAAAGCTGGAGGAGAACAGGAATCATGAGAAAGGAGGAAGAGAAGAGAAGAAGAAGAAGAAGAAGAAGAAGAAGAAGAAGAAGAAGAAGAAGAAATGGAAAAAAGAAGAAGAAGAAGAAGAAGAAGAAGAAGAAGAAGAAGAAGAAGAAGAAATGGAAAAAGAAGAAGAAGAAATGGAAAAGAAGAAGAAGAAGAAGAAGAAGAAGAAGGGGAGGAGGAAAAACGGAAATAAGAAGAAGAAGAAGAAGAATAGGAAAAAAGAAGAAGGGGAAAAGAAGAAGAGTAAGAAAAGAATAGAAAAAAGTAGAAGAAGAGGAAAATGTAAAAGAGTACGAAGAAGAAGAAGAAGAAGAAGAAATGGAAAAAGAAAAAGAAGAAGAAGAAATGGAAGAAGAAGAAGAAGAAGAAGAAGAAATGGAAAAAGAAAAAGAAGAAGAAGAAGAAATGGAAGAAGAAGAAGAAGAAGAAATGGAAAAAGAAAAAGAAGAAGAAGAAATGGAAGAAGAAGAAATGGAAGAAGAAGAAGAAGAAGAAGAAGAAATGGAAAAAGAAAAAGAAGAAGAAGAAGACGTAAATGAAGAAGAAGAAGAGGAGGAGGAGGAAAAACGGAAAAAGAAGAGTAAGAAGAAGAATAGGAAAAAAGAAGTGGAAAAGAAGAAGAGTAAGAAAAGAATAGAAAAAAGCAGAAGAGGAAAATCTAAAAGAGTATGAAGAAGAAGAAGAAGAAGAAGAAGAAGAAGAAGAAGAAAAGAAAAGGGAGCTGGAATAGAGAAACTGGAGAGCGAGGAGGAGGAGTAGGGGATAAAAAAGAGGAGAAAAGGGTAAGAGGAGAAATGGAAGAGGAAGAAAATAATTTTCTTGTAGAATGTTGTAGGGAACAATAAGAATAAGAAAGAAAGAAAGAAAGAAAGGAAGGAAGGAAGAACGATGGCATTAGATTTTATGTCTCACACACGTGCTCTCATTTAATTGTTCCGTAAGAAAAAAAAATGAATGGAATGAAAAGTAAAATCTTCATGGGAACTCGCTAAGATTTTAGCAAATGTCATGTTCACTTCATTTGTCCGTAAGGGCGATTCGTGAGCTTTAAAACCGAAGCCTTACTCATTGAATCTATTTCTTACCAATAAGCCCTTGCGCCTTAGTGACATTATCGCCTTGCTTGGGGTGAAGCGATTAAAATACTGAGTGCCCATATGCAAATGATCAAACGCTAATATTTGCTTATCACTGCAGTAATTCTTTCCTGTTTTTTTTTGTTTTGTTTCGTAAATTATAACTCTTTCAGTGTTTGAGAAATATTTCAGTTTCGAGTCAATTCATTTCAGTTTAGCTTCCTTCAGTACAAATCTATAGTTGAAAATCAAGGATCAAACCCAGTGATGATTACGTAATTATTACGTCTTTTGTATGAATAAAAAGAAATTCCTCCGTGAATAAGACGTTATCTGAGAGATCAAAAAATGATATTTGAAAACAAGGCTTTGTAATCATCAGGCAAAATGAAATGGATATGACGACAACAAAAAAAAGTTTACATGTGTATAAAAACTCAAAAAAAAAAATTGTTGATATAGGATATTTGGCTTGATGGATCAAGAAGCAAGAATCGATTGATGGAACAGAAAATCTTCCTCTATGGAAACCTCGAAATATCACGTAACGTTCAGTTTGCGGAGAATAAAATAAAAACGATAATTATAAATATTTATTAAGGTTTTTCTGTGGTCGAGTATGAAATTTCTCGAAGGCGACATATTTGATTCTACTTCACATTTCTTTAGATGATGAAAAGCTAAAACATATCGAGAAGTCTGATCAAATTGCTTCATCTCTTAATTTAAAGAAGGAATCAATTTTCAGTGTCTAAAATTCTGCTTATGGCAAAAAAAATAAGTTAAAAAATACTAAATTTGTAATGAGATCTTTAAACAATAAAAAAGAAATTAGAATACATACATTTTCAATATCTAAACTTCCGCTTCAAGCAAAAAAAGAAGTTTAAAAAGCTTTAAAAGTATTTAAATCTAATATCTTTGGAAAAAAAATAAAAAAAAAGATTAAGAATGATAAGGGAAGTAATTATTGGTAAAAAAAAGATCTTTTTAAAAATAACTGAAGATTTTTTTTCAGGTGGTTGGAATGTCGAATTGAACCCTTTATTTCGCTTATTGGGGTAGACTGTTCTAGTTCCACGTGCCATGTTTAATGGATGTCAATTATCAGTTATCCCCTGTTAATTCTCCTCTCCAAGTTCTCTATCGCTTTAACCAGGTATTGAACTACACACTCTTTGCATCCTGTCACTGGATCTAACTTACGCCTTTATCCAATGTGCCATGTGTCCTGGAGGACACATGGCACAGTGGATAATGGCACATAAATGATTGTTTCAAAATTATATGTTCGTAAGCTTGCGAACATATCATTTTGAAACAATCATTTATCCACTGAAGAAAGCCGGAGCGTACAACGACCGAAACGTTGTGAAAAACATGGCGACAAAGATGAGGACAATAGTCCGAATAATATAAATAGTGTACATAATGCCTCATCTCAGAAATATAGATAGATACTAATACATTTTCCATGTCTAAACTTCTGCCTGCACTGAAAACAAGGAAACCTTCATTTAACAAGTCAGTGCAAAAATTGGGGTCTACAAATGTGTATTAAATGTAACGGTACCATTATTTGCCTAATACAATAAGTTTTCATAATTGGGGGATTTTTTTCTCGATATACTGTAAATGGTTGCGATCTTAATAAATGGTAGAATTGGAAAATCATTGATAGGAACAAAACTTACAAAAGGGTAAAAAAAAACTCTGGTTTTCTATGTCATTCCCGTCTCGTTATGTGAGAATGTAATGGTGGAGGAGTAGTTTGCCTTTTTGAAATCAGGTTAGATTAATTTACGATACATACCAGAAGCATGATTAGGAAATCCATTTATGAGATTGGTAGACTATTTGTCAAATTTTTGAACGATGTATTTTTGTTTTGGACTTTTTTTTATAGTTCTGATATTGAGTCTACTTATTTTCTTTTTTTTAATTTATTCTTGTTTTATTTTATAAATTTGTTGAACATTTTGTGATTCGAAAGTTTGCTTTGCTATTTAAAGTACACTTTATCAGTTTTAAGTTATGGGTTTGAGTCGTTATGTGGTTATGGTAAGTGTGGTAGGAATTTGTTTTTGTGTCTGCATTTAGAAATGATCTCAGAATTTCTGTTGAGGAGTTTCACCTTTTGGGGGAATCTAGCTAATGATATTTTTCACCTTTTAACAAGGGTTATTTGTTTTGAGATGTTGTTGTAAACTGGTGCAGTTTTCCTTGTTTTCTGGAGGTAAAATATACGGAAATAGATAATTAACATAATAAAAGAATAAGTAAAAAGGAAAGAAAAATTTATAAATATTACAAAAAATAAATTATAATTAAATAAATAAAACAAATTCATAGTTAAGACTATAAATAATTAATAATCTAAAATGCTATCCCTGGTCCATGAGAAAAAGATGATCAGAGCCTGACTGCTGATTTCTCCTCTGATCTAGATCTAATAATCAGTGGAAAACAGGTTTGTAACATTCAATACGTCTGCTACTCACTACAAAAGTGGAAGCGTTTTACCGTCACTGAGCAGATCGTGAATTTTCTCCCGTCATGAGGAAATCTTGTGCTTTCAATCAGGCTCCTTGGACTCCTACTGGAATACAAGTTCATCCCAGTATTTTAATTGGAACTCATATATACGATCCATTGCAAAAAATGCCAGGAATATGATCATTACTTCGTGTTGCTCTAGAAAGTACCTGACATGTCCTGCCATGCTGATTCTTCAAAAGTGTCAGATTAGACCCAAATTGGGGTATTGTTGCCTTATCTGTGCTGGAGCGGCACAATCTATTCTTCCCAGCCTTTTTAGAGTCCAGACAAAAACTACGGGTAACCCAAAATAAAATTAAAAATAAAATACCTGATACTTGAAAGACAACCTGAATGATAACCCTTTCACTTTGTCTAATAAAGTCACGTTGCCTTGGAGTCGAGGAAGAGTCTTGCCAACTTCTTTTTTTTTTTTTGCCAAGAAATTGGCTTACGGTCAAATCACGCTGAAACACCGGTTCTCGTTCGATCACCGAAGTTAAGCATCGTAGAGCCAGGTCAGTACTTAGATAGGGGACCGCTTGGGAACACCTGGTATTGTAAGCCCCCAAAGTCCAACCCTTACCTCACAGTCGGTTGGGGGCGTGTAAACGGTAGTGTCAGAGCTATGCCGCCCGGAACTTCGTTCCTGGTAGGGCCACCCAAGGCGGACAGGTCTGACACACACGCCGGCTAACAAGGGCTCTGGTGAAAATCCAAGGAGAGTCTGCATCGGTAACCGGCGGCTTCTGGTCGTTCCTGTCTCTGCGTCTGTGGGAACCCCGCGGCAAGCAAGAACGTTATCCGAGTAGGCCTGGGTACCCTACTTCTGTAATTTATCCCAAGAATCTTCTTCTCATAACAGGAAGAAGCCGGCTCAATCCGCCCAGGGTGAATGCCGCATCAGTACAGTACAGTACAGTAGTAGTAATTCCGGCAAGAACGTTTCTGATTGCGTCATTAAGTCAAGAACCGTACTAATGACGAACAACCGATATTTCATTCTGTTCCCAGCCTGAAATCTACAGAAGTATGATCTCTCGTATTACTGATGAAAGGTGACAGGGAATCGTTTCCATGTGGTCGGTACCTACACACATAAATGTTGGGCAAAGACAAAAATGATTCTGATTCCAGGCAGAGTGCACAGATACTACATTCGGATCCCAAACCGAGTGCACAGATACTATATTCAGATTAGAGGTAGAGTACACAGATACTACATTGTAATCCCAGTTGAAGTGCACAGATACTACATTCTGATCAAAAGCAAACAGTACGAATATTGCATTCTAATCCCAATCAGAGTACACAGATACTACATTAGGATTCCAAGGAGTACACAGATGCTACATTCTGATCCCAGACAGAGTGCACAGATACTACATTCTGATCCCAGTTAGATTGCACAGATACTACATGCTAGTCCCAGGAGAGTGCACAGATATAATATCCTGAACACAAGTAGTGCACAGATTCTACATTCTGATCCCAAGGAGAGTGCACAGATGCTGCATACTGGTTCCAGCAGAGTGCACAGATATTGCATCCTGAACGCAAGCAATGTGAACAGATACTACATTCTTATCCCAAGGAGAGTGCACAGATACTACATTCTGGCCCCAAACAGAGTCTACAGATTCCACAAACTGGTCTCTTTTAATCCTCATTGGGAACCTTTTTGCTATCTATCAGCATAGCTGATGCTAATTTCCAATAGAATGACTCATTACGCCTTTTCGGACTATCCTTTTTACGCTGACATAATAAAAAAAATTATTATTTTCAGACATTTTTATGTTTAACATTCTTTTTATAGATACAAATATTTAAGTAAATGCTCTGTTTATAATAAACAATATTAAATAACATTTACCGGCCTGAATGTCCGAGAAATTTTCATAGAAAATATTCGTACTTTGACAGGATTCGAACCTGCATCCTATACGGAACCGTCATTTACGCTGACGTGCCTTAACCAACTCGGCTACACGTTCGGTAGGCAAGGTCTAATTTACTGCTTATAAACTTCAATCTTCCATGAATCTCGTACATTCATAACTGCTCTGGCGTATCAAATGTAAACAAATGACGTCATATATTAAGAAATGGACAAAGTCCGACAATTTATTTATTAAAGACATTTTTATGTTTAATATTCTTTTTATAGATACAAATATTTAAGTAAATGCTCTGTTTATAATAAACAGTATTAAATAACATTTACCGGCCTGAATGTCCGAGAAATTTTCATAGAAAATATGCGTCCTCCGACAGGAATCGAACCTGTTTCCTATACGGAACCGTCATATAGCCTGACGTGCTTTTACCGATTGAGCCACAGAGGAGCGTTTCGATTAACAAGGTCGATTTTACTGTTTTTAAACGACCTTGCTAACCGAAACGGAGGACGAAAATTTTTCTGTGAACATTTCTCGGACATTCAGGCCGGTAAATGTTATTTAATACTGTTTATTATAAACAGAGCATTTACTTAACTATTTGTATCTATAAAAAGAATGTATAAACATTAAAATGTCTTAAACTAATTGTTGGACTAAGTCCATTTCATAATATATATATATATATATATATATATATATATATATATATATATATATAAACCTGAATTTTAGTTTTGCAAATCGTGTACTAGACGATCCCTATTAAGTCGAGCCAAGAATTTGTTACGTAATTAAACGAATTATGTAGAAGTCATTATTATTTAATCATTATCAGTTTTTATCGATTCAGGAAATTGTTGATTGAAAAGGAGGGGCAGTAATTACGAAGTTAATTATATTACTGTAAAATCAGTACAGAATTTAACTGGGCGCCAGTTATACGGAGGTATCAAAGATTTTTCTAATACTCAAGTGTATACAGTGTTTGGAGAATATTGTAATCACAAAATATGCTGACGGCTGCAGTTGCCTGCATCGACATTGTATACATACACAAAATATTAGTATTGAGGACTCCCAAGCAACCGGTTCAATCAAATCATTTTATCCTCATTTAACTTGTTTTAATCCCGTTTTCGGCAAATAAACACAACAGTGGTCAAAATGGCGAAAACCAAATTTTAAAAAAATCAACACCGGCGCTGTTCCTGATCTCCATCAATGATCTTCCTGATGTTATCAGTTTCCAACTAGGTATAAGGTGACCCCCCAAAAAACGGAAATTTTTGAAGTGTGTATTGCCAGACATGAGCAAGAGGCAACACTGCTGGACAGTGACCTTGAGCAAGTAAACATTTCGCCATTTAGAATTCAAGATGAAATTCACAGTATCCCAGCTGAGATGTTGCAGCAGTCAATGAGGAATCTCAACAGCAGATTTCAAGAATGCATTCGTACAGGAGGACGCCATCTAAAGGACGTAATTTTTAAAAAATGAAAATTCCATCATTGTTTCTTAAATGGGATGTTTTAAGGTTTCAATTACTATGAATAAAATATTTTTCTTCCATCACTCTTGGTTTTTTGGATTGTTAAAAAGGTTTTTGGAGTCACCCTGTATATATACAGATAGCACAATTATTTATTCTTGTCTTAGTGCCAAGCCCGACAGATCCGACGAAGTAATGTCGGGATTTCAAGTCTGACTGTTTGAGGGAAAGGAAGAAAAAATACAATGGCAACTATTAGAATTTAAAGCGAAACAGCGAAGGAAGAAATGAATTCTTACTTGTTACTGGTGTAATCTCGCGGTGGCAATCGTTTGCGTCAAACTGCAAAAAAACAACAAACAAAAAAACCACTATATGTTGCCTACAAGTAATTCCCCTTGTAGAATTAACTACAGTCAAGAAAGACTTAGAACTCTTATTAACAGTTTTATCCAGTCAGCTTCGAAACAGGGAGCAAGGTGATTACGAAAGAAGAAAAAATACAGCGTTTGGCTAACTATTTTAGCATTTTATATATCTCTTTTCAAATACATATGCAAATTTTCGCCCCCCCCTCCAATGATGTGTCTTCCCTCTGTTTTTTCTATAAATATTTTTTATGAAAACTATTCTAACGATCTTTTTTCCCTAGTGTCGCGACTAAATGACTTCAAGTGTGTTACTAGATTGGCAAGTAGGTCTCACTTCTGAACTAGCTAAATGAAGCCACCACATCTATTCTTATTGTTTCTTTTCACGTACATCTCACCTGTGGAACTCCTTTCAGATTTCTTGCTTCCCTGTCAACTACAATCTTCAAAAATGTAAATTTAACGACGATCAACGTCTTGTGTTTTCCTGAAACCTGTTCTTTTAACGTCCTTTCATCACTTCTCTTCAATAAAGTTTTCGTATTCTCTTTTCGTCCCTGAAACCCTCTATATCCTAGTAATATTAGCAACTAGCTTGGGGTGAAATGAGAAAGAAAGCATATATAATGTAAGGAATATGCATACACCTGGGTTCCCTCTCACAGTAATATGATTGCCTGGTGTCAGCCATAAATACAGACTGATGTGGAGGTACATGTACGACGCTTATTGACTACGCCTATTTCCTACGCCGATTGTCTTTGCCTATTGCCTACGTCTATTGCCTACCAGTACGACGAGGACCAGTCCATTACGGTTACCAGCTAGATTTTCCTACCCGGTTACAGTCGTCCAAAACCACTTTGCTACTTCGAACAAATATATCCCTTTCCGGGACATATCAATATATAATAATGAAACTTTTTTCTGTTTACTTTTCTGTCGGTAACAACAGACTTGCTATTGTCAAATAATTCTAATATATAATGAGGTAATCCGTTCTTATAGTAACACGAGACATACTTGATGTGAGCAACGGTCGTGTCACCATAACAATGGAATATAAAAATTGCAATATTAGAACAAGGTAATAAATAGAACTTGTACAGCAGATGTCAAGAATCTCATTAGTCTTTGTTCATTTTTGAAAGCAAGATGAAAACTTCTTGGACATATTTTGCGAATGGATCCCGAATGCCCAGCTAACAAAGCCATGGAATTTTACTTTGAAAAGACTACAAAATGTTTAGAGGTCATCCAAGAACCGCCAGAGTCACAACGCTGTACCGAGACGTTCATAGAACAAGACAGAACGATCCCAATTTTTCTTTGGAGAAGTTTACAACCAAGGAAGATCTGTAACGAATCCGCAAACTGGTAGAGAACAGAGAAGGCTGGCAAAATATTGTTGAATCAGTAGACAATGTCACTTAAGATGAGAGAACGTGTTAATTCATGAGCTCAAATCGAAACAGTTTTGATGATGATGACGATGATGATGATAAATAGTAACAATTCAAATTAGAAAACTAATCAAATTGCACAATTTAAAAAAGTCCTTTGTTGTGGTAATATAAGGTACGCGGTAAACTGCTCATCGTCTTCTCATAAAAACGGAATTTAAAAAAAAAGATAAAAACTCACAACGTTTTTTTGATTTCAGGAATATCAGTTTTAAGGAATCACTCTTGGATTAAATGGGCCCTAAGAAAGTAACCTTGTTATTATTTTTTACTGAACGAATTTAGATTAATCATAAAACAAATCCTTCATGAATTCTTTGTTAAATAACTTAAATACATGTCAACCCTGTTAATTATAAGGTTAACAGAAAATGAAAAATCTTACCAATTTCGAGTATATTTAAAGACAGTTTTCTCTATAATCAACAAACCCAACAGTGTGTGTGTATGTGTGCGCGCGTGTGCGTGTGAAAGAGAGATAGATAGAGAGAAAGTGACAGAGACCCTCCACACGCATCTAAATATTTCGGGTTGTGAACTATGGAGGCAAAGTCACTTGGTTATTGTACTGTGACGTAATTAGTACTTAACATATGTATGTTGACTGTCAATATCACACTTCGATGTGTGATATTGCCAGTGATCATCCTGCTGCTCTTTTGATCAGGTTTCAGAAGACATGGAACCAGCGTGTAGAAGTCTTCGTGATTTTCTCGTAATTTAATGACCCCAGTTTAAATATAAATTCAAGAGGAACACATCAAAATTCAGTGGAGTCATATGCTATAGAGAGGCTCGGTGGAAGTGTCATTGGCATGAGGAGCATTACAAATTCAGCTCGCTTCAGGTGAGTTTCAATTACTTTCTAGTAATTTCTTTGAAGTCAAAGAATTTGATGTATATAGCATTGAACTGGGAAAAAACATACACTTTGCAGTGTTCATTCCTATATCCACACTGTCTACGATATTGACCACTCTTACCCTAAAATATACAAAAATTTAAAATAATCTATTCACATACACTACAGTTTAAAGGTTTGAGGACACTCCTGGTAAATTATTAAATTGACACAAAAAGTATTTGCTTTGTAATTTAAATAAGAGGAAATTATTATACAGCGTGTAGAAGTCTTCGTGATTTTCTCGTAATGCGATCAGCCTGCTGCTCTTTTGATCAGGTTTCAGAAGACATGGAACCAGCCTGTAGAAGTCTTCGTGATGATTCTCGTAATGCGATCAGCCTGCTACTATTTTGATCAGGTTTGAGAAGACATGGAACCAGTCTGTAGAAGTCTTCGTGATGATTCTCGTAATGCGATCAGCCTGCTGCTCTTTTGATCAGGTTTCAGAAGACATGGAACCAGCCTGTAGAAGTCTTCGGGATTTTCTCGTAATGCGATCAGCCTGCTGCTCAGGTTTTTGATCAGGTTTCGTGATGAAGACATGGAACCAGCCTGTAGAAGTCTTCGTGATGATTCTCGTAATGCGATCAGCCTGCTGCTCTTTTGATCAGGTTTCAGAAGACATGGAACCAGCCTGTAGAAGTCTTCGTGATTTTCTCGTAATGCGATCAGCCTGCTACTCTTTTGATCAGGTTTCAGAAGACATGGAACCAGCCTGTAGAAGTCTTCGTGATTTCTCGTAATGCGATCAGCCTGCTACACTTTTGATCAGGTTTCAGAAGACATGGAACCAGCCTGTAGAAGTCTTCGTGATTTTTCGTAATGCGATCAGCCTGCTACTCTTTTGATCAGGTTTGAAGACATGGAACCAGCCTGTAGAAGTCTTCGTGATTTTCTCGTAATGCGATCAGCCTGCTCTTTTGATCAGGTTTCAGAAGACATGGAACCAGCCTGTAGAAGTCTTCGTGATTTTCTCGTAATGCGATCAGCCTGCTGCTCTTTTGATCAGGTTTCAGAAGACATGGAACCAGCCTCTAGAAGTCTTCGGGATTTTCTCGTAATGCGATCAGCCTGCTACTCTTTTGATCAGGTTTCAGAAGACATGGAACCAGCGTGTAGAAGTCTTTGGGATTTTCTCGTAATGCGATCAGCCTGCTGCTCTTTTGATCAGGTTTCAGAAGACATGGAACCAGCCTGTAGAAGTCTTCGTGATGATTCTCGTAATGCGATCAGCCTGCTGCTCTTTTGATCAGGTTTCAGAAGACATGGAACCAGCCTGTGCGATCAGCCTGCTGCTTTTTGATCAGGTTTCAGAAGACATCTTCGTGATGATTCTCGTAATGCGATCAGCCTGCTGCTCTTTTTTGATCAGGTTTCAGAAGACATGGAACCAGCCTGTAGAAGTCTTCGGGATTTTCTCGTAATGCGATCAGCCTGCTGCTCTTTTGATCAGGTTTCAGAAGACATGGAACCAGCCTGTAGAAGTCTTCGGGATTTTCTCGTAATGCGATCAGCCTGCTGCTCTTTTGATCAGGTTTCAGAAGACATGGAACCAGCCTGTAGAAGTCTTCGTGATTTTCTCGTAATGCGATCAGCCTGCTGCTCTTTTGATCGGGTTTCGAAGACATGGAACCAGGTTTCAGAAGACATGGAACCAGCCTGTAGAAGTCTTCGTGATGATTCTCGTAATGCGATCAGCCTGCTGCTCTTTTGATCAGGTTTCAGAAGACATGGAACCAGCCTGTAGAAGTCTTCGGGATTTTCTCGTAATGCGATCAGCCTGCTGCTCTTTTGATCAGGTTTCAGAAGACATGGAACCAGCCTGTAGAAGTCTTCGGGATTTTCTCGTAATGCGATCAGCCTGCTGCTCTTTTGATCAGGTTTCAGAAGACATGGAACCAGCCTGTAGAAGTCTTCGGGATTTTCTCGTAATGCGATCAGCCTGCTGCTCTTTTGATCAGGTTTCAGAAGACATGGAACCAGCGTGTAGAAGTCTTCGTGATGATTCTCGTAATGCGATCAGCCTGCTGCTCTTTTGATCAGGTTTCAGAAGACATGGAACCAGCCTGTAGAAGTCTTCGTGATTTTCTCGTAATGCGATCAGCCTGCTGCTCTTTTGATCAGGTTTCAGAAGACATGGAACCAGCCTGTAGAAGTCTTCGAGGATGATTCTCGTAATGCGATCAGCCTGCTGCTCTTTTGATCAGGTTTCAGAAGACATGGAACCAGCCTGTAGAAGTCTTCTTGATGATTTTCTCGTAATGCGATCAGCCTGCTGCTCTTTTTATCAGGTTTCAGAAGACATGGAACCAGCCTGTAGAAGTCTTCGTGATGATTCTCGTAATGCGATCAGCCTGCTGCTCTTTGATCAGGTTTCAGAAGACATGGAACCAGCCTGTAGAAGTCTTCGTGATGATTCTCGTAATGCGATCAGCCTGCTGCTCTTTTGATCAGGTTTCAGAAGACATGGAACCAGCCTGTAGAAGTCTTCGTGATGATTCTCGTAATGCGATCAGCATGCTGCTCTTTTGATCAGTTTTCAGAAGACATGGAACCAGCCTGTAGAAGTCTTCGTGATGATTCTCGTAATGCGATCAGCCTGCTGCTCTTTTTGATCAGGTTTCAGAAGACATGGAACCAGCCTGTAGAAGTCTTCGTGATGATTCTCGTAATGCGATCAGCCTGCTGCTCTTTTGATCAGGTTTCAGAAGACATGGAACCAGCCTGTAGAAGTCTTCGTGATTTTCGTAATGCGATCAATGCTTTGATCAGAACCAGCCTGTAGAAGTCTTCTTTTGATCAGGTTTCAGAAGACATGGAACCAGCGTGTAGAAGTCTTCGTGATGATTCTCGTAATGCGATCAGCCTGCTGCTCTTTTGATCAGGTTTCAGAAGACATGGAACCAGCCTGTAGAAGTCTTCGGGATTTTCTCGTAATGCGATCAGCCTGCTGCTCTTTTGATCAGGTTTCAGAAGACATGGAACCAGCCTGTAGAAGTCTTCGTGATTTTCTCGTAATGCGATCAGCCTGCTGCTCTTTTGATCAGGTTTTGGAACCAGCCTGTTTCTTTGATCAGGTTTGAAGATGGAACCAGCCTGTAGAATGATGAATGCGATGCTGCTCTTTTGATCAGGTTTCAGAAGACATGGAACCAGCCTGTAGTCTTCGTGATTTTCTCGTAAAGCGATCAGCCTGCTGCTCTTTTGATCAGGGTTCAGAAGACATGGAACCAGCCTGTAGAAGTCTTCGTGATGATTCTCGTAATGCGATCAGCCTGCTGCTCTTTTGATCAGGTTTCAGAAGACATGGAACCAGCGTGTAGAAGTCTTCGTGATGATTCTCGTAATGCGATCAGCCTGCTGCTCTTTTGATCAGGTTTTCAGAAGACATGGAACCAGCCTGTAGAAGTCTTCGGGATTTTTCTCGTAATGCGATCAGCCTGCTGCTCTTTTTGATCAGGTTTCAGAAGACATGGAACCAGCCTGTAGAAGTCTTCGATGATGATTCAGGTTTCGTAATGTCTTCGTGATTTTCAGCCTGCTGCTCTTTTGATCAGGTTTCAGAAGTCATGGAACCAGCCTGTAGAAGTCTTCGGGATTTTCTCGTAATGCGATCAGCCTGCTGCTCTTTGATCAGGTTTCAGAAGACATGGAACCAGCCTGTAAGAGTCTTCTTTGAGCTCTGCTGCGATCAGCCTTTGATCAGGTTTCAGAAGACATGGAACCAGCCTGTAGAAGTCTTCGTGATTTTCTCGTAATGCGATCAGCCTGCTGCTCTTTTGATCAGGTTTCAGAAGACATGGAACCAGCCTGTAGAAGTCTTCGTGATGATTCTCGTAATGCGATCAGCCTGCTGCTCTTTTGATCAGGTTTCAGAAGACATGGAACCAGCCTGTAGAAGTCTTCGTGATTTTTTTCGAAGACTTTTGATCAGGTTTCAGAAGACATGGAACCAGCCTGTAGAAGTCTTCGGGATTTTCTCGTAATGCGATCAGCCTGCTGCTCTTTTGATCAGGTTTCAGAAGACATGGAACCAGCCTGTAGAAGTCTTCGTGATGATTCTCGTAATGCGATCAGCCTGCTGCTCTTTTTGATCAGGTTTCAGAAGACATGGAACCAGCCTGTAGAAGTCTTCGTGATTTTTCTCATAATGCGATCAGCCTGCTGCTCTTTTCAGGTTTTCAGAAGACATGGAACCATGTCTTCGTGATTTTTCGTAAGCCTGCTGCTCTTTTGATCAGGTTTCAGAAGACATGGAACCAGCCTGTAGAAGTCTTCGTGATTTTCTCGTAATGCGATCAGCCTGCTGCTCTTTTGATCAGGTTTCAGAAGACATGGAACCAGCCTGTAGAAGTCTTCGTGATGATTCTCGTAATGCGATCAGCCTGCTGCTCTTTTGATCAGGTTTCAGAAGACATGGAACCAGCCTGTAGAAGTCTTCGTGATTTTCTCGTAATGCGATCAGCCTGCTGCTCTTTTGATCAGGTTTCAGAAGACATGGAACCAGCCTGTAGAAGTCTTCGTGATGATTCTCGTAATGCGATCAGCCTGCTGCTCTTTTGATCAGGTTTCAGAAGACATGGAACCAGCCTGTAGAAGTCTTCGTGATGATTTTCGCAATGCGATCAGCATGCTGCTCTTTTGATCAGGTTTCAGAAGACATGGAACCAGCCTGTAGAAGTCTTCGTGATTTTCTCGTAATGCGATCAGCCTGCTGATCATTTGATCAGGTTTCAGAAGACATGGAACCAGCCTGTAGAAGTCTTCGTGATGATTTTCTCGTAATGCGATCAGCCTGCTGCTCTTTTGATCAGGTTTCAGAAGACATGGAACCAGCCTGTAGAAGTCTTCGTGATTTTCTCGTAATGCGATCAGCCTGCTGCTCTTTTGATCAGGTTTCAGAAGACATGGAACCAGCCTGTAGAAGTCTTCGTGATGATTCTCGTAATGCGATCAGCCTGCTGCTCTTTTGATCAGGTTTCAGAAGACATGGAACCAGCGTGTAGAAGTCTTCGTGATTTTTCTCGTAATGCGATCAGCCTGCTGCTTTTTTTGATCAGGTTTCAGAAGACATGGAACCAGCCTGTAGAAGTCTTCGTGATTTTTCTCGTAATGCGATCAGCCTGCTGCTCTTTTGATCAGGGTTTGAGAAGACATGGAACCAGCCTGTAGAAGTCTTCGTGATGATTTCTCGTAATGCGATCAGCCTGCTGCTCTTTTGATCAGGTTTCAGAAGACATGGAACCAGCCTGTAGAAGTCTTCGGGATTTTCTCGTAATGCGATCAGCCTGCTGCTCTTTTGATCAGGTTTCAGAAGACATGGAACCAGAACCAGCTGTAGAAGTCTTCGTGATTTTCTCGTAATGCGATCAGCCTGCTGCTCTTTTGATCAGGTTTCAGAAGACATGGAACCAGCCTGTAGAAGTCTTCGTGATTTTCTCGTAATGCGATCAGCCTGCTGCTCTTTTGATCAGGTTTCAGAAGACATGGAACCAGCCTGTAGAAGTCATTGGATTTTCTCGTAATGCGATCAGCCTGCTGCTTTTGATCAGGTTTCAGAAGACATGGAACCAGCAGGTAGAAGTCTTCGTGATTTCTCGTAATGCGATCAGCCTGCTGCTCTTTGATCAGGTTTCAGAAGACATGGAACCAGTTTTTTCTCGTGTAGAAGCCTTCAGGATTTTCTCGTAATGATGATTCGATCAGCCTGCTGCTCTTTTGATCAGGTTTCAGAAGACATGGAACCAGCCTGTAGAAGTCTTCGTGATTTTTTCGTAATGCGATCAGCCTGCTGCTCTTTTGATCAGGTTTCAGAAGACATGGAACCAGCCTGTAGAAGTCTTCGTGATGATTCTCGTAATGCGATCAGCCTGCTGCTCTTTTTTTTGATCAGGTTTCAGAAGACATGGAACCAGCCTGTAGAAGTCTTCGTGATGATTTCGTAATGCGATCAGCCTGCTGCTCTTTTGATCAGGTTTCAGAAGACATGGAACCAGCCCTGTGAAGTCTTCGTGATGATTCTCGTAATGCGATCAGCCTGCTGCTCTTTTGATCAGGTTTCAGAAGACATGGAACCAGCCTGTAGAAGTCTTCGTGATTTTCTCGTAATGCGATCAGCCTGCTGCTCTTTTGATCAGGTTTCAGAAGACATGGAACCAGCCTGTAGAAGTCTTCGTGATTTTCTCGTAATGCGATCAGCCTGCTGCTCTTTTGATCAGGTTTCAGAAGACATGGAACCAGCCTGTAGAAGTCTTCGTGATGATTCTCGTAATGCGATCAGCCTGCTGCTCTTTTGATCAGGTTTCAGAAGACATGGAACCAGCCTGTAGAAGTCTTCGTGATTTTCTCGTAATGCGATCAGCCTGCTGCTCTTTTGATCAGGTTTCAGAAGACATGGAACCAGCCTGTAGAAGTCTTCGTGATTTTCTCGTAATGCGATCAGCCTGCTGCTCTTTTGATCAGGTTTCAGAAGACATGGAACCAGCCTGTAGAACCTTCGTGATTTTCTCGTAATGATCGATCAGGTTTTCCAGAAGACATGGAACCAGCCTGTGAAGTCTTCGGGATTTTCTCGTAAATGCGATCTTTGATGATCAGGTTTCAGAAGACATGGAACCAGCCTGTAAGTCTTCGTGATTTTCTCGTAATGCGATCAGCCTGCTGCTCTTTTGATCAGGTTTCAGAAGACATGGAACCAGCCTGTAGAAGTCTTCGGGATTTTTCTCGTAATGCGATCAGCCTGCTGCTCTTTTGATCAGGTTTCAGAAGACATGGAACCACGTGAGAAGTCTTCGTGATGATTCTCGTAATGCGATCAGCCTGCTGCTCTTTTGATCAGGTTTCAGAAGACATGGAACCAGCCTGTAGAAGTCTTCGTGATGATTCTCGTAATGCGATCAGCCTGCTGCTCTTTTGATCAGGTTTTCATGGAAGACATGGAACCAGCCTGTAAGAAGTCTTGCTGATTTTCTCAGGAAGACGTAATGCGATCAGCCTGCTGCTCTTTTGATCAGGTTTCAGAAGACATGGAACCAGCCTGTAGAAGGTCTTCGTGAATTGCGATCAGCCTGCTGCTCTTTGATCAGGTTTCAGAAGACATGGAACCAGCCTGTAGAAGTCTTCGTGATGATTCTCGTAATGCGATCAGCCTGCTGCTCTTTTGATCAGGTTTCAGAAGACATGGAACCAGCCTGTAGAAGTCTTCGTGATTTTCTCGTAATGCGATCAGCCTGCTGCTCTTTTGATCAGGTTTCGAAGACATGGAACCAGCCTGTAGAAGTCTTCGATGATTCTCGTAATGCGATTCTTTTTGATCAGGTTTCAGAAATGAACCAGCCTGCTTCGGGATTTTCTCGTAATGCGATCAGCCTGGCTCTTTGATCAGAAGACATGGAACCAGCCTGTAGAAGTCTTCGTGATGATTCTCGTAATGCGATCAGCCTGCTGCTCTTTGATCAGGTTTCAGAAGACATGGAACCAGCCTGTAGAAGTCTTCGTGATGATTCTCGTAATGCGATCAGCCTGCTGCTCTTTTGATCAGGTTTCAGAAGACATGGAACCAGCCTGTAGAAGTCTTCGTGATTTTCTCGTAATGCGATCAGCCTGCTGCTCTTTTGATCAGGTTTCAGAAGACATGGAACCAGCCTGTAGAAGTCTTCGTGATTTTCTCGTAATGCGATCAGCCTGCTGCTCTTTTGATCAGGTTTCAGAAGACATGGAACCAGCCTGTAGAAGTCTTCGTGATGATTCTCGTAATGCGATCAGCCTGCTGCTCTTTTGATCAGGTTTCAGAAGACATGGAACCAGCCTGTAGAAGTCTTCGGGATTTTCTCGTAATGCGATCAGCCTGCTACTCTTTTGATCAGGTTTCAGAAGACATGGAACCAGCCTGTAGAATGCGATCTTGCTGATTTTCTCGTAATGCGATCATGCCGATCAGCCTGCTCTTTGATCAGGTTTCAGAAGACATGGAACCAGCCTGTAGAAGTCTTCGTGATGATTCTCGTAATGCGATCAGCCTGCTGCTCTTTTGATCAGGTTTCAGAAGACATGGAACCAGCCTGTAGAAGTCTTCGTGATGATTCTCGTAATGCGATCAGCCTGCTGCTCTTTTGATCAGGTTTCAGAAGACATGGAACCAGCCTGTAGAAGTCTTCGTGATTTTCTCGTAATGCGATCAGCCTGCTGCTCTTTTGATCAGGTTTCAGAAGACATGGAACCAGCCTGTAGAAGTCTTCGTGATTTTCTCGTAATGCGATCAGCCTGCTGCTCTTGATCAGGGTTTCAGAAGACATGGAACCAGCCTAGTCTTCGTGATGATTCTCGATCAGCCTGCTGCTTTTTTGATCAGGTTTCAGAAGACATGGAACCAGCCTGTAGAAGTCTTCGTGATTTTCTCGTAATGCGATCAGCCTGCTGCTCTTTTGGATCAGGTTTCAGAAGACATGGAACCAGCCTTTTGATCAGGTTTAGAAGTCTTCGTGATTTTCTCGTAATGCGATCAGCCTGCTGCTCTTTTGATCAGGTTTCAGAAGACATGGAACCAGCCTGTAGAAGTCTTCGTGATGATTCTCGTAATGCGATCAGCCTGCTGCTCTTTTGATCAGGTTTCAGAAGACATGGAACCAGCCTGTAGAAGTCTTCGTGATGATTCTCGTAATGCGATCAGCCTGCTGCTTTTTTGATCAGGTTTCAGAAGACATGGAACCAGCCTGTAGAAGTCTTCGCTTCTCTTTTGATTTTCTCGTAATGCGATCAGCCTGCTGCTCTTTTTGATCAGGTTTCAGAAGACATGGAACCAGCCTGTAGAAGTCTTCGTGATGATTCTCGTAATGCGATCAGCCTGCTGCTTTTTTGATCAGGTTTCAGAAGACATGGAACCAGCCTGTAGAAGTCTTCGTGATTTTCTCGTAATGCGATCAGCCTGCTGCTCTTTTGATCAGGTTTCAGAAGACATGGAACCAGCCTGTAGAAGTCTTCGTGATGATTCTCGTAATGCGATCAGCCTGCTGCTCTTTTGATCAGGTTTCAGAAGACATGGAACATGGAACCAGCCTGTAGAAGTCTTCGTGATGATTTTCTCGTAATGCGATCAGCCTGCTGCTCTTTTGATCAGGTTTCAGAAGACATGGAACCAGCCTGTAGAAGTCTTCGTGATTTTCTCGCTCATTTAATGCGATCAGCCTGCTGCCTCTGCTTTTTGATCAGGTTTCAGAAGACATGGAACCAGCCTGTAGAAGTCTTCGTGATTTTCTCGTAATGCGATCAGCCTGAACCAGCCTCTTTGATCAGGTTTCAGAAGACATGGAACCAGCCTGTAGAAGTCTTCGTGATGATTCTCGTAATGCGATCAGCCTGCTGCTCTTTGATCAGGTTTCAGAAGACATGGAACCAGCCTGTAGAAGTCTTCGTGATGATTCTCGTAATGCGATCAGCCTGCTGCTCTTTTGATCAGGTTTCAGGAAGACATGGAACCAGCCTGTAGAAGTCTTCGTGATGATTCTCGTAATGCGATCAGCCTGCTGCTCTTTTGATCAGGTTTCAGAAGACATGGAACCAGCCTGTAGAAGTCTTCGTGATTTTCTCGTAATGCGATCAGCCTGCTGCTCTTTTGATCAGGTTTCAGAAGACATGGAACCAGCCTGTAGAAGTCTTCGTGATTTTCTCGTAATGCGATCAGCCTGCTGCTCTTTTGATCAGGTTTCAGAAGACATGGAACCAGCCTGTAGAAGTCTTCGTGATGATTCTCGTAATGCGATCAGCCTGCTGCTCTTTTGATCAGGTTTCAGAAGACATGGCTTCTTGATTTTCTCAGCTACTCTTTTGATCAGGGAAGAGACATGGAACCAGCCTGTAGAAGTCTTCGTGATGATTCTCGTAATGCGATCAGCCTGCTGCTATTTTGATCAGGTTTCAGAAGACATGGAACCAGCCTGTAGAAGTCTTCGTGATGATTTTCTCGTAATGAACCGATCAGTCTTCCTGCTGCTCTTTTGATCAGGTTTCATCAGGAAGACATGGAACCAGCCTGTAGAAGTCTTCGTGATTTTCTCGTAATGAGATCAGCCTGCTGCTCTTTTGATCAGGTTTCAGAAGACATGGAACCAGCCTGTAGAAGTCTTCGTGATGATTCTCGTAATGCGATCAGCCTGCTGCTCTTTTGATCAGGTTTCAGAAGACATGGAACCAGCCTGTAGAAGTCTTCGTGATTTTCTCGTAATGCGATCAGCCTGCTGCTCTTTTGATCAGGTTTCAGAAGACATGGAACCAGCCTGTAGAAGTCTTCAGGATTTTCTCTCTTTTAATGCGATCAGCCTGCTGCTCTTTTTGATCAGGTTTCAGGGGAAGACATGGAACCAGCGTGTAGAAGTCTTCTTGATTTTCTCGTAATGCGATCAGCCTGCTGCTCTTTTGATCAGGTTTCAGAAGACATGGAACCAGCCTGTAGAAGTCTTCGTGATGATTCTCGTAATGCGATCAGCCTGCTGCTCTTTTTTGATCAGGTTTCAGAAGACATGGAACCAACCTGTAGAAGTCTTCGTGATTTTCTCGTAATGCGATCAGCCTGCTGCTCTCTTTTGATCAGGTTTCAGGAAGACATGGAACCAGCTGCTCTTTGTAGGAAGTCTTTGATGATTTTCTCGTAATGCGATCAGCCTGCTGCTCTTTGATCAGGTTTCAGAAGACATGGAACCAGCGTGTAGAAGTCTTCGATTTTCTCGTAATGCGATCAGCCTGCTGCTCTTTTGATCAGGTTTCAGAAGACATGGATCCAGCCTGTAGAAGTCTTCCTGATTTTCTCGTAATGCGATCAGCCTGCTGCTCTTTTGATCAGGTTTCAGAAGACATGGAACCAGCCTGTAGAAGTCTTCGGGATTTTCTCGTAATGCGATCAGCCTGCTGTAATGCGATCAGCCTCTTTTGATCAGGTTTCAGAAGACATGGAACCAGCCTGTAGAAGTCTTCGTGATTTTCTCGTAATGCGATCAGCCTGCTGCTCTTTTGATCAGGTTTCGAAGACAGACAGCCTGGAACCAGCCTGTAGAAGTCTTCATGGATTTTCTTCGTAATGCGATCAGCCTGCTGCTCTTTTGATCAGGTTTCAGAAGACATGGAACCAGCCTGTAGAAGTCTTCGTGATTTTCTCGTAATGCGATCAGCCTGCTGCTCTTTTGATCAGGTTTCAGAAGACATGGAACCAGCCTGTAGAAGTCTTCGGGATTTTCTCGTAATGCGATCAGCCTGCTGCTCTTTTGATCAGGTTTCAGAAGACATGGAACCAGCCTGTAGAAGTCTTCGTGATGATTCTCGTAATGCGATCAGCCTGCTGCTCTTTTGATCAGGTTTCAGAAGACATGGAACCAGACTGTAGAAGTCTTCGGGATTTTCTCGTAATGCGATCAGCCAGCTACTATTTTGATCAGGTTTCAGAAGACATGGAACCAGCCTGTAGAAGTCTTCGGGATTTTCTCGTAATGCGATCAGCCTGCTGCTCTTTTGATCAGGTTTCAGAAGACATGGAACCAGCCTGTAGAAGTCTTCGTGATTTTCTCGTAATGCGATCAGCCCTGCTCATTGATCAGGTTTCAGAAG
The DNA here is from genome assembly GCA_903632075.3 of Acanthosepion pharaonis. Classification (NCBI taxonomy): domain Eukaryota; kingdom Metazoa; phylum Mollusca; class Cephalopoda; order Sepiida; family Sepiidae; genus Acanthosepion; species Acanthosepion pharaonis. Next base: position 912,318 of record CAHIKZ030003780.1, read on the forward strand.
ACATGGAACCAGCCTGTAGAAGTCTTCGGGATTTTCTCGTAATGCGATCAGCCTGCTGCTCTTTTGATCAGGTTTCAGAAGACATGGAACCAGCGTGTAGAAGTCTTCGTGATGATTCTCGTAATGAGATCAGCCTGCTGCTCATTTGATCAGGTTTCAGAAGACATGGAACCAGCCTGTAGAAGTCTTCGTGATTTTCTCGTAATGCGATCAGCCTGCTGCTCTTTTGATCAGGTTTCAGAAGACATGGAACCAGCCTGTAGAAGTCTTCGAGATTTTTTCGTAATGCGATCAGCCTGCTGATCTTTTGATCAGGTTTCAGAAGACATGAACCAGCCTGTAGAAGTCTTCGTGATGATTCTCGTAATGCGATCAGCCTGCTGCTCTTTTGATCAGGTTTCAGAAGACATGGAACCAGCCTGTAGAAGTCTTCGATGATTTTCTCGTAATGCGATCAGCCTGCTACTTTTGATCAGGTTCAGGAAGACATGGAACCAGCCTGTAGAAGTCTTCTTGATTCAGCCTGATCAGCCTGCTGCTCTTTTGATCAGGTTTCAGAAGACATGGAACCAGCCTAGAAGTGATGATTCTCGTAATGCGATCAGCCTGCTGCTCTTTCGATGAGGTTTCAGAAGACATGGTAATGTGATTTTTTCTCGTCAGCTGATGCCTGCTCTTTTGATCAGGTTTCAGAAGACATGGAACCAGCCTGTAGAAGTCTTCATTTTCTCGTAATGCGATCAGCCTTTGATCAGGGTTTCAGAAGAATGGAACCAGCGTGTAGATCAGCCTGATCAGCCTGCTGCTCTTTTGATCAGGTTTCAGAAGACATGGAACCAGCAAGTCTTCGTGTAGAAGTCTTCGGATTTTTCTCGTAATGCGAATCAGATAGAAGTCTGCTTTGATCTTTTGATCAGGTTTCAGAAGACATGGAACCAGCCTGTCAAAGTCTTCGTGGATTTTCTCGTAATGCGAGCCTGCTGCTCTTTGATCAGGTTTCAGAAGACATGGAACCAGCCCTTAGAAGTCTTTTTGATTTTCGTAATGCGATCAGCCTGCTGCTCATTTGATCAGGTTTCAGAAGACATGGAACCAGCCTGTGGAAGTCTTCGTGAAATTCTCGTAATGCGATCAGCCTGCTGCTCTTTTGATCAGGTTTCAGAAGACATGGAACCAGCGAACAGAAACCAGCTGGATTTTTCTCGTAATGCGATCAGCCTGCTGCTGCTCTTTTGATCGGGGTTCAGAAGACATGGATCAGGTTGATCTGCCTCGTAATCAGATTCAGCCTGCTGCTCTTTTGAAGGTGTCAGAAGAACCAGCCTGTAGAAGTCTTCGGATGATTCTCGTAAACAGAAACCAGCTGCTCTTTTGATCAGGTTTCAGAAGACATGGAACCAGCCTGTAGATTTTTCCTTGATTTTCTCGTAATGCGATCAGGCCTGCTGCTCTTTTGATCAGGTTTTCGAAGACATGGAACCAGCCTCTGGAGTCTTCGTGATTTTTCAAATAATGCGATTTTCCTTGATGTGCTTTTTTGATCAGCATGGTACACATCGAACAGAAACCAGATGGATCTCTTGATCTGCTCTTTTCAGAAGACATGGAACCATCGAACAGAAACCTTCGGATTGATTCTCTAAAATAATGTGATCAGCCTGTGCTCTTTTGATCAGGTTTCAGAAGACATGGAACCAGCATCGAACAGAAACCAGATGGTTCTGCCTCAAATAATGTCAGATTTTCCCTGATGTGCTCTTTTGATCGGGTTTCAGAAGACATGGAACAGGGAACAGAAAAGACATGGAATCTGCCTCAAATAATGTCAGATTTTCTTGATGCGATTTGATCGGGTGTCAGAAGACTTTTGATCGAACAGAAACCAGCTGGATCTGCCTCAAATAATGGATTTTTCCCTTGATGTGCTCTTTTGATCAGCCTGGTGTCAGAAGACATTTACACATCGAACAATGCTGGATCTGCCTCCAATAATTGATTTTTTTGATGTGCTCAGGTTTCAGAAGACATGGTACCATCGAACAGCTGGATTGCCTCAAATAATGTCAGATCTGGATCTGCCTCAAATAATGTCAGATTTTTTTCCCAGTAATTGATGTCCCTCTGTGCTTTGATCGGGTGTCAGAAGACATGGAACCGAACAGAAACCAGCTGGATCGATTGAAAACAGAAACCTCTTTTGATCGGGTTTCAGAAGACATGGAACGAACAGAAACCATTTGGATCTGCCTCAAATGATGTGATTTTTGCTTGATGTGCTCTTTTTGATCGGGTGTCAGAAGACATGGTACACATCGAACAGAAACCAGCTGGATCTGCCTCAAATAATGTCAGATTTTCCCTTGATGTGCTCTTTTGATCGGGTGTCAGAAGACATGGAACATCGAACAGAAACCAGCTGGATCTGCCTCAAATAATGTCAGATTTTCCCTTGATGTGCTCTTTTGATCGGGTGTCAGAAGACATGGTACACATCGAACAGAAACCAGCTGGATCTGCCTCAAATAATGTCAGATTTTCCCTTGATGTGCTCTTTTGATCGGGTGTCAGAAGACATGGTACACATCGAACAGAAACCAGCTGGATCTGCCTCAAATAATGTCATGCGATTTTTCCCTTGATGTGCTCTTTTGATCGGGTGTCAGAAGACATGGAAACCAGCTGGATCTGCCTCAAATAACAGAAACCTTCTTTTGATCGGGTGTCAGAAGACATCACAATAGAAACCAGCTGGATCTGCCTCAAATAATTTTCCCTTGATGTGCTCTTTTGATCGGGTGTCAGAAGACATGGTACACATCGAACAGAAACCAGCTGGATCTGCCTCAAATAATGTCAGATTTTCCCTTGATGTGCTCTCTTTTGATCGGGTGTCAGAAGACATGGTACACATCGAACAGAAACCATCCTGCCTCAAATAAGAATGTGCTCTTTTGATCAGCTGACATGGATCTGAATGCCTCAAATAATGTCAGATTTTCCCTTGATGTGCTCTTTTTTTGATCGGGTGTCAGAAGACATGGTACACATCGAACAGAAACCAGCTGGATCTGCCTCAAATAATGTCAGATTTTCCCTTGATGTGCTCTCTTTTGATCGGGTGTCAGAAGACATGGGAATCGAACAGAAACCAGCTGGATCTGCCTCAAATAATGTCAGATTTTCCCTTGATGTTCTTTTGATCGGGTGTCAGAAGACAACACATCGAACAGAAACCAGCTGGATCTGCCTCAAATAATGTCAGATTTTCCCTTGATGTGCTTTTTTTTTGATCGGGTGTCAGAAGACATGGTACACATCGAACAGAAACCAGCTGGATCTGCCTCAAGTAATGTCAGATTTTCCCTGATGTGCTCTTTTGATCGGGTGTCAGAAGACATGTACACATCGAACAGAAACCAGCTGGATCTGCCTCAAATAATGTCAGATTTTCCCTTGATGTGCTCTTTTGATCGGGTGTCAGAAGACATGGAACCATCGAACAGAAACCAGCTGGATCTGCCTCTTTTTTTGATAATGTCAGAAGATTTCGAACAGAAACCAGATTTGCTCTTTTGATCGGGTGTCAGAAGACATGGTACACATCGAACAGAAACCAGCTGCCTCAAATAATGTCAGATTTTCCCTTGATGTGCTTTTTTTGATCGGGTGTCAGAAGACATGGACATCGAACAGAAACCAGCTGGATCTGCCTCAAATAATGTCAGATTTTCCCTTGATGTGCTCTTTTGATCGGGTGTCAGAAGACATGGTACCACATCGAACAGAAACCAGCTGGATCTGCCTCAAATAATGTCAGATTTTCCCTTGATGTGCTCTTTTGATCGGGTGTCAGAAGACATGGAAACCAGCTGGATCTGCCTCAAATAACAGATTTTCCTTGATGTGCTTTTGATCGGGTGCCAGAAGACATGGTACACATTTTCCAAATAATTGATGATGTGCTCTTTTGATCAGGTTTCTTTTGATCGGGTGCGAGAAGACATTTTCCCTTGGTGCTCTTTTGATCGGGAAACCAGACTGGAACCAGCCTCAAATAATGTCAGATTTTCCCTTGATGCCTGCTCTTTTGATCGGGTGTCAGAAGACATGGAACCATCGAACAGAAACCAGCTGGATGATTCAAATAATGTCGATTTTCCTTGATGTGCTCTTTTGATCAGGGTGTCAGAAGACATGGTAGTCTTGGACATCGAACAGAAACCAGCTGGCTCTTCTGATCGGGTTCAAATGTCAGATTTTCCTTGATGTGCTGCTCTTTTGATCGGGTGTCAGAAGACATGGTACACATCGAACAGAAACCAGCTGGATCTGCCTCAAATAATGTCAGATTTTCCCTTGATGTGCTCTTTTGATCGGGTGTCAGAAGACATGGTACACATCGAACAGAAACCAGCTGGATCTGCCTCAAATAATGTCAGATTTTCCCTTGATGTGCTCTTTTGATCGGGTGTCAGAAGACATGGTACACATCGAACAGAAACCAGCTGGATCTGCCTCAATAATGTCAGATTTTCCCTTGATGTGCTCTTTTGATCGGGTGTCAGAAGACATGGTACACATCGAACAGAAACCAGCTGGATCTGCCTCAAATAAATAATGTGCTCTTTTTGATCAGGTTTCAGAAGACATTTTCCCTTGATGTGCTGCTTTTTGATCGGGTGTCAGAAGACATGGTACACATCGAACAGAAACCAGCTGGATCTGCCTCAAATAATGTCAGATTTTCCCTTGATGTGCTCTTTTGATCGGGTGTCAGAAGACATGGGACACATCGAACAGAAACCAGCTGGATCTGCCTCAAATAATGTCAGATTTTCCCTTGATGTGCTCTTTTGATCAGGTGTCAGAAGACATGGAACCACATCGAACAGAAACCAGCTGGATCTGCCTCAAATAATGTCAGATTTTCCCTTGATGTGCTCTTTTGATCGGGTGTCAGAAGACATGGAACACATCGAACAGAAACCAGCTGGATCTGCCTCAAATAATGTCAGATTTTCCCTTGATGTGCTCTTTTGATCGGGTGTCAGAAGACATGGTACACATCGATGGAAACCAGCTGGATCTGCCTCAAATAATGTCAGATTTTCCCTTGATGTGCTCTTTTGATCGGGTGTCAGAAGACATGGTACACATCGAACAGAAACCAGCTGGATCTGCCTCAAATAATTTTGATTTTCCTTGATGTGCTCTTTTGATCGGGTGTCAGAATGCTCTTTACACATCGAACAGAAACCAGCTGGATCTGCCTCAAATAATGTCAGATTTTCCGATGATGTGCTCTTTTGATCGGGTGTCAGAAGACATGGTACACATCGAACAGAAACCAGCTGGATCTGCCTCAAATAATGTCAGATTTTCTCTTTTGATGTGCTCTTTTGATCGGGTGTCAGAAGACATGGTACACATCGAACAGAAACCAGCTGGATCTGACCTCAAATAATGTCAGATTTTCCCTTGATGTGCTCTTTTGATCGGGTGTCAGAAGACATGGTACACATCGAACAGAAACCAGCTGGATCTGCGATTTGATCAGGTCAAATAATGTCAGATTTTCCCTTGATGTGCTCTTTTGATCGGGTGTCAGACATGGACATGGAAACACATCGCCTCAAACGAGAAACCTGCTGGCTCTTTTGATCCTCAGAAGAATAATGAACAGATTTTCCTGGATTGCCTCAAATAATGTGCTCTTTTGATCGGGTGTCAGAAGACATGGTACCATCGAACAGAAACCAGCTGGATCTGCCTCAAATAATGTCAGATTTTCCCTGATGTGCTCTTTTGATCGGGTGTCAGAAGACATGGAACCATCGAACAGAAACCAGCTGGATCTGCCTCAAATAATGTCAGATTTTCCCTTGATGTGCTCTTTTTTGAAGACATGGAACACATCGAACAGAAACCATGGAACATCGCCTCAAATAATGTTAGATTTTCCCTTGATGTGCAGCTGGATCGGGTGTCAGAAGACATGGAACCATCGAACAGAAACCAGCTGGATGCCTCAAATAATGTCAGATTTTCCCTTGATGTGCTCTTTTGATCGGGTGTCAGAAGACATGGTACACATCGAACAGAAACCAGCTGGATCAAATAATGCGATCAGCCTTGCCTCAAATAATGTCAGATTTTGGAACCTTGAGCCTGTGCTCGTGATTTTTGATTTTGGGTGTCAGAAGACATGGTACACATCGAACAGAAACCAGCTGGATCTGCCTCAAATAATGTCAGATTTTCCCTTGATGTGCTCTTTTGATCAGGTGTCAGAAGACATGGAAGACACATCGAACAGAAACCAGCTGGATCTGCCTCAAATAATGTCAGATTTTCCCTTGATGTGCTCTTTTGATCGGGTGTCAGAAGACATGGTACACATCGAACAGAAACCAGCTGGATCTGCCTCAAATAATGTCAGATTTTCCCTTGATGTGCTCTTTTGATCGGGTGTCAGAAGACATGGTACACATCGAACAGAAACCAGCTGGATCTGCCTCAAATAATGTCAGATTTTCCCTTGATGTGCTCTTTTGATCGGGTGTCAGAAGACATGGAACCATCGAACAGAAACCAGCTGGATCTGCCTCAAATAATGTCAGATTTTCCCTTGATGTGCTCTTTTGATCGGGTGTCAGAAGACATGGTACAGCATCGAACAGAAACCAGCTGGATCTGCCTCAAATAATGTCAGATTTTCCCTTGATGTGCTCTTTTGATCGGGTGTCAGAAGACATGGTACACATCGAACAGAAACCAGCTGGATCTGCCTCAAATAATGTCAGATTTTCCCTTGATGTGCTCTTTTGATCAGGTGTCAGAAGACATGGAACCACATCGAACAGAAACCAGCTGGATCTGCCTCAAATAATGTCAGATTTTCCCTTGATGTGCTTTTTTTGATCGGGTGTCAGAAGACATGGAACCACATCGAACAGAAACCAGCTGGATCTGCCTCAAATAATGTCAGATTTTCCTTGATGTGCTCTTTTGATCAGGTGTCATCGAAGACATGGAGACCACATCGGGTGTCAGAAGACATGGAACGAAGAAACCAGCTGGATCTGCCTCAAATAATGTCAGATTTTCCCTTGATGTGCTCTTTTGATCGGGTGTCAGAAGACATGGTACACATCGAACAGAAACCAGCTGGATCTGCCTCAAATAATGTCAGATTTTCCCTTGATGTGCTCTTTTGATCGGGTGTCAGAAGACATGGTACACATCGAACAGAAACCAGCTGGATCTGCCTCAAATAATGCGATTTTCCCTGATGTGCTCTTTTGATCGGGTGTCAGAAGACATGGTACACATCGAACAGAAACCAGCTGGATCTGCCTCAAATAATGTCAGATTTTCCCTTGATGTGCTCTTTTGATCAGGTTTCAGAAGACATGGAACACATCGAACAGAAACCAGCTGGATCTGCCTCAAATAATGTCAGATTTTTCCTTGATGGGTTTCTTTTGATCATGGAAGACATGGTACCATCGAACAGAAACCAGCTGGATGCCTCAAATAATGCGATTTTCCCTTGATGTGCTTTTTTTGATCGGGTGTCAGAAGACATGGTACACATGGAAACCAGATCTGCCTCCAATAATGTCAGATTTTCCCTTGATGTGCTCTTTTGATCGGGTGTCAGAAGACATGGTACACATCGAACAGAAACCAGCTGGATCTGCCTCGTGAATAATGTCAGATTTTCCCTTGATGTGCTCTTTTTTGATCGGGTGTCAGAAGACATGAACACATCGAACAGAAACCAGCTGGATCTGCCTCAAATAATGTCAGAGCTGCTCTTTTGATCGGGTGTCAGAAGACATGGTACACATCGAATGAAACCAGCTGGATTTTGTCAGATTTTCCCTTGATGTGCTCTTTTGATCGGGTTGCCTCAAAATCAGAAGACATGGTACACATCGAACAGAAACCAGCTGGATCTGCCTCAAATAATGTCAGATTTTCCCTTGATGTGCTCTTTTGATCGGGTGTCAGAAGACATGGAACCACATCGAACAGAAACCAGCTGGATCTGCCTCAAATAATGTCAGATTTTCCCTTGATGTGCTCTTTTGATCGGGTGTCAGAAGACATGGTACACATCGAACAGAAACCAGCTGGATCTGCCTCAAATAATGATCAGATTTTCCCTTGATGCTCTCTTTTGATCAGGTGTCAGAAGACATGGTACACATGAAACCAGCTGGATCTGCCTCAAATAATGTCAGATTTTCCCTTGATGTGCTCTTTTGATCGGGTGTCAGAAGACATGGTACCACATCGAACAGAAACCAGCTGGATCTGCCTCTCAAATAATGTCAGATTTTCCCTTGATGTGCTCTTTTGATCAGGTGTCAGAAGACATGGAACCATCGAACAGAAACCAGCTGGATCTGCCTCAAATAATGTCAGATTTTCCCTTGATGTGCTCTTTTGATCGGGTGTCAGAAGACATGGAACACATCGAACAGAAACCTTCGTGATCTGCCTCAAATAATGTCAGATTTTCCCTTGATGTGCTCTTTTGATCAGGTTTCAGAAGACATGGAACCAGCCTGTAGAAACCTTCTGGATGATTCTCGTAATGCGAATGTCAGATTTTCCTTGATGTGCTCTTTTGATCAGGTTTCAGAAGACATGGAACCAGCGAACAGAAACCTTCGTGGATCTCTCAAATAATGTCAGATTTCCCCTGCTGTGCTTTGATCATCGAAAGACATGAAACCAGCGTAGAATCTGCCGTGAATATTCTCGTATTGCGACATGCTCTTTTGATCAGGTGTCAGAAGACATGGAAACGAAGAAACCTTCTGGATCTGCCTCAATAATGTCAGATTTTCCCTTGATGTGCTCTTTTGATCGGGTTTCAGAAGACATGGAACCAGCCTGTAGAAACCAGCTGGATGATTCAAATAATGCGATCAGCCTGCTGCTCTTTTGATCAGGTTTCAGGAAGACATGGGAACCAGCCTGTAGAAGTCTTCGTGGATCCTCGTAATGCGATCAGCCTGCTGCTCTTTTGATCAGGTTTCAGAAGACATGGAACCAGCGAACAGAAGTCTTCAGATGATTCTCGTAATGCGATCAGCCTGATGTGCTCTTTTGATCAGGTTTCAGAAGACATGGAACCAGCCTGTAGAAGTCTTCGTGATGATTCTCGTAATGCGATCAGCCTGCTGCTCTTTTGATCAGGTTTCAGAAGACATGGAACCAGCCTGTAGAAGTCTTCTGGATTCTCGTAATGCGATCAGCCTGCTGCTCTTTTTGATCAGGTTTCAGAAGACATGGAAACCAGCCTCAAATAATGCAGAAGCCTGCTGCTCTTTTGATCAGGTTTCGAAGACATGGAATGCGATCAGCCTGCTGCTGCGCTTTTGATCAGGTTTCAGAAGACATGGAACCAGCCTGTAGAAGTCTTCGTGATGATTCTCGTAATGCGATCAGCCTGCTGCTCTTTTGATCAGGTTTCAGAAGACATGGAACCAGCCTGTAGAAGTCTTCGTGATTTTCTCGTAATGCGATCAGCCTGCTGCTCTTTTGATCAGGTTTCAGAAGACATGGAACCAGCGTGTAGAAGTCTTCGTGATGATTCTCGTAATGCGATCAGCCTGCTGCTCTTTTGATCAGGTTTCAGAAGACATGGAACCAGCGTGTAGAAGTCTTCGTGATGATTCTCGTAATGCGATCAGCCTGCTGCTCTTTTGATCAGGTTTCAGAAGACATGGAACCAGCCTGTAGAAGTCTTCGTGATGATTCTCGTAATGCGATCAGCCTGCTGCTCTTTTGATCAGGTTTCAGAAGACATGGAACCAGCCTGTAGAAGTCTTCGTGATGATTCTCGTAATGCGATCAGCCTGCTGCTCTTTTGATCAGGTTTCAGAAGACATGGAACCAGCCTGTAGAAGTCTTCGTGATGATTCTCGTAATGCGATTTTCCTGCTGCTCTTTTGATCAGGTTTCAGAAGACATGGAACCAGCCTGTAGAAGTCTTCGTGATTTTCTCGTAATGCGATCAGCCTGCTGCTCTTTTGATCAGGTTTCAGAAGACATGGAACCAGCCTGTAGAAGATCTCGTGATTTTCTCGTAATGCGATCAGCCTGCTGCTCTTTTGATCAGGTTTCAGAAGACATGGAACCAGCCTGTAGAAGTCTTCGTGATGATTCTCGTAATGCGATCAGCCTGCTGCTCTTTTGATCAGGTTTCAGAAGACATGGAACCAGCCTGTAGAAGTCTTCGTGATGATTCTCGTAATGCGATCAGCCTGCTGCTCTTTTGATCAGGTTTCAGAAGACATGGAACCAGCCTGGGGGAAGTCTTCGTGATTTTCTCGTAATGCGATCAGCCTGCTGCTCTTTTGATCAGGTTTCAGAAGACATGGAACCAGCCTGTAGAAGTCTTCGTGATGATTCTCGTAATGCGATCAGCCTGCTGCTCTTTTGATCAGGTTTCAGAAGACATGGAACCAGCCTGTAGAAGTCTTCGTGATGATTCTCGTAATGCGATCAGCCTGCTGCTCTTTTGATCAGGTTTCAGAAGACATGGAACCAGCCTGTAGAAGTCTTCGTGATGATTCTCGTAATGCGATCAGCCTGCTGCTCTTTTGATCAGGTTTCAGAAGACATGGAACCAGCCTGTAGAAGTCTTCGTGATTTTCTCGTAATGAGATCAGCCTGCTGCTCTTTTGATCAGGTTTCAGAAGACATGGAACCAGCGTGTAGAAGTTTTCGTGATGATCCTCGTAATGCGATCAGCCTGCTGCTCTTTTGATCAGGTTTCAGAAGACATGGAACCAGCCCTAGAAGTCTTTGATGATTCTCGTAATGCGATCAGCCTGCTGCTCTTTTGATCTGGTTTTCAGAAGACATGGAACCAGCCTGTAGAAGTCTTCGTGATGATTCTCGTAATGCGATCAGCCTGCTGCTCTTTTGATCAGGTTTCAGAAGACATGGAACCAGCCTGTAGTCTTCGTGATGATTCTCGTAATGCGATCAGCCTGCTGCTCTTTTGATCAGGTTTCAGAAGACATGGAACCAGCCTGTAGAAGTCTTCGTGATGATTCTCGTAATGCGATCTGCTGCTCTTTGGATCAGGTTTCAGAAGACATGGAACCAGCCTGTAGAAGTCTTCGTGATTTTCTCGTAATGCGATCAGCCTGCTCTCTTTTGATCAGGTTTCAGGAAGACATGGAACCAGCCTGTAGAAGTCTTCGTGATGATTCTCGTAATGCGATCAGCCTGCTGCTCTTTTGATCAGGTTTCAGAAGACATGGAACCAGCCTGTAGAAGTCTTCGTGATGATTCTCGTAATGCGATCAGCCTGCTGCTCTTTTGATCAGGTTTCAGAAGACATGGAACCAGCCTGTAGAAGTCTTCGTGATGATTCTCGTAATGCGATCAGCCTGCTGCTCTTTTGATCAGGTTTCAGAAGACATGGAACCAGCCTGTAGAAGTCTTCGTGATTTTCTCGTAATGCGATCAGCCTGCTACTCTTTTGATCAGGTTTGAGAAGACATGGAACCAGCCCAGAAGTCTTCGTGATGATTCGTAATGCGATCAGCCTGCTGCTCTTTTGATCAGGTTTCAGAAGACATGGAACCAGCCTGTAGAAGTCTTCGATGATGTGATTTTCTTGTAATGCTCTTTTGCTCAGGTTTCAGAAGACCTGGCTGTCTGATGATTTCTTTTGATCAGGGTTCAGAAGACATGGAACCAGCCTGTAGAAGTCTTCGTGATGATTCTCGTAATGCGATCAGCCTGCTGCTCTTTTGATCAGGTTTCAGAAGACATGGAACCAGCCTGTAGATAGTCTTCGTGATGATTCTCGTAATGCGATCAGCCTGCTGCTCTTTTGATCAGGTTTCAGAAGACATGGAACCAGCCTGTAGAAGTCTTCCGATGATTCTCGTAATGCGATCAGCCTGCTGCTCTTTTGATCAGGTTTCAGAAGACATGGAACCAGCCTGTAGAAGTCTTCGTGATGATTCTCGTAATGCGATCAGCCTGCTGCTCTTTGATCAGGTTTCAGAAGACATGGAACCAGCCTGTAGAAGTCTCGTGATGATTCTCGTAATGCGATCAGCCTGCTGCTCTTTTGATCAGGGTTCAGAAGACATGGAACCAGCCTGTAGAAGTCTGCGTGATGATTCTCGTAATGCGATCAGCCTGCTGCTCTTTTGATCAGGTTTCAGAAGACATGGAACCAGCGTGTAGAAGACATCGTGATGATTCTCGTAATGCGATCAGCCTGCTGCTCTTTGATCAGGTTTCAGAAGACATGGAACCAGCCTGTAGAAGAAGTCTTCGTGATTTTCTCGTAATGCGATCAGCCTGCTGCTCTTTTGTTCAGGTTTCAGAAGACATGGAACCAGCCGGTAGAAGTCTTCGTGATGATTCTCGTAATGCGATCATCCTGCTGCTCTTTTGATCAGGTTTCAGAAGACATGGAACCAGCCTGTAGAAGTCTTCGTGATTTTCTCGTAATGCGATCAGACTGCTGCTGTTTTGATCAGGTTTCAGAAGACATGGAACCAGCCTGTAGAAGTCTTCGTGATGATTCTCGTAATGCGATCAGCCTGCTGCTCTTTTGATCAGGTTTCAGAAGACATGGAACCAGCCTGTAGAAGTCTTCGTGATGATTCTCGTAATGCGATCAGCCTGCTGCTCTTTGATCAGGTTTGAGAAGACATGGAATTCCAGCCTGTAGAAGTCTTCGTGATGATTCTCGTAATGCGATCAGCCTGCTGCTCTTTTGATCAGGTTTCAGAAGACATGGAACCAGCCTGTAGAAATTTCGTGATGATCCTCGTAATGCGATCAGCCTGCTGCTCTTTTGATCAGGTTTCAGAAGACATGGAACCAGCCAGAAGTCTTCGTGATTTCTCGTAATGCGATCAGCCTGCTGCTCTTTTGATCAGGTTTCAGAAGACATGGAACCAGCCTGTAGAAGTCTTCGTGATGATTCTCGTAATGCGATCAGCCTGCTGCTCTTTTGATCAGGTTTCAGAAGACATGGAACCAGCCTGTAGAAGTCTTCGTGATTTTTCTCGTAATGCGATCAGCCTGCTGCTCTTTTGATCAGGTTTCAGAAGACATGGAACCAGCCTGTAGAAGTCTTCGATTTCTCGTAATGCGATCAGCCTGCTGCTCTTTGATCAGGTTTCAGAAGACATGGAACCAGCCTGTAGAAGTCTTCGTGATGATTCTCGTAATGCGATCCAGCCTGCTGCTCTTTGGATCAGGTTTCAGGAAGACATGGAACCAGCCTGTAGAAGTCTTCGTGATTTTCTCGTAATGCGATCAGCCTGCTGCTCTTTGATCAGGTTTCAGAAGACATGGAACCAGCCTGTAGAAGTCTTCGGGATTTTCTCGTAATGCGATCAGCCTGCTGCTCTTTTGATCAGGTTCAGAAGACATGGAACCAGACCGTAGAAGTCTTCGTGATGATTCTCGTAACGCGATCAGCCTGCTGCTCTTTGATCAGGTTTCAGAAGACATGGAACCAGCCTGTAGAAGTCTTCGTGATGATTCTCGTAATGCGATCAGCCTGCTGCTCTTTTGATCAGGTTTCAGAAGACATGGAACCAGCCTGTAGAAGTCTTCGTGGATGATTTTCGTAATGCGATCAGCCTGCTGCTCTTTTGATCAGGTTTCAGAAGACATGAACCAGCCTGTAGAAGTCTTCGTGATGATTCTCGTAATGCGATCAGCCTGCTGCTCTTTTGATCAGGTTTCAGAAGACATGGAACCAGCCTGTAGAAGTCTTCGTGATTTTTCTCGTAATGCGATCAGCCTGCTGCTCTTTTGATCAGGTTTCAGAAGACATGGAACCAGCCTGTGAAGTCTTCGTGATGATTCTCGTAATGCGATCAGCCTGCTGCTCTTTGGATCAGGTTTCAGAAGACATGGAACCAGCCTGTAGAAGTCTTCGTGATTTCTCGTAATGCGATCAGCCTGCTGCTCTTTGATCAGGTTTCAGAAGACATGGAACCAGCCTGTAGAAGTCTTCGTGATTTTCTCGTAATGCGAACAGCCTGCTGCTCTTTTTATCAGGTTTCAGAAGACATGGAACCAGCCTGTAGAAGTCTTCGTGATGATTCTCGTAATGCAATCAGCCTGCTGCTCTTTGGATCAGGTTTCAGAAGACATGGAACCAGCCTGTAGAAGTCTTCGTGATTTTCTCGTAATGCGATCAGCCTGCTGCTCTTTTTTGATCAGGTTTCAGGAAGACATGGAACCAGCCCAGAAGTCTTCGTGATGATTCTCGTAATGCGATCAGCCTGCTCCTCTTTTTGATCAGGTTTCAGGAAGACATGGAACCAGCCTGTAGAAGTCTTCGTGATTTTCTCGTAATGCGATCAGCCTGCTGCTTTTGCTCAGGTTTCAGGAAGACATGGAACCAGCGTGTAGAAGTCTTCGTGATGATTCTCGTAATGCGATCAGCCTGCTGCTCTTTTGATCAGGTTTCAGAAGACATGGAACCAGCCTGTAGAAGTTTTCGTGATGATTCTCGTAATGCAATCAGCCTGCTGCTCTTTTGATCAGGTTTCAGAAGACATGGAACCAGCCTGTAGAAGTCTTCGTGATGATTCTCGTAATGCGATCTGCCTGCTGCTCTTTTGATCAGGTTTGAGAAGACATGGAATCAGCCTGTAGAAGTCTTCGTGATGATTCTCGTAATGCGATCAGCCTGCTGCTCTTTGATCAGGTTTTTCAGAAGACATGGAACCAGCAGGTAGAAGTCTTCGTGATGATTCTCGTAATGCAATCAGCCTGCTGCTCTTTTGATCAGGTTTCAGAAGACATGGAACCAGCGTGTAGAAGTCTTCGTGATGATTCTCGTAATGCGATCAGCCTGCTGCTCTTTTGATCAGGTTTCAGAAGACATGGAACCAGCCTGTAGAAGTCTTCGGGATTTTCTCGTAATGCGATCAGCCTGCTACTCTTTTGATCAGGTTTCAGAAGACATGGAACCAGCCAGAAGTCTTCGGGATTTTTCTCGTAATGCGACTGGCCTGCTGCTCTTTGATCAGGTTTCGAAGACATGGAACCAGCCTGTAGAAGTCTTCGTGATGATTCTCGTAATGCGATCAGCCTGCTGCTCTTTTGATCAGGTTTGAGAAGACATGGAACCAGCCTGTAGAAGTCTTCGTGATGATTCTCGTAATGCGATCAGCCTGCTGCTCTTTTGATCAGGTTTCAGAAGACATGGAACCAGCCTGTAGAAGTCTTCGTGATTTTCTCGTAATGAAATCAGCCTGCTGCTCTTTTGATCAGGTTTCAGAAGACATGGAAACAGCCTGTAGAAGTCTTCGTGATGATTCTCGTAATGCGATCAGCCTGCTGCTCTTTTGATCAGGTTTCAGAAGAAATGGAACCAGCCTGTAGAAGTCTTCCTGATGATTCTCGTAATGCGATCAGCCTGCTGCACTTTTGATCAGGTTTCAGAAGACACGGAACCAGCACAGAAAGTTCTCGTGATGATTCTCGTAATGCGATCAGCCGTCGCTCTTTGGATCAGGTTTCAGAAAGACATGGAACCAGCCTGCCTCGGGATTTTCTCTCAATGCGATCAGCCTGCTGCTCTTGATCAGGTTTTCAGAAGACATGGAACCAGCCTGTAGAAGTCTTCTTCGTGATTTTTCTTCGTAATGCGATCAGCCTGCTGCACTTTTTGATCAGGTTTCAGAAGACATGGAACCAGCCTGTAGAAGTCTTCGGATTTTTCGTAATGCGATCAGCCTGCTACTTTTGATTAGGTTTCAGAAGACATGGAACCAGCCTGGTAGAAGTCTCGTGACGATTCTCGTAACGCGATCAGCCTGCGTTTTTGATCAGGGTTTCAGAAGACATGGAACCAGCCTGTAGAAGTCTTCGTGGATGATTCTCGTAATGCGATCATCCTGCTGTTCTTTTGATCAGGTTTCAGAAGACATGGGAACCAGCCTGTAGAAGTCTTCGTGATTTTCTCGTAATGCGATCAGCCTGCTGCTCTTTTGATCAGGGTTCAGAAGACATGGAACCAGCCTTGTAGAAGTGTTCGTGGATGATCTTCGTAATGCGATCAGACTGCTGCTCTTTTGATCAGGGTTTCGAAGACATGGAAACCAGTGTAGATATCTTCGTGGAACCAGCCTTTTGATCAGGTTTCAGAAGAAATGGAACCAGCGTGTAGAGTCTTCCTGATTCTCGTAATGCGATCAGCCTGCTGCTTCTTTTGATCAGGTTTGAGAAGACACGGAACCAGCCTGTAGAAATCTTCGTGATGATTCTCGTAATGCAATCAGCCTGTTGCTCTTTTGATCAGGTTTCAGAAGACATGGAACCAGCGTGTAGAATCTTCGTGATTTTTCGTAATAAGATCAGCCTGCTGCTCTTTTGATCAGGTTTCAGAAGAAATGGAATCCAGCCTGTAGAAGTCTTCCTGATTCTCGTATTGCGATCAGCCTGCCGCTCTTTGATCAGGTTTCAGAAGACATGGAACCAGCCTGTAGAAGTCTTCTTGATGATTTTCGTAATGCGACTGGGGCGTTTTTTGATCAGGGTTTCAGAAGACACGGAACCAGCCTACGGATTTTTTGATTAGGTTTCAGAAGACATGGAACCAGCCTGTAGAAAGTCTTCGTGATGATTTTCAGCCTGCTACTTTTGATGTTTCAGAAGATCAGGCCTAGTCTTCGGATTTTCTCGTAATTTGATCAGCCTGAATTCTTTTGATTAGGAAGACATGGAACCAGCCTGTAGAAGTCTTCGTGATGATTCTCGTAATGCGATCATCCTGCCGCTCTTTGATCAGGTTTCAGAAGACATGGGAACCAGCTCAGAAGTTCTCGTGATTTTCTCGTAATGCGATCAGCCTGCTGCTCTTTGATCAGGTTTCAGAAGACATGGAACCAGCCTGTAGAAGTCTTCGTGATGATTTCGTAATGCGATCAGCCTGCTGCTCTTTTTGATCAGGTTTCAGAAGAAAAGGAACCAGCCTGTAGTCTTCGTGATGATTCTCGTAATGCGATCAGCCTGCTGCTCTTTTTGATCAGGTTTCAGAAGACACGGAACCAGCCTGTAGAAGTCTTCGTGATGATTCTCGTAATGCGATCAGCCTGTTGCGATCTTTTGATCAGGTTTCAGAAGATCATGGAACCAGCCTGTAGAAGTCTTCGTGATGATTTTCGTATTGCGATCAGCCTGCTGCTCTTTTTTTATCAGTCTTCTTCGGGATTTTCAGACTTTTTTGATTATGGAACCAGCCTGTAGAAAGTCTTCTTTGATGATTTTCGCACGCGATCAGGCCTGTTGCTCTTTGATCAGGTTTTGAAGACATGGAACCAGCCTGTAGAAGTTCCTCGTGGATGATTCTCGTAATGCGATCATCCTGCCGCTCTTTTGATCAGGTTTCAGAAGACATGGAACCAGCTCTGTAGAAGTCTTCGTGGATGATTCTGTACGTGATCAGCCTACGTTTTTGGATCAGGTTTCAGAAGACATGAACCAGCCTTGTGAAGTCTTTCGATGATTTCCGAAAGGATGGAACTTTGGGGTTTTTTAAACCCTGGCCCTGGGTTTTTTAATTTTAAAAAAAATTTCTTTGGGTTTTTTGGGGGTTCCCCTTTTCGGGGGAAGGAAGCCTGTTTTGATGTTTGAAAAACCCGTTTTTGTTGAAATTTTAAGCCAGGTCCGTTTTTTTGGCCCGGCCCCCCTTTTTATCCCTTTGAAGGGGAACCGCCCTGGCTTTGGTGTTTTAATGGACACCCCTTTTTTTTTTTAAAAAAAGGGGGGCCCCTGGTTTGGTTTTTCCCCTTGGTTCTTTTGAGTTTAAAATGGAACCGCCTGTGGTTTCGGGTTTCCCGGTCCTTTTTTGACAGGTTTAAAGGGGGCCCGGGTTTAAAAACCCCGGGTTTTTGTTTTTAAAAAGCCTGGTTTTGGGTTTTGAAAAACCCGCCTTGGGCTTTGGGTTTCCAAGGCCCCTTTTCCCCCTTTTTAGGTTTCCCTGGAACCCGCCTGTTTTGATACTCGAAGCGACGCCTGGGTCTTTTTAAGGTTTGAAGACTAACCCCTGGTTTTTTTTTTTGGGAAAGGCCCCTTTTTGGGTTTGGCCGGAAAACCCTTGAAGTTTCGGATGATTCTTTAAAAGGTCCTTGCTCGGGGTTTTAGGCTGGCCGCCCTTTTTAAATTTTGGATGACCAAACGTAAATCTGTTTTTTCGTTTTAAAAAACATAACCGCCTTGGGAAATTTCGGATTTTTTTAAGCCCTACCTTTTGTCTTTTAATTTAAACCCGCCCGTTTGAACCGGGGACAAACCCCTTTCTTTTTTTGGTTTCAGGACACCTTTTTTGAAGTTCCAAAAAAACAGCCCGGTCTTTTAGGTTTCGAAGCCGCCGCCTTGAAGTTTGGTTTTTTTTTTAACGCCCTTTTTTTTTGGGCCTTTTAAAAAGGGGGCCGGAAATTTTTTGGGATTTGGCACCCAAACTTTTTTCGGGGAAAAGAAAATTTGTTTTTTTTATTTAATGGACCCCTTCCTTTTTTTTTTGGGAAAATTTTTTGGGTTTTTTTAACAAAAAATTTGCTTTTTGATTTTGAATGGAACCGGTTGAAGTTTGGTTGAAAACCCTTTTGGGTTTTGGTTTTGGGGGTTTGGTTAAAATGAACCCTTTTTTGGTTTTTTTTTATTTCCCCGGGCGGGAAAACTGGAAAGCCCGGAATTTCGTATGTTTTGTGCGTCCCTTTTTTGGTTTGAAAATAAAGCCGAAACTTAGTTTTGTAAAGGCCCCCTTTTTTGATGGGTTTTTCCTGGGAAACCCCCGAACTGGCCCAAATCCCCCTTTTTTTTTCGGTTTTGGACGGCCGCCTTTGGGGTTTTTAATTTTTAAATTTTCCCCCCTTTTTTTTTTAAGAAGGCCGCCTTGGCTTGGCAAGGACAACCTTCTTTTAGGTTTCAAAGGGGGAAAAAAAGCCTTTTCGGTTTTTCCTTCACCCTTTCTTTTTTTGGGTTTCAGGGAAAAACCGTGGGTTTTAGTTCCAAAAGGGGCCCGCGTTTTTTAGTTTTAAAAAAAACCGGGGTTTTTAATTTGAAAGGACCCCCTTTTTTTAAGGTTTTTTGGAAGGCCGCCTTTTTGGTTTTTGAAAACACCCGCCCTTTTTAGGGGGTTTAAAAACCACCGGGTTTTTTTGTTTTTTTAAGGACAGCCTGGCCCCTTTTTTATTTTAAGGGAACAGCCTTGGTTTCGGGTTTTTGAAAAAACAGCCGGTCTTTTTTAGTTCGAAGCATGGAACCGCCTTAATTTGGGCTCTTTATTTTCTTTAAGGTCAGGGGCCCCTGGAAAAAAATTGAAATGGACACCTGGTTTTTTTGGTTTCGAAGAAAGGCCCCTTGAATTTTTAAAATTTTAAGCCAAAGCTCCCTTTTTTTTTTGAAAATGGGAAACCGCCTTGGTTTTAACCAAAACCCCCAAAACCCCCCCATTTTTAAAAAAAGGGGGGGCCTTTTCAAAAATTTTTATTTGGTCTTTTACGTTTTTGGCAGCCCAAAAAGGGGTTTTTAAATGGGCCCCCCTTTTTTTTCGGGGTTTTGGGAAAGGCAGGTTTTAAATTTCGGTTTTGAAAGCTTTGTCTTTTTAATTTTTGAAAAAGGAATTTTGAATTTTTTTCTTTTATCGTTTAGCTGGCCGGTTTTTTTTTTTGTTTTGGAAAGGGGCCGCCTGTGTTTTTTTTAAAGATTTTTTAAAAAACTTGGTTTTTTGGTCAGGCCCCCCACTTTAGAAGCTGGCCCCGGGCCTTTTTGTTTTTGGGTCGTGGCTTTTTTTTCAGGTTAGAACTGGAAAAGTTTTTAGGCCCCCGGATTTTTTTTCGCCCTGCCGTAAATTTTAAAAGGTTTTCTTTTGAATTTTTAAACAAACCCCTGTTTTTCCGGTTTTAAACCGGGT
Source organism: Acanthosepion pharaonis (assembly GCA_903632075.3). Classification (NCBI taxonomy): domain Eukaryota; kingdom Metazoa; phylum Mollusca; class Cephalopoda; order Sepiida; family Sepiidae; genus Acanthosepion; species Acanthosepion pharaonis. The sequence goes on from CAHIKZ030003780.1 coordinate 932,257, forward strand.
TTTTAATTTTTGAGTTTTTTTAAGGCCCGGCTTTTTCCGTTGGGGGAAAAGCCCCTTAGATTTTAAATCCTTTGGTTCTATCTGAAATAATTGGCTAAAAAGGGTTTAAAAACCCCTTTTTTAAATTTTTGAAGCTCCCCTTTTTTTTTAGCGGGGTGGAAACCTGTTCTTTGATGTTTGTTTGGGCAGGGCCCCCGGGAATTTGAAGCTGGGACCCCGGAAATTTTTTTTTTCCAGTAGAAACCTTTTTTTTCAAGCGGAACCTTGTTTTGTTTTGCAGGGCGCTTTTTGGGGGTTGGGAAAGGAACCCCCTGGTCTTTTGGGGTTTTTTGTAATGGACAGCCTGGCTTTGGGTTTCCGAAGCGGAACCCCTTTTTTATTTTCCCAATGGACAACCTGTTTTTTTGTTTTGAAAATGGAACCCGCCGGTCTTGGTGTTTTTTAATGGGGCCCCCGGTCTTTTGAAGGTTTAAAACATGGAACCCTGTGGGTCTTGTAGTTTCAAGCATGCCCCTTTTAAAATTCGAAGAATTTAACCACCTTGGGCTTTGATTTCTCGAATAACAGCCTGGTTTTTAAGGGTTTTAAAACTGGAACCGCGGAAATTTTTGGGGTTTTCGAAATACAGCCTTTTTTCAGGTTTCCCAAGCCCCCTTTTAAAATTTCTAAAATGGAAAACCGCCCTTTCCGGTTTCGAAGCGGAACCCCGCCTGTGTCTTCGGGTTTTTTAAAAAATACCGCCCTTTTTTAGGGTTTTAGGGAAAAAACCCCGGGGCTTTGAGTTTTGAATGGAAAACCTCTTTGTAGGTTTAAAGGGGCCTGTTTTTTTTTAAAATTATGGATCAGCCTTGGTTTTTTGGTTTCGAAGCATAAACCCCCTTTGGAATCCGGTTTTTCCGTTGGACCCGCCTGTGTTTTTTGGGTTTAAAGGGGGGTGTGAAGCTTTTGTTTTTCGTTTCCCCCCCGCCTTTTAGTTTCGGAAAAGGGCCGCCTTGGGAATCTTTTTTTTTAATTTGGAAACCGCCCCTTTTTTTTAGGAAAAAAAAGGGCCCCGGGGTTTTTTTAATCGAACCGTCTAGGGTTTTTGGGGGCTGTAACATTTTTCTTTGGATATTTTTCGATTTTGGTTTGAAACCCGCCTGGGTTTTTTAGTTCAATTCCCGGGGGGGAACCCCGTTTTTCAGGTTTTTTTTTGAACAGCCTTGGCTTTTTTCGGGTTTTGGCAAACCCCTTTTTTGGGAAAAAAAGGGGGAGGCTTCTATATTTTAAGCCAACCGCCTTTTAAAAAGGTTTCAAAGGGTTTCCTTTTTGAAGCAACCCCTTTTTTTTTTGAGTTTTAAAATTTAAACCCCTTGTCCGTGAAAGCTCCAAATTTTTTTTCCTTTCCCCTTTTTTTTTCTTTTTTTTTTTTAAGGCCCTGTAAATCTTTTGATATTTTTTACCGGGTTTCAGGGAAAGGGCCCTGGTTTTTATTAGGTTTTGGCCAAAAAGGTTTTTCCCGGGGGTTTTTTTTTTGGGGGTTTGCCTTGGTTTTCCCCGGAAAAGGGGAAAAATGGAATTTTTTAAAGGTTCCCTTTTTAAAGAAGCTGGAAAGGGGTTTTTTGGGGATGGGTTCCCTTTGGATCAGGGTTTAAAGCTGGGAAGCCCTTTTTGGGAAATCTGATTTTCCTAAAAATACCCGTGTTTTTTTTAGGTTTTAAGGAACCCTGTAGTTTGTATTTTTGTCGATCAACCTTTTTTTGATATTTTGAAAAAGGGGGGTTAAGTTTTTGAGATTTTTTTTGACAATTTTCCCCGATGGGGGGGAAGGGGCCCGGGTTTTGTTTTTAAAAGGGTAACCGTTTTTTTACTTTCCAAACTGGCCGTTAGAATTGGGTTCTGTAATGCGATCACCCCTGTTTTCACAAAAGGAAACCCCCCTAAATTTTTGGTTTTGAAACATAGCCTGCTTTTTGGGGCATGCGAAAAGGGCCCCTTTTCTTTTAAGAAGGCCCGGGGTGGGTTTTAAATTTTGGGCCGGGCGCCTGGGTTTTTTTTTTTTCCTTTAAAACCCCCCTTTTTGGGTTTTTGGTTTTGGGCGGTTGGTGGGCCCTTTTGAGAATTTCCCCTTTTTTTTTTAAAAAAAAAAAACTGGAAACCTTGTTTTTAATCAGGTGGGCCCCTTTGGTTTTGGGGTTTTAAAGCATAACCGCCTGGGTTTTCGGGTTTTTAAGGGCCCCGTTTTTTAGGTTTTTTAAAAGGGCCCGCCCTTTTTTGATTTTTTGGCCCCCTTTTGAATTTTGGAAACCATTAGGTTTTAGGTTTTCCAAAAGGGAAACCTGTGTTTTTTAGTTTTAAATTTTGGGGTTTTTTTTGAATTTGAAGCATAACCCCTTTTAGTTCAAGACTTAAAATTTCCTTTTATCGGTTTTTTAAAAAAAACCCCTGGTTTTTTCTTTTAAACGTTTGGGCCCTTTTTTTAAGGGTTTTAAACATGGAACCCCTTTTTTTTTGGGGGCGGGCCCCCCTTTTAAGGCCCGGAAAAACTTTTTTTTTTTTTGTTTAAAAAAAAACCCGCCTTTCTTTTAATTTTAAAAAGCACCTGGTTTTAAATCCATGCCGGGAAACCCCTTTTTTTTGGTTTTTTTAAAACCGGTTTTGTTTTGGTTTTAAGCGACACCTGTTTTTGGTGGTTTCAAAAAGGCCCCCGTTTTTTTTTCCCAAAAAAACCGCGTTTTTGGGTTTTTGAATGCTAAATTTTTTTGTCGGTTTTGGGAAAAAAACCCCTTTTTTTAATTTAAAAATAACCGCTTTTAGGGTTTGGGGAAAAACCCCCCGGGGGGGTTTTTAATCGTTGGCTTTTAGGTTTTAAAAGCCCCTGGGGGGATTTCCTTCTTTGCGTTTTTTTGGGCAGGTGAAGCCATTTTCCAACCGTGGGCCCTTTGGGTTTTTGAAGCAAAAAGCCTTGGGTTTTTTTTTCCCCTGGAACCCCCCCGGTGGATTTTTCCTTTCAAAGCCTTTTTTTGAATTTTAAGCAACCGCCTTTCGTTTTGGAAAAAGGGCCCCTTTTTGTAGTTCTCGTAATGCGACTTTCGCCTGCCAGTTTCTTGGATCAGGTTTCTAGAAGACATGGAACCAGCCTGTAGAAGCTCTCGTGATGAGATTCTCGTAATGCGATCAGCCTGCTGCTCTTGGATCAGGTTTCAGGAATATTAGCGGAACCAGCCTGTAGAAGTCTTCGTGATGATTCTCGCACGCGATCAAATGGCTGCTCTTTGATCAGGTTTCAGGAATATGGAACCAGCCTGTAGAAGTTCGGATTTTCCTGTAATGCGATACAGCCTGCTGCTCTTTTGATCAGGTTTCAGAAGACATGGAACCAGCCCAGTAGAAGTCTTCGCGGATTTTTCGTAATGCGATCAGCCTGCTGCTCTTTTGATCAGGTTTCAGGAAGACATGGAACCATTTTGTAGTTCACTTGATGATTTCGTAATGCGATCAGCCTGCTGCCTTTTGATCAGGTTTGAACCAGAAGATTCTCAATGAACCAGCTTTTGATCTGCTTGAGAAGTGGAACCAGCTTGTAGATGATTCGGATACCGTAATGCGATCAGCCTGCTGCCTTTTTGATCAGGGTTTCAGAAGACATGGAACCAGCCTGTAGAAGTCCTCGTGATGTGATTCTCGTACGCGATCAGCCTGTTGCTCTTTGGAGGTTTGAGGAAGACATGGAACCAGCCTGGTAGAAGTCTTCGTGGATGATTCTCGTAATGCGATCAGCCTTGCTGCTCTTTTGATCAGGTTTCAGAAGAAATGGAACCAGCCTGTAGAAGTCTTCGTGATGATTCTCGTAATGCGATCAGCCTGCTGCCTTTGATCAGGTTTCAGAAGACATGGAACCAGCCTGTAGAATCTTCGCGATGATTCTCATTGCAATGAGCAGCCTGCTGTTCTTTGATCAGGTTTCAGAAGACATGGAACCAGCCTGTAGAAGTCTTCGTGATGATTCTCGTAATGCGATCAGCCTGCTGCTCTTTTTGATCAGGTTTCGAAGATATGGAAACCAGCCCAGAAGTTCTCGTGATGATTCTGTAATGCGATCAGCCTGCTGCTCTTTTGGATCAGGTTTCAGGAAGACATGGAACCAGCCTGTAGAAGTCTTCGTGATGATTTCGTAATGCGATCAGCTCTGATGCTCTTTTTGATCAGGTTTCAGAAGACATGGAACCAGCCTGTAGAAGTCTTCGATGATTTTTTTTCGTAATGCGATCAGCCTGCTGCTCTTTTTTTGATCAGGTTTCAGAACATACGGAACAGCCTGTAGAAGTCTTCGTGATTTTACGTACGCGATCAGCCTGCTGTTCTTTTGATCAGGTTTCAGAAGACATGGAACCAGCCTGTAAGTCCTTCGTGATTTTTCGTAATGCGATCAGCCTGCTGCTCTTTTTGATCAGGTTTCAGAAGACATGGAACCAGCCGTAATGCGTAGAAGTCTTTTATCAGGTGATGATTCTCGTAATGCGATCAGCCTGCGACCAAGGTTTTTGATCAGGTTTCAGAAGAGGCGAACCAGCCTGTAGAAGTCTTTGTGATGATTTCGTAATGTGATCAGCCTGCTGCCTTTTTTGATCAGGTTTCAGGAAGACATGAACCAGCCTGTAGAAGTCTTTCGTGATTTTTTCGTAATGCGATCAGCCTGCTGCTTTTTTGATCAGGTTTCAGAAGACATGGAACCAGCCTGTAGAAGTCTTCGATGATTCTCGTAATGCGATCAGCCGTTTTTTGATCAGGTTTCAGAAGACATGGAACCAGCCTGTAGAAGTCTTTCGTGATGATTCTCGTAATGCGATCAGCCTGCTGCTCTTTTGGATCAGGTTTCAGAAGACATGGAACCAGCCTGTAGAAGTCTTCAGGAAGTGATGATTCTCGTAATGATCAGCCTGATGCTTTTTTTGATCAGGTTTCAGAAGACATGGAACCAGCCTGTAGAAGTCTTCGTGATTTTCTCGTAATGCGATCAGCCTGCTGCTCTTTGGATCAGGGTTTCAGAAGACATGGAACCAGCCAGAAGTCTTCGTGATGATTCTCGTATGCGATCAGCCTGCTGCTTTTTGATCAGGTTTCAGGAAGACATGGAACCAGCCTGTAGAAGTCTTCGTGATGATTCTAATGCGATCAGCCTGCTGCTCTTTGATCAGGTTTCCAGAAGACATGGAACCAGCCGTCAAAGAAGTCTTTTTTATCAGGTGATGATTCTCAGTAATGCGATCAGCCTGCTTGTTTTGATCAGGTTTCAGAAGACATGGAACCAGCCTGTAGAAGTCTTCGTGATGATTCTCGTAATGCGATCAGCCTGCTGCTCTTTTGATCAGGTTTCAGAAGACATGGAACCAGCCTGTAGAAGTCTTCGTGATTTTTCTCGTAATGCGATCAGCCCTGCTGCTCTTTTGACCAGGTTTCAGAAGACATGGAACCAGCCTGTAGAAGTCTTCGTGGATGATTCTCGTAATGCGATCAGCCTGCTGCTCTTTTGATCAGGTTTCAGAAGACATGGAACCAGCCTTTGTAGAAGTCTTCGTGATGATTCTCGTAATGCGATCAGCCTACTGCTCTTTTTGATCAGGTTGAGAAAGACATGGAACCAGCTTGTAGAAGTCTTCGTGATTTTCTCGTAATGCGATCAGCCTGTTGCCTTTTGATCAGGTTTCAGAGAACATGGAACCAGCCTGTAGAAGTCTTCGTGATGATCTCGTAATGCGACTCAGCCTGCTGCTCTTTTGATCAGGTTTCAGAAGACATGAACCAGCCTGTAGAATTCTTCGTGATGATTCTCTTAATGCGATCAGCCTGTTGCTCTTTTGATCAGGGTTTCCAGAAGACATGGAACCAGCCTGTAGAAGTCTTCGATGATTTCGTAATGCGATCAGCCTGCTGCTCTTTTTGATCAGGTTTCAGAAGACATGGAACCAGCCTGTAGAAGTCTTCGTGATGATTCTCGTAATGCGATCAGCCTGCTGCTCTTTTGATCAGGTTTCAGGAAGACATGGAACCAGCCTGTAGAAGTCTTCGTGATGATTCTCGTAATGAACCGATCAGCCTGCTGCTCTTGGATCAGGTTTCAGAAGACATGGAACCAGCCTGTAGAAGTCTTCGTGATGATTTGTAATGTGATCAGCCTGCTGCTCTTTGGATCAGGTTTCAGAAGACATGGAACCAGCCTGTAGAAGTCTTCGTGATGATTTCGTAATGCGATCAGCCTGCTGCTCTTTTGATCAGGTTTGAGAAGACATGGAACCAGCCTGTAGAAGTTCGTGATTTTCTCGCAATGCGATCAGCCTGCTGCTCTTTTTGATCAGGTTTGAGAAGACATGGAACCAGCCTGTAGAAGTCTTCGTGATTTTTCTCGTAATGCGATCAGGCCTGCTGCTCTTTTGATCAGGTTTCAGGAAGACATGAACCAGCCTGTAGAAGTCTTCGTGATGATTTCGTAATGCGATCAGCCTGCTGCTCTTTGGATCAGGGTTTCCAGAAGACATGGAACCAGCCTGTGAAGTCTTCCCATGATTCTCGTAAAGCGATCAACCTGCCTTTTTTTGATCAGGGTTTCGTAGAAGACACTGGAACCAGCCTGTAGAAGTCTTCTGATATTCTCGTAATGCGATCAGCCCGCTTCTCTTTGGATCAGGTTTCAGAAGACATGAACCAGCCTGTAGAAGTCTTCGTGATTTTTCTCGTAATGCGATCAGCCTGCTGCCCTTTATCAGGTTTTCAGAAGACATGGAACCCAGCCTGTAGAAGTCTTCGTGATGATTCTCCTTACGCGATCAGCCTGCTTTCGCTCTTTTGATCAGGTTTCAGGAAGACATGAACCAGCCTGAAGTCTTCATTGATTTTCGTATTGCATCAGCCTGCTGCTCTTTTTGATCAGGTTTCAGAAGACATGGAACCAACCTGTAGAAGTCTTTCGTGATGATTCTCTATTACAATCAGCCTGATGCTCTTTTGGATCAGGTTTCAGAAGACATGGAACCAGCCTGTAGAAGTCTTCGTGATGATTCTCGTAATGCGATCAGCCTGCTGCTCTTTTGATCAGGTTTCAAAGACATGGAACCAGCCTGTAGAAGATTCTCGTAATGCGATCAGCCTGATTCTGGATCATGCGATTGCCTGTAAAGTCTTCGTATTGATTCTTAATGCGATCAGCCTGCTGCTCTTTTTATCAGGTTTAGAAGACATGGAACCAGCCTGTAGAAGTCTTCGTGATGATTCTCGTAATGCGATCAGCCTGCTGCTCTTTTGATCAGGTTTCAGAAGACATGGAACCAGCCTGTAGAAGTCTTCGTGATTTTCTCGTAATGCGATCAGCCTGCTGCTCTTTTGATCAGGTTTCAAGACATGGAACCAGCCTGGAGAAGTCTTCTTGATGATTCTCGTAATGCGATCAGCCTGCTGCTCTTTGGATCAGGTTTCAGAAGACATGGAACCAGCTGTGAAGTCTTCGTGATGATTCTCGTAATGCTGCTCTTTGGATCAGGTTTGAGAAGACATGGAACCAGCCTGCAAGAAGTCTTCGTGATGATTTTCTCGTAATAAAGTCAGCCTGCTTTTGCAGGTTTTGACATCTGGTTTCAGAAGACTTGTGATGATTCTCAGCCGATGCCTGCTATCAGGTTTGAGAAGACATGGAAATCTTCTTCGTGATGATTACCGCAATGCGATCAGCCTGCCTCTTTTGATGGGTTTCAGAAGACATAGAACCAGCCTGTAGAAGTCTTCGTGATTTTTCTCGTAATGCGATCAGCCTGCTGCTCTTTTATCAGGTTTCAGAAGACATGAACCAGCCTGTAGAGTCTTCGTGATTTTTCTCGTAATGCGGTCCAGCCTGCTGCTCTTTTGATCAGGTTTTGAAGACATGAAACCAGCCTGCCAGAAGTCTTCATGATTTTCTCATAATGCGATCAGCCTGCTCTTTTGATCAGGTTTCAGAAGACATGGAACCAGCCTGTAGAAGTCTTCAGGATTTTCTCGTAATGCGATCACCTGCTGCTCTTTTGATCAGGTTTCAAGACATGGAACCAGCCGTGAAGTCTTTCGTGATGATTCTCGTAATGCGATCAGCCTGCTGCTCTTTGGATCAGGTTTCCAGAAGACATGGAACCAGCCTGTAGAAGTCTTCAGGATTTTCTCGTAATGCGATCAACCTGCTGCTCTTTTATCAGGTTTCTGAAGACATGGAACCAGAAGTCTTCCTGATGATTCTCGTAATGCGATCAGCCTTTGCTCTTTTGATCAGGTTTCAGAAGACATGGAACAGCCTGTAGGAAGTCTTCGATGATTTTTCTCGTATGCGATCAGCCTGCTGCTCTTTGGATCAGGTTCCAGAATGGACATAGAAGTCTTCGTGATGATTCTCGTAATGCGATCATGCCTGCTGCTCTTTGGATCAGGTTTCGAAGACATGGAACCAGCCTGTAGAGTTTTCGTGATGATTCTCGTAATGCGATCAGCCTGCTTCTTTTGATCAGGTTTAGAAGACATGGAACCAGCCTGTAGAAGTCTTCGTGATTTTCTCGTAATGCGATCAGCCTGCTGCTCTTTGGATCAGGTTTCAGAAGACATGGAACCAGCCTGTAGAAGTCTTCGTGATGATTCTCGTAATGCGATCAGCCTGCTGCTCTTTGGATCAGGTTTCAGAGATTATGGAACCAGCCCTGTGAAGAAGTCTTCGTGATGATTCTCGTAATGCGATCAGCCTGCTGCTCTTTGGATCATGGTTTCAGAAGACATGGAACCAGCTCAGAAGTCTTCGTGATGATTCTCGTAATGCGATCAACCTGCTGCTCTTTTTGATCAGCTTTTCAGAAGACATGGAACCAGCCTGTAGAAATCTTCGTGATTTTCTCGTAATGCGATCAGCCTGCTGCTCTTTTTGATGTGGTTTCAGAAGACATGGAACCAGCCTGTAGAAGTCTTCGGGATTTTCTCATGCGATAGCCGATGCCTGCTCTTTTTGATCAGGTTTTGAAGAAGACATGGAACCAGATATTCTGTAGAAGTCTTTTTGATGATTCTCGTAATGCGATCAGCCTGCTGCTCTTTTGATCAGGTTTGAAGACATGGAACCAGCCTGTAGAAGTCTTCGTGATGATTCTCGTAATGCGATCAGCCTGCTGCTCTTTTGATCAGGTTTCAGAAGACATGGAACCAGCCTGTAGAAGTCTTCAGGATTTTCTCGTACGCGTGATCAGCCTGCCGTCTTTTGATCAGGTTTCAGGAAGACATGGAACCAGCGTGTAGAAATCTTCGTGATGATTCTCGTAATGCGATCAACCTGCTGCTCTTTGATCAGGGTTTCTGGAAGACAGGAAACCAGCCTGTATGCGAAGTCTTCGAGATTTTCTTATCAATGGAACCAACCTGAAGCTCTTTAGATTCTCGTAATGCGATTCAGCCTGCTGGCTCTTTCTAAAGTCTTCGTGATGATTCTCGTAATGCGATCAGCCTGCTGCTCTTTTGATCAGGTTTCAGGATAACATGGAACCAGCCTGTAGTCTTCTTCGTGATTGATTCTCGTAATGCGATCAGCCTGCTGCTCTTTGATCAGGTTTCAGAAGATGGAACCAGCCTGTAGAAGTCTTCAGGATTTTCTCGTAATGCGATCAGCCTGCTGCTCTTTTGATCAGGTTTCAGAAGACATGGAACCAGCCTGTAGAAGTCTTCGTGATGATTCTCGTAATGCGATCAGCCTGCTCACTCTTTGATCAGGTTTCATCGGGGAAGACATGGAACCAGCCTGTAGAAATCTTCGTGATGATTCTCGTAATGCGATCAGCCTGCTGCTCTTTGATCAGGTTTCAGAAGACATGGAACCAGCGTGTAGAAGTCTTCGTGATTTTCTCGTAATGCGATCAGCCTGCTGCTCTTTTGATCAGGGTTTCAGAAGACATGGAACCAGCCTGTAGAAGTCTTCAGGTGATGATTCTCGTAATGCGATCATGCCTGCTGCTCTTTTGATCAGGTTTCAGAAGACATGGAACCAGCCTGTAGAAGTCTTCGTGATGATTCTCGTAATGCGATCAGCCTGCTGCTCTTTTGATCAGGTTTCAGGAAGACATGGAACCAGCCTGTAGAAGTCTTCGTGATGATTCTCGTAATGCGATCAGCCTGCTGCTCTTTTGATCAGGTTTCAGAAGACATGGAACCAGCCTGTAGAAGTCTTCAGGATTTTCTCGTAATGCGATCAACCTGCTGCTCTTTTGATCAGGTTTCAGAAGACATGGAACCAGCCTGTAGAAGTCTTCGTGATGATTTCTCGTAATGCGATCAGCCTGCTAAGGTTTTTGATCAGGTTTGAAGACATGGGAACCAGCCTGTAGAAGTCTTCGTGATGATTCTCGTAATGCGATCAGCCTGCTGCTCTTTTTGATCAGGGTTTCAGAAGACATGGAACCAGCCTGTAGAAGTCTTCGTGATGATTCTCGTAATGTGATCAGCCTTCTGCTCTTTTGATCAGGTTTCAGAAGACATGGAACCAGCCTGTAGAAGTCTTCGTGATGATTCTCGTAATGCGATCAGCCTGCTGCTCTTTGATCAGGTTTCAGAAGACATGGAACCAGCCTGTAGAAGTCTTCGTGATTTTTTCTCGTAATGCGATCAGCCTGCTGCTCTTTTGATCAGGTTTCAGAAGACATGGAACCAGCGTAGAGATATCTTCGGATTTCTCGTAATGCGATCAGCCTGCTGCTCTTTTTGATCAGGTTTAGAAGACATGGAACCAGCCTGTAGAAGTCTTCGTGATGATTCTCGTATTGTGATCAGCCTGCTGCTTTTGGATCAGGTTTCAGAAGACATGGAACCAGCCTGTAGAAGTCTTCTTGATGATTCTCGTAATGCGATCAGCCTGCTGCTCTTTTGATCAGGTTTCAGAAGACATGGAACCAGCCTGTAGATTTTCTCGTAATGCGATCAGCCTGCTGCTCTTGGATCAGGTTTTAGAAGACATGGATCAGCCTAGAAGTCTTGATGATTCTTACGCGATCAGGCTCTTTGGATCAGGTTTCAGAAGACATGGAAACCAGCCTGTAGAAGTCTTCGTGATGATTCTCGTAATGCGATCAGCCTGCTGCTCTTTTGATCAGGTTTCAGAAGACATGGAACCAGCCTGTAGAAGTCTTCAGGTTTCAGAAGATGATTCTCGTAATGCGATCAGCTCTTTTGATCAGTTTTGAAGAGGGCATGGAACCAGCCTGAAGTCTTCGGGATGATTCTCCGTAATGCGATCAGCTCTGCTCTTTGGATCAGGTTTCAGAAGACATGGAACCAGCCTGTAGAAGTCTTCGTGATGATTCTCGTAATGCGATCAGCCTGCTGCTCTTTTGATCAGGTTTCAGAAGACATGGAACCAGCCTGTAGAAGTCTTCGTGATGATTCTCGTAATGCGATCAGCCTGCTGCTCTTTTGATCAGGTTTCATGGAACCAGATGGAACGTGATGATTCTCTGTAATGCGATCAGCCTGCTGCTCTTTTTTCAGGTTTCAGAAAACATGGAATTGTAGAAGTCTTCGTGATGATTCTCGTAATGCGATCAGCCTGCTGCTCTTTTGATCAGGTTTCAGAAGACATGGAACCAGCCTGTAGAAGTCTTCGTGATGATTTCTCGTAATGCGATCAGCCTGCTGCTTTTGATCAGGTTTCAGAAGACATGGAACCAGCCTGTAGAAGTCTTCGTGATGATTCTCGTAATGCGATCAGCCTGCTGCTTTTTTTGATCAGGTTTCAGAAGACATGGAACCAGCCTCGTAATGCGAAGTCTTCGTGATGATTCTCGTAATGCGATCAGCCTGCTGCTCTTTTTTGATCAGGTTTTTGAAGACATGGAACCAGCCTGTAGAAGTCTTCGTGATTTTCGTAATGCGATCAGCCTGCTGCTCTTTGGATCAGGTTTCAGAAGACATGAACCAGCCTGTAGAAGTCTTCGTGATGATTCTCGTAACGCGATCAGCCTGCTGCTCTTTTTGATCAGGTTTCAGAAGACATGGAACCAGCCTGTAGAAGTCTTCGTGATGATTCTCGTAATGCGATCAGCCTGCTGCTCTTTTGATCAGGTTTCAGAAGACATGGAACCAGCGTAGAAGTCTTCGTGATGATTCTCGTAATGCGATCAGCCTGCTGCTCTTTGGATCAGGTTTCAGAAGACATGGAACCAGCCTGTAGAAGTCTTCGTGGGATGATCAGATTCTTTTTGATCAGGTTTAATGAACCAGCCTGTAGAATCGTGATGATTCTCGTAATGCTGTTCTTTTGATCAGGTTTCAGAAGACATGGAACCAGCCTGTAGAAGTCTTCGTGAAGATTCAGCCTGTAATGCGATCATGCCTGCTGCTCTTTTGATCAGGTTTCAGAAGACATGGAACCAGCCTGTAGAAGTCTTCGTGATTTTCTCGTAATGCGATCAGCCTGCTCTGCTTTTGATCAGGTTTCAGAAGACATGGAACCAGCCTGTAGAAGTCTTCGTGATGATTCTCGTAATGCGATCAGCCTGCTGCTCTTTTGGATCAGGTTTCAGAAGACATGGAACCAGCCTGTAGAAGTCTTCGTGATTTTTCTCGTAATGCGATCAGCCCTGCTGCTCTTTTGATCAGGGTTTCAGAAGACATGGAACCAGCCTGTAGAAGTCTTCGTGATGATTCTCGTAATGCGATCAGACTGCTGCTCTTTGGATCAGGTTTCAGAAGACATGGAACCAGCCTGTAGAAGTCTTCGTGATTTTCTCGTAATGCGATCAGCCTGCTTCTCTATTTATCAGGTTTTCTGAAGACATGGAACCAGCCTGTAGAAGTCTTCGTGATGATTCTCGTAATGCGATCAGCCTGCTGCTCTTTTTATCAGGTTTCAGAAGACATGGAACCAGCCTGTAGAAGTCTTCGTGATGATTCTCGTAATGCGATCAGCCTGCTGCTCTTTGATCAGGTTTCAGAAGACATGGAACCAGCCTTCGTGATTTCTCGTAAAGTCTTCTGCTCTTTTTGATTTTCGTGGAAATGCGAGAAGTCTTCGTGATTTTCTGTAATGCTCTTTTGATCAGGTTTCAGAAGACATGGAACCAGCCTGTAGAAGTCTTCGTGATGATTCTCGTAATGCGATCAGCCTGCTGCTCTTTTGATCAGGTTTCAGAAGACATGGAACCAGCCTGTAGAAGTCTTCGTGATGATTCTCGTAATGCGATCAGCCTGCTGCTCTTTGGATCAGGTTTCAGAAGACATGGAACCAGCCTGTAGAACGCTGCTCTTTATCAGGTTTCTTCTGTAGAAGTCTTCGTGATGATTCTCGTAATGCGATCATAAGCCAGCCTGCTCTCTTCGTGATCAGCCTGCTGCTCTTTTCAGGAAAGACATGGAACCAGCCTGTAGAAGTCTTCGTGATGATTCTCGTAATGCGATCAGCCTGCTGCTCTTTTGATCAGGTTTCAGAAGACATGGAACCAGCCTGTAGAAGTCTTCGTGATGATTCTCGTAATGCGATCAGCCTGCTGCTCTTTTGATCAGGTTTCAGAAGACATGGAACCAGCCTGTAGAAGTCTTCGTGATGATTCTCGTAATGCGATCAGCCTGCTGCTCTTTTGATCAGGTTTCAGAAGACATGGAACCAGCCTGTGAAGTCTTCGTGATGATTTCGCAATGCGATCAGCATGCTGCTCTTTGATCAGGTTTTGAAGACATGGAACCAGCCTGTAGAAGTCTTTGATGATTTTATAATGCGACTATCCTGCTGCTCTTTTGATCAGGTTTCTCGTAGTCTTTGTGATTTTGCGATCAGCCTGCTGCTCTTTTTTGATCAGGTTTCAGAAGACATGGAACCATCAGGTTTCAGGAAGACAGGTAGAAGTCTTCGTGATGATTCTCGTAATGCGATCAGCCTGCTGCTCTTTTGATCAGGTTTCAGAAGACATGGAACCAGCCTGTAGAAGTCTTCGTGATGATTCTCGTAATGCGATCAGCCTGCTCTTTGTTGATCAGGTTTCAGAAGACATGGAACCAGCCTGTAGAAGTCTTCGTGATGATTCTCGTAATGCGATCAGCCTGCTGCTCTTTTGATCAGGTTTCAGAAGACATGGAACCAGCCTGTCGCGTAATGCGATCAGTCTTCTTGATGATTCTCGTAGAATGCGATCAGCCTGCTGCTCTTTTGATCAGGGTTTTGGAACCATAGAAGTCTTCGTGATGATTTCAGATCAGCCTGCTGCTTTTGATCAGGTTTCAGGAAGACATGGAACCAGCCTGTAGAAGTCTTCGTGATTTTCTCGTAATGCGATCAGCCTGCTGCTCTTTTGATCAGGTTTCAGAAGACATGGAACCAGCCTGTAGAAGTCTTCGTGATGATTCTCGTAATGCGATCAGCCTGCTGCTCTTTTGATCAGGTTTCAGAAGACATGGAACCAGCCTGTAGAAGTCTTCGTGATGATTCTCGTAATGCGATCAGCCTGCTGCTCTTTTGATCAGGTTTCAGAAGACATGGAACCAGCCTGTAGAAGTCTTCGTGATTTTCTCGTAATGCGATCAGCCTGCTGCTCTTTGGATCAGGTTTCAGAAGACATGGAACCAGCCTGTAGAAGTCTTCGTGATGATTCTCGTAATGCGATCAGCCTGCTGCTCTTTTGATCAGGTTTCAGAAGACATGGAACCAGCCTGTAGAAGTCTTCGTGATGATTCTCGTAATGCGATCAGCCTGCTGCTCTTTGATCAGGTTTCAGAAGACATGGAACCAGCCTGTAGAAGTCTTCGTGATGATTCTCGTAATGCGATCAGCCTGCTGCTCTTTGGATCAGGTTTCAGAAGACATGGAACCAGCCTGTAGAAGTCTTCGTGATTTCTCTTCGTGATGCTCTTTTTCAGGTTTCGTACCAGCCTGCGATCTTCGTGATTTTCCTGCGATCAGCCTCTCTTTTTTGATCAGGTTTCAGAAGACATGGAACCAGCCTGTAGAAGTCTTCTTCGTGATTTTCTCGTAATCAGCCTGCTGCTCTTTTGATCAGGTTTCAGAAGACATGGAACCAACCTGTAGAAGTCTTCGATGATTCTCGTAATGCGATCAGCCTGCTGCTCTTTTGATCAGGTTTCAGAAGACATGGAACCAGCCTGTAGAAATCTTCGTGATTTTTTCGTAATGCGATCAGCCTGCTGCTCTTTTGATCAGGTTTCAGAAGACATGGAACCAGCCTGTAGAAGTCTTCGTGATGATTCTCGTAATGCGATCAGCCTGCTGCTCTTTTGATCAGGTTTGAGAAGACATGAACCAGCCTGGAAGAAGTCTTCGTGATGATTCTCGTAATGCGATCAGCCTGCTGCTCTTTGGATCAGGTTTCAGAAGACATGGAACCAGCCTGTAGAAGTCTTCGTGATGATTCTCGTAATCAATCAGCCTGCTGCTCTTTGATCAGGTTTCAGAAGACATGGAACCAGCCTGTAGAAGTCTTCGTGATGATTCTCGTAATGCGATCAGCCTGCTGCTCTTTTGATCAGGTTTCAGAAGACATGGAACCAGCCTGTAGAAGTCTTCGTGATGATTCTCGTCAGCCTGCTCTTTTGATGCGATGGAACCAGCCTGTAGAAGTCTTCGTGATGATTCTCTGCTTTTGATCAGGTTTCAGAAGACATGGAACCAGCCTGTAGAAGTCTTCGTGATGATTCTCGTAATGCGATCAGCCTGCTGCTCTTTGATCAGGTTTCAGAAGACATGGAACCAGCCTGTAGAAGTCTTCGTGATGATTCTCGTAATGCGATCAGCCTGCTGCTCTTTTGATCAGGTTTCAGAAGACATGGAACCAGCCTGTAGAAGTCTTCGTGATGATTCTCGTAATGCGATCAGCCTGCTGCTCTTTTGATCAGGGTTTCAGAAGACATGGAACCAGCCTGTAGAAGTCTTCGTGATGATTCTCGTAATGCGATCAGCCTGCTGCTCTTTTGGATCAGGTTTCAGAAGACATGGAACCAGCCTGAAGAAGTCTTCGTGATGATTCTCGTAATGCGATCAGCCTGCTGCTCTTTGGATCAGGTTTCAGAAGACATGGAACCAGCCTGTGTAGAAGTCTTCGTGATGATTCTCGTAATGCGATCAGCCTGCTGCTCTTTTGATCAGGGTTTCAGAAGACATGGAACCAGCCTGTAGAAGTCTTCGTGATGATTCTCGTAATGCGATCAGCCTGCTGCTCTTTTGATCAGGTTTCAGAAGACATGGAACCAGCCTGTAGAAGTCTTCGTGATGATTCTCGTAATGCGATCATCCTGCTGCTCTTTGGATCAGGTTTCAGAAGACATGGAACCAGCCTGTCTTCGTGATGATTTTCTCGTAATGCTTTTGATCAGGCCTGCTGCTCTTTTGATCAGGTTTCAGAAGACATGGAACCAGCCTGTAGAAGTCTTCGTGATGATTCTCGTAATGCGATCAGCCTGCTGCTCTTTGATCAGGTTTCAGAAGACATGGAACCAGCCTGTAGAAGTCTTCGTGATGATTCTCGTAATGCGATCAGCCTGCTGCTCTTTTTGGATCAGGTTTCAGAAGACATGGAACCAGCCTGTAGAAGTGATGATTCTCGTAATGTGATCAGCCTGCTGCTCTCTTTGGATCAGGTTTCAGAAGACATGGAACCAGCCTAGAAGTCTTCGTGATGATTCTCGTAATGCGATCAGCCTGCTGCTCTTTGATCAGGTTTCAGAAGACATGGAACCAGCCTGTAGAAGTCTTCGTGATGATTCTCGTAATGCGATCAGCCTGCTGCTCTTTTTGATCAGGTTTCAGAAGACGTGGAACCAGCCTGTAGAAGTCTTCGTGATGATTCTCGTAATGCGATCAGCCTGCTGCTCTTTGGATCAGGTTTCAGAAGACATGGAACCAGCCTGTAGAAGTCTTCGTGATGATTCTCGTAATGCGATCAGCCTGCTGCTCTTTTGATCAGGTTTCAGAAGACATGGAACCAGCCTGTAGAAGTCTTCGTGATGATTCTAATGCGATCAGCCTGCTGCTCTTTTGATCAGGTTTCAGAAGACATGTAACCAGCCTGTAGAAGTCTTCGTGATGATTCTCGTAATGCGATCAGCCTGCTGCTCTTTTGATCAGGTTTCAGAAGACATGGAACCAGCCTTTAGAAGTCTTCATGATGTAATTTTCGTAAATTTCAGAAGACTGGACCAGCCTTTAGAAATCGTAAAGACATGGATCAGCCTGTGCTGCTCTTGATTTTCAGGTTTTCTGAAGAAGACATCAGGTTTCTGCTCTTTTGATCAGGAGAAGACATGGAACCAGCCTGTAGAAGTCTTCGTGATGATTCTCGTAATGCGATCAGCCTGCTGCTCTTTTGATCAGGTTTCAGAAGACATGGAACCAGCCTGTAGAAGTCTTCGTGATGATTCTCGTAATGCGATCAGCCTGCTGCTCTTTTGATCAGGTTTCAGAAGACATGGAACCAGCCTGTAGAAGTCTTCGTGATGATTCTCGTAATGCGATCAGCCTGCTGCTCTTTTGATCAGGTTTCAGAAGACATGGAACCAGCCTGTAGAAGTCTTCGTGATGATTCTCGTAATGCGATCAGCCTGCTGCTCTTTTGGATCAGGTTTCAGAAGACATGGAACCAGCCTGTAGAAGTCTTCGTGATGATTCTCGTAATGCGATCAGCCAGGTGCTGCTCTTTGATCAGGTTTCTTTGGAGAACATGGAGCCTGTAACCAGCCTGTAGAAGCCTGCTTCGTGATGGAACCATTCTCGTAATTCTCGTAAGCGATCTGCTGCTCTTTTGATCAGGTTTCAGAAGACATGGAACCAGCCTGTAGAAGTCTTCGTGATGATTCTCGTAATGCGATCAGCCTGCTGCTCTTTTGATCAGGTTTCAGAAGACATGGAACCAGCCTGTAGAAGTCTTCGTGATTTTTTTCTCGTAATGCGATCAGCCTGCTGCTCTTTGATCAGGTTTCAGAAGACATGGAACCAGCGTGATTTTTCTCGTAATAGAAGTCTTTCGTGATGATTCTCGTAATGCGATCAGCCTGCTGCTCTTTTGGATCAGGGTTTCAGAAGACATGGAACCAGCCTGTAGAAGTCTTCGTGATGATTCGTGTAATGCGTAATGCGATCAGCCTGCTGCTCTTTGGATCAGGTTTCAGAAGACATGGAACCAGCCTGTAGAAGTCTTCGTGATGTTTCTCGTAATGCGATCAGCCTGCTGCTCTTTTGATCAGGTTTCAGAAGACATGGAAACCAGCCTGTAGAAGTCTTCGTGATGATTCTCGTAATGCGATCAGCCTGCTGCTCTTTTTGATCAGGTTTCAGGAAGACATGGAACCAGCCTGTAGAAGTCTTCGTGATGATTCTCGTAATGCGATCAGCCTGCTGCTCTTTTGATCAGGTTTCAGAAGACATGGAACCAGCCTGTAGAAATCTTCGTGATGATTCTCGTAATGCAATCAGACTGCTGCTCTTTTGATCAGGTTTCAGAAGACATGGAACCAGCGTGTAGATATCTTCGTGATGATTCTCGTAATGCGATCAGCCTGCTACTCTTTGATCAGGTTTCAGAAGACATGGAACCAGCCTGCCAGAAGTCTTCGTGATGATTCTCGTAATGCGATCAGCCTGCTGCTCTTTGGATCAGGTTTCAGAAGACATGGAACCAGCCTGTAGAAGTCTTCGTGATGATTCTCGTAATGCGATCAGCCTGCTGCTCTTTTGATCAGGTTTCAGAAGACATGGAACCAGCCTGTAGAAGTCTTCGTGATGATTCTCGTAATGCGATCAGCCTGCTGCTCTTTTGATCAGGTTTCAGAAGACATGGAACCAGCCTGTAGAAGTCTTCGTGATGATTCTCGTAATGCGATCAGCCTGCTGCTCTTTGATCAGGTTTCCAAGACATGGAACCAGCCTGGAACCGTGATTTTCTCGTGTACCTGCTGCTCTTTGATCAGGTTTCGTGAACCAGCCTGTGAAGTCTTCGTGATGATTCTCGTAATGCGATCAGCCTGCTGCTCTTTGGATCAGGTTTCGAAGACATGGAACCAGCCTGTAGAAGTCTTCGTGATGATTCTCGTAATAGCGATCAGCCTGCTGCTCTTTGGATCAGGTTTCAGAAGACATGGAACCAGCCTGTGAAGAATGATTCTCTTCGCTGCTCTTTGATCAGGTTTCAGAAGACGTAGAACCAGCCTGCGATCAGATTCTCCTGCGATCAGCCTGCTCTTTTGATCAGGTTTCCAGAAGAAGACATGTAGAAGTCTTCATGATTCTCTAATAGAAGCCTGCTTCTTTTGAGGTTTCAGAAGACATGGAATCAGCCTGAAGTCTTCGTGATGATTCTCGTAATGCGATCATCCTGCTGCTCAGGTTTCAGACGACATGGAACCAGCCTGTAGAAGTCTTCGTGATGATTCTCGTAATGCGATCAGCCTGCTGCTCTTTGGATCAGGTTTCAGAAGACATGGAACCAGCCTGTAGAAGTCTTCGTGATGATTCTCGTAATGCGATCAGCCTGCTGCTCTTTTGATCAGGTTTGAAGACATGGAACCAGCCTGTAGAAGTCTTCGTGATGATTCTCGTAATGCGATCAGCCTGCTGCTCTTTTGATCAGGTTTCAGAAGACATGGAACCAGCCTGTAGAAGTCTTCGTGATGATTCTCGTAATGCGATCAGCCTGCTGCTCCTTTTGATCGGGTTTCAGAAGACAGCCTGGAACCAGATTCTCCTGTCTTTGAAGTCTTCGGGATTTTTTTTCTAATGCGATCAGCCTGCTTCTCTATTTATCAGGTTTCAGAAGACATGGAACCAGCCTGTAGAAGTCTTCGTGATTTTTTCTTTAATGCGATCAGGCTGCTTCAGGAAGACATGGAACCAGCCTGTAGAAGTCTTCGTGATGATTCAGCCTGCGTTTTTTGATCAGGTTTCAGAAGACATGGAACCAGCCTGTAGAAGTCTTCATGATGATTCTCGTAATGCGATCAGCCTGCTGCTCTTTGATCAGGTTCAGAAGACATGGAACCAGCCTGTAGATCTTCGTGATTTTCTCGTGCGATCAGCCTGCTACTTCTTTTGATCAGGTTTCAGAAGACATGGAACCAAGCCTGAAGTCTTCGTGATGATTCTCGTAATGCGATCAGCCTGCTGCTCTTTTGATCAGGTTTCAGAAGACATGGAACCAGCCTGTAGAAGTCTTCGTGATGATTCTCCTGCTCTTTTAATGCGATCAGCCTGCTGCTCTTTTGATCAGGTTTCAGAAGACATGGAACCAGCCTGTAGAAGTCTTCTCGTGATGATTCTCGTAATGCGATCAGCCTGCTGCTCTTTTGATCAGGTTTCAGAAGACATGGAACCAGCCTGTAGAAGTTCTTCGTGATGATTCTCGTAATGCGATCAGCCTGCTGCTCTTTTGATCAGGTTTCAGAAGACATGGAACCAGCCTGTAGAAGTCTTCGTGATGATTCTCGTAATGCGATCAGCCTGCTGCTCTTTTGATCAGGTTTCAGAAGACGTGGGACCAGCCTTGTAAAGTCTTCGTGATTTTCTCGTAATGCGATCAGCCTGCTGCTCTTTGATCAGGTTTCAGAAGACATGGAACCAGCCTGTAGAAGTCTTCTATTGGTGATTCTCGTAATGCGATCAGCCTGCTGCTCTTTTGATCAGGTTTCAGAAGACATGGAACCAGCCTGTAGAATCTTCGTGATGATTCTCGTAATGCGATCAGCCTGCTGCTCTTTGATCAGGTTTCAGAAGAAGACATGGAACCAGCCTGTAGAAGTCTTCGTGATGATTCTCGTAATGCGATCAGCCTGCTGCTCTTTTGATCAGGTTTCAGAAGACATGGAACCAGCCTGTGGGAAGTCTTCGTGATGATTCTCGTAATGCGATCAGCCTGCTGCTCTTTTGATCAGGTTTCAGAAGACATGGGAACCAGCCTGTAGAAGTCTTCGTGATGATTCTCGTAATGCAGATCAGCACCTGCTGCTCTTTTGATCAGGTTTGAGAAGACATGGAACAAGCCTGTAGAAGTCTTCGTGATGATTCTCGTAATGCGATCAGCCTGCTGCTCTTTTGATCAGGTTTCAGAAGACATGGAACCAGCCTGTAGAAGTCTTCGTGATGATTCTCGTAATGCGATCAGCCTGCTGCTCTTTTGGTTTCAGGTTTCAGAAGACGTGGAAGTCTTCCTGGTCTTCGTGATTCTTTTCGTAAATCACCTGAACCAGCCTCTTTTGAAGGTTTCCAGAAGACATGGAACCAGCCTGTAGAAGTCTTCGTGATGATTCTCGCAATGCGATCAGCCTGCTGCTCTTTGGATCAGGTTTCAGAAGACATGGAACCAGCCAGAAGTCTTCGTGATGATTCTCGTAATGCGATCAGCCTGCTGCTCTTTGATCAGGTTTCAGAAGACATGGAACCAGCCTGTAGAAGTCTTCGTGATGATTCTCGTAATGCGATCAGCCTGCTGCTCTTTTTGATCAGGTTTCAGAAGACATGGAACCAGCCCAGAAGTCTTCGTGATGATTCTCGCAATGCGATCAGCCTGCTGCTCTTTTGATCAGGTTTCAGAAGACATGGAACCAGCCTGTAGAAGTCTTCGTGATGATTCTCGTAATGCGATCAGCCTGCTGCTCTTTTGATCAGGTTTCAGAAGACATGGAACCAGCCTGTAGAAGTCTTCGTGATGATTCTCGTAATGCGATCAGCCTGCTGCTCTTTGATCAGGTTTCAAGACATGGAACCAGCCTGTAGAAGTCTTCGTGATGATTCTCGCAATGCGATCAGCCTGCTGCTCTTTTGATCAGGTTTCAGAAGACATGGAACCAGCCTGTAGAAGTCTTCGTGATGATTCTCGCAATGCGATCAGCCCTGCCTGCTGCTCAGGTTTTTGATCAGGAACCAGCCTGAACCAGTCTTCGTGATGATTCTCGTAATGCGATCAGCCTGCTGCTCTTTGGATCAGGTTTCAAGACATGGAACCAGCCTGTAGAAGTCTTCGTGATGATTCTCTCGTAATGCGATCAGCCTGCTGCTCTTTTGATCAGGTTTCAGAACATGGAACCAGCCTGTAGAAGTCTTCGTGATTTCTCGTAATGCGATCAGCCTGCTGCTCTTTTTGATCAGGTTTGGAACCAGCCTGTAGAAGTCTTTAATGATTTTCTCGCAATGGAACCAGTTTCCAGAAGACATGGAACCAGCCTGTAGAAGTCTTCTTGATGATTCTCGTAATGCGATCAGCCTGCTGCTCTTTGATCAGGTTTTGACCAGCCTGTAGGTTTCAGAAGACAATGGAACCAGCTCTTTTGATCAGGTTTAAAGTCTTCGTGATTTTCTCGTAATGCGATCAGCCTGCTGCTCTTTTGATCAGGTTTCAGAAGACATGGAACCAGCCTGTAGAAGTCTTTGTGATGATTTCGTAATGCGATCAACCTGCTGCTCTTTTGATCAGGTTTCAGAAGACATGGAACCAGCCTGCTGAGAAGTCTTCGTGATGATTCTCGTAATGCGATCAGCCTGCTGCTCTTTTGATCAGGTTTCAGAAGACATGGAACCAGCCAGTAGAATTCTTCGTGATGATTCTCTTAATGCGATCAGCCTGCTGCTCTTTTTGATCAGGTTTCAGAAGAAGACATGGAACCAGCCTGTAGAAGTCTTCGTGATGATTCTCGTAATGTGATCAGCCTGCTGCTCTTTGATCAGGTTTCCAGAAGACATGGAACCAGCCTGTAGAAGTCTTCGTGATGATTCTCGTAATGCGATCAGCCTGCTGCTCTTTGATCAGGTTTCAGAAGACATGGAACCTGTAGAAGTCTTCCTGATGATTCTCGTAATGCGATCTTCTGCTGCTCTTTTGATCAGGTTTCTGGAACCAGCCTGTAGAAGTCTTCGTGATTTTAAATATGCGATCAGCCTGCTGCTCTTTGATCGGGTTTCAGAAGACATGGAACCAGCCTGTAAATCTTCGTGATGATTCTCGTAATGCGATCAGCCTGCTGCTCTTTTGATCAGGTTTCAGAAGACATGGAACCAGCCTGTAGAAGTCTTCGTGATGATTCTCGTAATGCGAATTTGGATCAGGTTTCAGAAGACATGGAACCAGCCTGTCTTCGTGATTTTTTGATCAGGTTTTTGATCAGGTTTCAGAAGATGGAACCAGCCTGTAGAAGTCTTCGTGATGATTCTCGTAATGCGATCAGCCTGCTGCTCTTTTGATCAGGTTTCAGAAGACATGGAACCAGCCTGTAGAAGTCTTCGTGATGATTCTCGTAATGCGATCAGCCTGCGCTCTTTGATCAGGTTTCAGAAGACATGGAACCAGCCTGTAGTTCTTCGTGATTTTTCTCGTAATGCGATCAGCCTGCTGCTCTTTTGATCAGGTTTCAGAAGACATGGAACCAGCCTGTAGAAGTCTTCGTGATGATTCTCGTAATGCGATCAGCCTGCTGCTCTTTTGATCAGGTTTCAGAAGACATGGAACCAGCCTGTAGAAGTCTTCGTGATGATTCTCGTAATGCGATCAGCCTGCTGCTCTTTTGATCAGGTTTCAGAAGACATGGAACCAGCCTGTAGAAGTCTTCGTGATGATTCTCGTAATGCGATCAGCCTGCTGCTCTTTTGATCAGGTTTCAGAAGACATGGAACCAGCCTGTAGAAGTCTTCGTGATGATTCTCGTAATGCGATCAGCCTGCTGCTCTTTTGATCAGGGTTTCAGAAGACATGGAACCAGCCTGTAGAAAGTCTTCGTGATGATTCTCGTAATGCGACCAGCCTGCTGCTCTTTGATCAGGTTTCAGAAGACATGGAACCAGCCTGTAGAAGTCTTCGGATGATTCTCGTAATGCGATCAGCCTCCTACTCTTTTGATCAGGTTTAAAAAGAAGACATGGAACCAGCCTGTAGAAGTTTTCGTGATGATTCTCGTAATGCGATCAGCCTGCTGCTCTTTTGATCAGGTTTCAGAAGACATGGAACCAGCCTGTAGAAGTCTTCGTGATGATTCTCGTAATGCGATCAGCCTGCTGCTCTTTTTGATCAGGTGTTTTTTTGATCAGAAGACATGGAACCAGCCTGTAGAAGTCTTCGTGATGATTCTCGTAATGCGATCAGCCTGCTGCTCTTTTGATCAGGGTTTCAGAAGACATGGAACCAGCCTAGAAGTCTTCGTGATGATTCTCGTAATGCGATCAGCCTGCTGCTCTTTTGATCAGGTTTCCAGAAGACATGGAACCAGCCTGTAGAAGTCTTCGTGATGATTCTCGCAATGCGATCAGCATGCTGCTCTTTTGATCAGGTTTACGAAGACATGGAACCAGCCTGTAGAAGTCTTCGTGATTTTCTCGTAATGCGATCAGCCTGCTGCTCTTTTGATCAGGTTTCAGAAGACATGGAACCAGCCTGTAGAAGTCTTCGATGATTTTCTCGTAATGCGATCAGCCTGCTGCTCTTTTGATCAGGTTTCAGAAGACATGGAACCAGCCTGTAGAAGTCTTCGTGATGATTCTCGTAATGCGATCAGCCTGCTGCTCTTTTGATCAGGTTTCAGAAGACATGGAACCAGCCTGTAGAAGTCTTCGTGATGATTCTCGTAATGCGATCAGCCTGCTGCCTTTTTGATCAGGTTTCAGAAGACATGGAACCAGCCTGTAGAAGTCTTCGTGATGATTCTCGCAATGCGATCAGCATGCTGCTCTTGATCAGGTTTCCAGAAACATGGAACCTGGCAAATATCTTCGTGATGAGGTTTGAGAAGCTGCTCTTTTGATCAGGTTTCCAGAAGCCTGTAAAGAAGTCTTCGTGATGATTCTCGTAATGCGATCAGCCTGCTGCTCTTTTTGATCAGGTTTCAGGAGACATGGAACCAGCCTGTAGAAGTCTTCGTGATTTTTCTCGTAATGCGATCAGCCTGCTGCTCTTTTGATCAGGTTTCAGAAGACATGGAACCAGCCTGTAGAAGTCTTCGTGATGATTCTCGTAATGCGATCAGCCTGCTGCTCTTTGGATCAGGTTTTGAACCAGCCTGTAGAAGTCTTCGTGATGATTCTCGTAATGCGATCATGGATCAAGGTTTCAGAGACATGGAACAGCCTGAAGTCTTCGTGATTTTCTCGTAATGCGATCAGCCTGCTGCTCTTTTGATCAGGTTTCAGAAGACATGGAACCAGCCTGTAGAAGTCTTCGTGATTTTCTCGTAATGCGATCAGCCTGCTGCTCTTTGATCAGGTTTCAGAAGACATGGAACCAGCCTGTAGAAGTCTTCGTGATGATTCTCATGCGATCCCTGCTGCTCTTTTGATCAGGTTCAGAAGACATGGAACCAGCCTGTAGAAGTCTTCGTTTGATTCTCGTAATGCGATCAGCCTGCTGCTCTTTTGATCAGGTTTCAGAAGACATGGAACCAGCCTGTAGAAGTCTTCGTGATGATTCTCGTAATGCGATCAGCCTGCTGCTCTTTTGATCAGGTTTCAGAAGACATGGAACCAGCCTGTAGAAGTCTTCGTGATGATTCTCGTAATGCGATCAGCCTGCTGCTCTTTTGATCAGGTTTGAGAAGACATGGAACCAGCCTGTAGAAGTCTTCGTGATGATTCTCGTAATGCGATCAGCCTGCTGCTCTTTTGATCAGGTTTCAGAAGACATGGAACCAGCCTGTAGAAGTCTTCGTGATGATTCTCGTAATGCGATCAGCCTGCTGCTCTTTTGATCAGGTTTCAGAAGACATGGAACCAGCCTGTAGAAGTCTTCGTGATGATTCGATCGTAATAAGATCATGGAACCTGCTTCGTGATTTTTCTCGTTTTGATCAGGTTTCAGAAGACATGGAACCAGCCTGTAGAAGTCTTCGTGATGATTCTCGTAATGCGATCAGCCTGCTGCTCTTTTGATCAGGTTTCATGGAACCAGACATGGAAGTCTTCGGGAGCCTGTAGAAGTCTTCTTTTGATAGAAGACTCTCGTAATGCGATCAGCCTGCTTCTCTTTTTTGATCAGGTTTCAGAAGACATGGAACCAGCCTGTAAAGTCTTTGATTTTTCTCGTAATGCGATCAGCCTGCTGCTCTTTTGGATCAGGTTTCCACGAGACATGGAACCAGCCTGTGAGTCTTGATTTTCTCGTAATGCGATCAGCCTGCTGCTCTTTTGATCAGGTTTGAGAAGACATGGAACCAGCCTGTAGTCTTCGTGATGATTCTCGTAATGCGATCAGCCTGCTGCCTCTTTGATCAGGTTTCAGGAAGAGACATGGAACCAGCCTGTAGAAGTCTTCGTGATGATTCTCGTAATGCGATCAGCCTGCTGCTCTTTTGATCATGTTTCAGAAGACATGGAACCAGCCTGTAGAATCTTCGTGATGATTCTCGTAATGCGATCAGCCTGCTGCTCTTTTGATCAGGTTTCAGAAGACATGGAACCAGCGTGTAGAAGTCCTCGATGATTCTCGTAATGCGATCAGCCTGCTGTCTTTTGATCAGGTTTCAGAAGACATGGAACCAGCCTGTAGAAGTCTTCGTGATGATTCTCGTAATGCGATCAGCCCTGCTGCTCTTTTGATCAGGTTTGAAGACATGGAACCAGCCTGTAG
This sequence comes from Acanthosepion pharaonis, assembly GCA_903632075.3. NCBI lineage: Eukaryota > Metazoa > Mollusca > Cephalopoda > Sepiida > Sepiidae > Acanthosepion > Acanthosepion pharaonis. The sequence goes on from CAHIKZ030003780.1 coordinate 958,812, forward strand.
AAGTCTTCGTGATGATTCTCGTAATGCGATCAGCCTGCTGCTTTCTTTTGATCAGGTTTCAGAAGACATGGAACCAGCTGCAATAGAAGTCTTCAGATGATTTTTATTCGTAATGCGATCAGCCTGCTGCTCTTTTGATCAGGTTTCAGAAGACATGGAACCAGCCTGTAGAAGTCTTCGGGATTTTCTCGTAATGCGATCAGCCTGCTGCTTTTTGATCAGGTTTCAGAGACATGGAACCAGCCTGTAGAAGTCTTCGTGATGATTCTCGTAATGCGATCAGCCTGCTGCTTTTTTTGATCAGGTTTCAGAAGACATGGAACCAGCCTGTAGAAGTCTTCGTGATGATTCGTAATGCGATCAGCCTGCTGCTTTGATCAGGTTTCAGAAGACATGGAACCAGCCTGTAGAAGTCTTCAGATTTTCTCGTAATGCGATCAGCCTGCTGCTCTTTTGATCAGGTTTCAGAAGACATGGAACCAGCCTGTAGAAGTCTTCGTGGATGATTCTCGTAATGCGATCAGCCTGCTGCTCTTTTGATCAGGTTTCAGAAGACATGGAACCAGCCTGTAGAAGTCTTCGTGATGATTCTCGTAATGCGATCAGCCTGCTGCTTTTTGATCAGGTTTCAGAAGACATGGAAACCAGCCTGTAGAAGTCTTCATGATTTCTCGTAATGCGATCAGCCTGCCGCTCTTTTTGATCAGGTTTCAGAAGACATGGAACCAGCCTGTAGAAGTCTTCGTGATGATTCTCGTAATGTGATCAGCCTGCTGCTCTTTGGATCAGGTTTCAGAAGACATGGAACCAGCATGTAGCGATCTTCTGCTCATTTGATCGGGTTTCTCATGGAACCATAGAAGTCTTCGATCGTAGCGATCAGCTGCTGCTCTTTTCGGGGTTTCAGAAGACATGGAACCAGCCTGTAGAAGTCTTCGTGATGATTCTCGTAATGCGATCAGCCTGCTGCTCTTTTGATCAGGTTTCAGAAGACATGGAACCACCTGTCAGAAATCTTCGAAGATGGATTCTCGTAATGCGATCAGCCTGCTGCTCTCTTTGATCAGGTTTCAGAAGACATGGAACCAGCCAGTCCTGATGATTCTCGTAATGCGATCAGCCTGCTGCTCTTTTGATCAGGTTTGAGAATGGAACCAGCCTGTAGAAATCTTCGTGATGATTCTCGTAATGCGATCAGCCTGCTGCTCTTTTGATCAGGTTTCAGAAGACATGGAACCAGCCTGTAGAAGTCTTCGTGATGATTCTCGTAATGCGATCAGCCTGCTGCTCTTTTTGATCAGGTTTCAGAAGACATGGAACCAGCCTGTAGAATTCTTCTTTGATTTTCTCGTAATGCGATCAGCCTGCTGCTCTTTTGATCAGGTTTCAGAAGACATGGAACCAGCGTGAAGTTCGTGGATTTTTAGAAGTCAGCCGTTTTTTGATCAGCCTGTTGCTCTTTTTGATCAGGTTTCAGAAAATGGAACCAGCCTGTAGAAATCTTCGTGATTTTCGTAATGCGATTAGCCTGCTGCTTTTGATCAGGTTTCAGAAGACATGGAACCAGTGAAGTCTTCATGATGATTCTCGTAATGCAATCAGCCTGCTGCTCTTTGATCAGGTTTCAGAAGACATGGAACCAACCTGTAGAAGTCTTTGATGATTCTCTTAATGCGATCAGCCTGCTGCTCTTTGATCAGGTTTCAGAAGACATGGAACCAGCCTCTAGAAGTCTTCGTGATGATTCTCGTAATGCGATCAGCCTGCTGCTCTTTTGATCAGGTTTCAGAAGAATGGAACCAGCCTGTAGAAGTCTTCGTGATGATTCTCGTAATGCGATCAGCCTGCTGCTCTTTTGATCAGGTTTTCAGAAGACATGGAACCAGCCTGTAGAAGTCTTCGTGATGATTCTCGTAATGCGATCAGCCTGCTGCTCTTTTGATCAGGTTTGAAGACATGGAACCAGCCTGTAGAAGTCTTTATGATGATTTCTCGTAATGCGATCAGCCTGCTGCTCTTTTGATCAGGTTTCAGAAGACAGGAACCAGCCTGTAGATGTCTTCGTGATTTTTCGTAATGCGATCAGCCTGCTGCTCTTTTGATCAGGTTTCAAGAAGACATGGAACCAGATATTATCGTAATGCGATCAGTCTTTTGATCGTGATGAATTCGGATTTTCGTAATGCGATCAGCCTGCTGCTTTTTGATCAGGTTTCAGAAGACATGGAACCAGCCAGAAGTCTTCGGGATTTTTCTCGTAATGCGATCAGCCTGCTGCTTTTGATCAGGTTTCAGAAGACATGGAACCAGCCTGTAGAAGTCTTCGTGATGATTCTCGTAATGCGATCAGCTTCCTTTTTGATCAGGTTTCAGGAAGACATGGAACCGAAGTCTTCGTGATTTTTCTTCGTAATGCTGCCTGCGTTCTTTTGATCAGGTTTCAGAAGACATGGAACCAGCCTGTAGAAGTCTTCGTGATGATTCTCGTAATGCGATCAGCCTGCTGCTCTTTTGATCAGGTTTCAGAAGACATGGAACCAGCCTGTAGAAGTCTTCGTGATGATTCTCGTAATGCGATCAGCCTGCTGCTCTTTTGATCAGGTTTCAGAAGACTCTAGAAGTCTTGATCATCAATGCGGCTGCTCTTTTGATCAGGTTTCAGAAGACATGGAACCAGCCTGTAGAAGTCTTCGTGATGATTCTCGTAATGCGATCAGCCTGCTGCTCTTTTGATCAGGTTTCAGAAGACATGGAACCAGCCTGTAGATATCTTCGTGATTTTTTTTCGTAATGATCAGCCTGCTGCTTTTTTGATCAGGTTTCAGAAACATGGAACCAGCCTGTAGAAGTCTGATGATGATTCTCGTAATGCGATCAGCCTGCTGCTCTTTTGATCAGGTTTCAGAAGACATGGAACCAACCTGTAGAAGTCTTCGTGATGATTCTCGTATGCAATCAGCCTGCTGCTCTTTTGATCAGGTTTCAGAAGACATGGAACCAGCCTGTAGAAGTCTTCGTGATTTTCTCGTAATGCGATCAGCCTGCTGCTCTTTTGATCGGGTTTCGAAGACATGGAACCAGCCTGCTGCAGAAGTCTTCGGATGATTCTCGTAATGCGATCAGCCTGCTGCTCTTTGATCAGGTTTCAGAAGACATGGAACCAACCTGTAGAAGTCTTCGCCTTGATTTTTCTCGTAATGGAATCAGCCTGCTGCTCTTTGATCAGGTTTCAGGGAAGACATGGAACCAGCGATGTAGAAGTCTTCGTGATGATTCTCGTAATGCGATCAGCCTGCTGCTCTTTGATCAGGTTTCAGAAGACATGGAACCAGCCTGTGAAGTCTTCGTGATGATTCTCGTAATGCGATCAGCCTGCTACTCTTTTGATCAGGTTTCAGAAGAAATGGAACCAGGAAGTCTTCGTGATGATTCTCGTAATGCTTTGGGATCAACCTGCTGCGGTTTCTTTGATTTCGAAGACATGGAACCAGCCAGGTCTTCGTGATGATTCTCGTAATGCGATCAGCCTGCTGCTTCTGATCAGGAACCACGAACCAGCCTGTAGAAGTCTTCGTGATGATTCTCGTAATGCGATCAGCCTGCTCTTTTGATCAGGTTTCAGAAGACATGGAACCAGCCTGTAGAAGTCTTCGTGATTTTTCGTAATGCGATCAGCCTGCTGCTCTTTTGATCAGGGTTTCAGAAGACATGGAACCAGCCTGTAGAAGTCTTCGTGGGATTTTTCTCGTTGCGATCAAGCCTGCTGCTCTTTTGATCAGGTTTCAGAAGACATGGAACCAGCCTGTAGAAGTCTTCGTGATGATTCTCGTAATGCGATCAGCCTGCTGCTCTTTTGATCAGGTTTCAGAAGACATGGAACCAGCCTGTAGAAGTCTTCGTGATGATTCTCAATAATGCGATCAGCCTGCTGCTCTTTTGATCAGGTTTCAGAAGAAATGGAACCAGCCTGTAGAAGTCTTCGTGATTTTCTCGTAATGCGATCAGCCTGCTGCTTTTTTGATCAGGTTTCAGAAGACATGGAACCAGCCTGCAGAGTCTTCGTGATGATTTCTCGTAATGCGATCAGCCTGCTGCTCTTTTGATCAGGTTTCAGAAGACATGGAACCACCAGTCTTCGTGATGTAGATCAGCTCTTTTGATTCAGAACATTACGGAACCAGCCTGATTCTCGTAATGCGATCAGCCTGCTGCCTTTTTTGATCAGGTTTCAGAAGACATGGAACCAGCGTGTAGAAGTCTTCGTGATGATTCTCGTAATGCGATCAGCCTGCTGCTCTTTTGATCAGGTTTCAGAAGACATGGAACCAGCAGGCAGATATCTTCGTGATTTTCTCGTAATGCGATCAGCCTGCTGCTCTTTTGATCAGGTTTCAGAAGACATGGAACCATGGAACCGTGGATTTTCTCGTAATGCGATCAGCCTGCTGCTTTTTGATCAGGATTTTCGGAACCAGCCTAGATGTCTTCGACGATTCTCGTAATGCGATCAGCCTGCTCTTTTGATCAGGTTTCAGAAGACATGGAACCAGCGTGTAGAAGTCTTCGATTTTCTCGTAACGCGATCAAATTCTCGTTCAAGACATGCGATCTTTGATGATTCCCGTAATGATCAACCTCTGCTTTGATCGGGTTTCAGAAGACATGGAACCAGCCTGTAGAAGTCTTCGTGATTTTTTCGTAATGCGATCAGCCTGCTGCTCTTTGATCAGGTTTCGAAGAAGACATGGAACCAGCCTGCAGAAGTCTTCAAGGATTTTCTCGTAATGCGATCAGCCTGCTCTTTTGATCAGGTTTCAGAAGACATGGAACCAGCCTGGTAGAAGTCTGTGATGATTCTCGTAATGCGATCAGCCTGCTGCTCTTTTATCAGGTTTCAGAAGACATGGAACCAGCCTGTAGAAGTTTTCGTGATGATTCTCGTAATGCGATGGAACCTGCTGCTCAAGTTTTTGATCAGGTTTCAGAAGACACATGGAACCAGCTATAGAAGTCTTCGTGATGATTCCTCAATAATGCGATCAGCCTGCTTTATTTTGATCAGGTTTCAGAAGACATGGAACCAGCCTGTAGAAGTCTTCGTGATTTTTCTCGTAATGCGATCAGCCTGCTGCTCTTTTTGATCAGGGTTCAGAAGACATGGAACTTCAGCCTGTTGAATTCTTCGTGATGATTCTCGTAATGCGATCATCCTGCTGCTCTTTTGGATCAGGTTTCAGAAGATGGAACCAGCCTGTAGGAAATCTTCGTGATGATTTCTGTAATACGATCAGCCTGCTCTTTGACTGTTTCAGGAAGACATGGAACCAGCATAGAAGTCTTCGTGATGATTCTCGTCAATGGGATCATCCTGCTGCTCTTTGGATCAGGTTTCAGAAGACATGGAAGGAACCCGGCCTGTAGTAATGCGAAGCTCTTTATCAGGTTTCAGAAGACATGATTCTCGATGAAATGCGATCAGCCTGCTGCTCTTTGATCATGTTTAGAGAAGACATGGAACCAGCCTGTAAAGTCTTGATGATTCTCGTAATGCGATCAGCCTGCTGCTCTTTGGATCAGGTTTCAGAAGACAGGAACCCAGCCAGTAGAAGTCTTCGTGATGATTCGTAATGCGATCAGCCTGCTGCTCTTTTGATCAGGTTTTCAGAAGACATGGAACCAGCCTGTAGAAGTCTTCGTGATTTTTTCGTACGCGATCAGCCTGCTCTCTTTTGATCAGGTTTGAGAAGACATGGAACCAGCCGTGATGATTCGTAAGAAGTCTTCTTGATTTTTTCAGAAGACATGGAACCAGCCTGTAGTTCCATTTTCTTTGACGTGATCAGCCTGCTGTCTTTTGATCAGGAAAGCAGACATGGAACCAGCCTGTAGAAGCTCCTCGATTTCTCGTAAATGCGATCAGCCTGCTACACTTTTGATCAGGTTTCAGAAGACATGGAACCAGCCTGTAGAATCTTCGTGATGATTCTCATGTGCGATCAGCCTGCTGCTCTTTTTTGATCAGGTTTCAGAAGACATGGAACCAGCCTGTAGAAGTCTTCGTGATGATTCTCGTAATACGATCATTCTGCTGCTTTTGATCAGGTTTCAGAAGACTGAACCAGCTCAGAAATCTTCGTGATGATTTCGTAATGATCAGCTGCTGCTCTTTGGATGGTTTCAGAAGACATGGAACCAGCCTGTAGAAGTCTTCTGACGTTTTTTCTCGTAATGCGATCAGCCTGCTTCTCTTTTGATCAGGTTTCAGAAGACATGGAACCAGCCCCGTGATTTTTCGTAATGCGATCAGCCTGCTGCTCTTTCAGGTTTCAGAAGACATGGAACCAGCCTGTTCTTCGGATGATGCGATCAGCCTGCTGCTTTTGTTCAGGTTCAGAAGACATGGAACCAGCGTGTAGAAGTTTCGATGAAGACTGCGAAGCCTGCTGCTCTTTGATCAGGGTTCAGAAGACATGGAACCAGCCTTCAGGATGATTCTCGTAATGCGATCAGCCTGCTGCTCTTTTGATCAGGTTTCAGAAGACATGAACCAGCCTGTAGAAGTCTTCGTGATGATTCTCGTAATGCGATCAGCCTGCTGCTCTTTTGACGGGTTTCAGAAGAAATGGAACCAGCCTGTAGAAGTCTTCGTGATGATTCTCGTAATGCGATCAGCCTGCTCTTTGATCAGGTTTTGGAACCAGCCTGTAGTTTCAGAAGTTCTTCGTGATGATTCTCAGGTCAGAAGACGGAACCAGCCTGGTAGAAGTCTTCGTGATTTTCCTCGTAATGCGATCAGCCTGCTGCTTTGGATCAGGTTTCAGAAGACATGGAACCAGCCTGTAGAAGTCTTCAGGATTTTTCTCGTAATGCGATCAGCCTGCTGCTCTTTGATCAGGTTTCAGAAGACATGGAACCAGCCTGTAGAAGTCTTCGTGATGATTCTCGTAATGCGATTCAACCTGCTACCTTTTTGATCAGGTTTCAGGAAGACATGGAACCAGCCTGAAGTCTTCGATTTTCTCGTAACGCGATCAGCCTGGCTACCCTTTGATCAGGTTTCAGGAAGACATGGAACCAAAGGGAAGTCTTCGGGTTTTTCTCGTAATGCGATCAGCCTGCTGCTCTTTGATCAGGTTTCAGAAGACATGGAACCAGCGTGTAGAAATCTTCGTGATGATTCTCGTAATGCGATCAGCCTGCTGCTCTTTTGATCAGGGTTAGAAGACATGGAACCAGCCTGTAGAAGTCTTCGTGATGATTCTCGTAATGCGATCAGCACCTGCTCTTTTGATCAGGTTTCGAAGACATGAAACAGTAGAAGTCTTCGTGATGATTCTCGTAATGATCAGCCTTGCTGCTCTTTTGATCAGGTTTCAGAAGACATGAACCAGCCTCTGTAGAAGTCTTCGGATTTTCTCGTAATGCGATCAGCTTGCTGCTCTTTTGATCAGGTTTCAGAAGACATGGAACCAGCCTGTAGAAGTTCTCTCGATTTTCTTGATAATGCGATCAGCCCTACTTTCTTTTGATCAGGGTTTCAGGAAGACATGGAACCCTGTAGAAGCCGTGATGTGTAATGCGATCAGCCTGCTACACTTTGATCAGGTTTCAGAAGACATGAAACCAGCCTGTAGTTCTTCGAGATGATTCGTACGCATCAGCCTGCTGCTCTTTTGACCAGGTTTCAGAAGACATGGAACCAGCCTGTAGAAGTCTTCGTGACGATTCTCGTAATGCGATCAGCCTGCTGCTCTTTTGATCAGGTTTCAGAAGACAAACCAGCCTCAGAAGTCTTCGGGATTTTCTGTAATGCGATCAGCCTGCTGCTCTTTTGATCAGGTTTCAGAAAGACATGGAACCAGCCTGTAGAAGTCTTCAGGGATTTCTCGTAATGCGATCAGCCTGCTGCTCTTTTGATCAGGTTTCAGCAGACATGGAACCAGCAGGTAGAAGCCTGATGATTTCTGTAATGCGATCAGCCTGTTTCTTTTGATCAGGTTTAAAGACAGCCTGCTTCCCACTTTGATCAGGGAACCAGCCTGTAGAAGTCTTCGTGATGATTCTCGTAATGCGATCAGCCTGCTGCTTTTTTGATCGGGTTTCAGAAGACATGGAACCAGCCTGTAGAAGTCTTTCGTGACGATTTCCGATCAGCCTTGCTGCTCTTTTTGATCAGGTTTCGAGGGCATGGAACCAGCCTGTAGAAGTCTTCGTGATGTTCTCGTAATGAAGACCTGCTGGCTCTTTTGATCAGGTTTCAGCCAGCCTGCCGTGATGATTTTTCGTAATGCGATCAACCTGCTGCTCTTTTGATCAGGTTTCCAGAAGACATGGAACCAGCCTGTAGAAGTCTTCGTGATGATTTCGTAATGCGATCAGCCTGCTGCTCTTTTTGATCAGGTTTCAGAAGACATGGAACCAGCTCAGATGTCTTTCGATTTTATCGTAATGCGGATCAGCCTGCTACTCTTTTGATCAGGTTTCAAAGACATGGAACCAGCGTGTAGAAGTCTTCGGATTTTCTCGTAATGCGACTGGCCTTTTCGCTCAGTTTTGATCAGGTTGGAGACAGATCAGCCTGCTTCTCTTTTCAGGTTTGATGGAACCAGCCTGTAGAAGTCTTCGTGATGATTCTCGTAACAAGATGCCTGTTTTTTTGATCAGGTTTCAGAAAACGGAACCAGCCTGTAGAAGTCTTCGGGATGATTCTGTAATGCGATCAGCCTGCTGCTCTTTTGATCAGGTTTCAGAAGAAATGGAACCAGCCTGTAGAAGTCTTCGATGATTCTCGTAATGCGATCAGCCTGCTGCTGCCTTTTGATCAGGTTTCAGAAGACAGGAACCATAACAGAAGTCTTCGTGATGTTTCTCGTAATGCGATCAGCCTGCTGCTCTTTTGATCAGGTTTCAGAAGACATGGAACCAGCCTGTAGCCTGTAAGAAGTCTTTTGATCAGGTTTCAGGAAGACATGGAACCAGCCTGTTCTTTCGATTTCTAATGCGATCAGCCTGCTGCTCTTTTGATCAGGTTTCAGAAGACATGAATCAGCCTAGCAAAGCTAGGTGTAAATGCGATCAGCCTGCTGCTCTTTTGACTCAGGTGAAGATGAATTCTTCGTGATGATTCTTCGTAATGATCAGCCTGCTGCTTTTGATCAGGTTCCAGAAGACATGGAACCAGCCTAAGAAGTCTTCGGGATTTCGTAAATACGTCAGCCTGCTGCTCTTTTGATCAGGTTTCAGCAGACATGGAACCAGCCTGTAGAAGTCTTCGATTTTTTCTCGTAATGCGATCAGCCTGCTATCTTTGATCAGGTTTCAGAAGACATGGAACCAGCGTGTAGAAGTCTTCGGGATGATCCTCGTAATGCGATCAGCCTGCTGCTCTTTGATCAGGTTTCAGAAGACATGGAACCAGCCTGTAGAAGTCTTCGTGATGATCAGCCTCTCTTTTGATAAGGGTTCAGAAAATGGACGATCAGCTCGTAATGCTGCTCTTTGATCAGGTTTCAGAAGACATGGAACCACAGTCTTGGAATCAGCCCTGTAGAAGTCAGGTTTCAGAAGACATGAAACCAACCTGTGATGATTCTCGTAATGCGATCAGCCTGCTTTTCTTTTGATCAGGTTTCAGAAGACATGGAACCAGCCTCTAGAAGTCTTTGTGATGATCCTCGTAATGCGATCAGCCTGCTGCTCTTTGATCAGGGTTCAGAAGAAATGGAACCAGCCTGTAGAAGTCTTCGGGATTTTTTCTCTCTGTAATGCGATCAGCCTGCTGCTTTGATCAGGTTTGACGTAGGAACCAGCGTGTAGTCTTCGTGATTTTTCATGCGAAGCCTGCTGCTCTTTGATCAGGTTTCAGAAGACGGAACCAACCCAGAAGTCTTCGAGATGATTCTCAATGAACGCGATCAGCCTGCTGCTCTTTTGATCAGGTTTCAGAAGACATGGAACCAGCCTCTAGGTCTTCGTGATGATTCTCGTAACGTGATCAGCCTGCTCTTTGATCAGGTTTCAGAAGACATGGAACCAGCCTGCAGAAGTCTTCGGGATTTCTCGTAATGCGATCAGCCTGCTCTTTGATCAGGTTTCAGAAGACATGGAACCAGCGTGGAAGTCTTGGGATTTTTCGATGATTAGCCTGTTGCTCTTTTCAGTTTCAGAAGATGGAACCAGCAGGTAGAAGTCTTCGTGGATGATTTCGTAATGCGATCAGCCTGCTGCTCTTTTGATCAGGTTTCAGAAGACATGGAACCAGCCTGTAGAAGTCTTCGTGATGATTCTCGTAATGCGATCAGCCTGCTGCTCTTTGATCAGGTTTCAGAAGACATGGAACCAGCCTGTAGAAGTCTTCGTGATGATTTTCTCGTAATGCGATCAGCCTGCTGCTCTTTTGATCAGGTTTCAGAAGACATGGAACCAGCCTGTAGAAGTCTTCGTGATGATTCTCGTAATGCGATCAACCCTGCTGCTCTTTTGATCAGGTTTCAGAAGACATGGAACCAGCCTGTAGAATCTTCGTGATGATTCTCGTAATGCGATCAGCCTGCTGCTCTTTTGATCAGGTTTCAGAAGACATGGAACCAGCCTGTAGAAGTCTTCGTGATGATTCTCGTAATGCGATCAGCCTGCTGCTCTTTTGATCAGGTTTCAGAAGAAGACATGGAACCAGCCTGCTGCTCTTTAGAAGTTCTTGGATGATTCTCGTAATGCGATCAGCTTCTGCTGCTATTTGATGAGTTTCCGAAGCATGGAATAAGCCTGTAGAAGTGCTGGTAATTTACTCGTAATACGATGACCTAACTGCTCTTTTGATCGGATTTCTAGAAGACATGGAACCAGCCTGTAGAATCTTCGATTTTCTCGTAATGCGATCAGCCTGCTGCTCTTTTGATCGGTTTCAGCAGACATGGAACCAGCCTGTAGAAGTCTTCGTGATGTTTCTTGTAATGCGATCAGCCTGCTTGCCTTTTGATCGGGTTTCGAAGATATGGAACCAGCCTGCGTAGTCTCGTGATTTTCTTGTAATGCGATCCTTCTGCTCTTTGATCAGGTTTCAGAAGACATGGAACCAGACCGTAAAGTCTTCGGCGATTCTCGTAATGCGATCAGCCTGCTGCTCTTTTGATCAGGTTTGAGAACATGGAATCAGCCTGTAGAAGATTCTCATGTGCGATTGCTACGCAGTCAGGTTTCAGAAGACATGGAACGACCTGAAGTCTTCAGGATTTTTCTCGTAATGGATATTTCTGCTCTTTTGATCGGGTTTCGAAGACCAGCCTGGAACTTCGTGAGACTGTAAGAAGCTCTTTGATCAGGTTTTCAGGATGGGACATGAATGTCGATTTTTAATGCGATCAGCCTGCTACTCTTTTAGATCAGGTTTCAGAAGACATGGAACCAGCGTGTAGAAGTCTTCGGGATTTTTCTCGTAATGCGGTCAGCCTGCTGCCTCTATGGATCAGGTTTTCTGAAGACATGGAACCAGCCTGTAGAAGTCTTCGGGATTTCTCGTACGCGATCAGCCTGCTGCTCTTTTGATCCAGGGTTTGAGAAGACATGGAACCAACGTGTAGAAGTCTTCGTGATGATTCTCGTAATGCGATCAGCCTGCTGCTCTTTTGATCAGGTTTCAGAAGACATGGAACCAGCCTGTAGAAGTCTTCGTGATTTTTCTCGTAATGCGATCAGCCTGCTGCTCTTTTGATCAGGTTCCAGAAGACATGGAACCAGCCCTGAAGTCTTCGTGATTTTCTCGTAATGTGATCAGCCTGCTGCTCTTTTTATAAAGGGTTCTGAAGACATGGAACCAGCCTGTGAATCTTCGTGATTTTCTCGTACGCGACTACCGCTGCTCTTTGATAAGGGTTGACATGGAAGACATGAACCACTGCCTCAGGTTTCAGAAGAATGGAACCAACCTGAAAGTCTTCAAGTTTTCCTGCCTGCTGCTCTTTTGAGGTTTCAGAAGACATGGAACCAAGCCTCTAGGTATGATTCTCGTAATGCGATCAGCCTGCTGCTCTTTGGATCAGGCTTCAGAAGACATGGAACCAGCCTAGAAGTTCGTGATGATTCTCGTAATGCGATCAGCCTGTTGCTCTTTGATCAGGTTTCGAAGACATGGAACCAGCTCAGAAGTCTTCGATGATTCTCGTAATGCGATCAGCCTGCTGCTCTTTTTATCAGGTTTCAGAAGACAGAACCAGCCTGTAGAAGCCTCGTGATTCTCGTAATGCGATCAGCCTGTTGCTCTTTTGATCAGGTTTCAGAAGACATGGAACCAGCCTGTAGAAGTCTTCGTGATGATTCTCGTAATGCGATCAGCCTGCTGCTCTTTTGATCAGGTTTCAGAAGACATGGAACCAGCCTGTAGAAGTCTTCGTGATGATTCTCGTAATGCGATCAGCCTGCTGCTCTTTTGATCAGGTTTCAGAAGACATGGAACCAGCCTGTAGAAGTCTTCGTGATTTTTTCGTAATGCGATCAGCCTGCTGCTCTTTTGATCAGGTTTCAGAAGACATGGAACCAGCCTGTAGAAGTCTTCGTGATGATTCTCGTAATGCGATCAGCCTGCTGCTCTTTGATCAGGTTTCAGAAGACATGGAACCAGCCTGTAGAAGTCTTCGTGATTTTTCTCGTAATGCGATCAGCCTGCTGCTCTTTTGATCAGGTTTCAGAAGACATGGAACCAGCCTGTAGAAGTCTTCGTGATTTTCTGTAATTCAGCCTGCGTAATGATCAGGATCAGAAGCCTGCTGCTCTTTGCTGCTCTTTTGATCAGGTTTCAGAAGACATGGAACCAGCCTGTAGAAGTCTTCGTGATGATTCTCGTAATGCGATCAGCCTGCTGCTCTTTTGATCAGGTTTCAGAAGACATGGAACCAGCCTGTAGAAGTCTTCGTGATGATTCTCGTAATGCGATCAGCCTGCTGCTCTTTTGATCAGGTTTGAAGATCAGGTTTCGTGAAGACATGGAACCTGCCTTTGATCAGGTTTCAGAAGACATGGAACCAGCCTGTAGAAGTCTTCGTGATGATTCTCGTAATGCGATCAGCCTGCTGCTCTTTTGATCAGGTTTCAGAAGACATGGAACCAGCCTGTAGAAGTCTTCGTGATGATTCTCGTAATGCGATCAGCCTGCTGCTCTTTTGATCAGGTTTCAGAAGACATGGAACCAGCCTGTAGAAGTCTTCGTGATGATTCTCGTAATGCGATCAGCCTGCTGCTCTTTTGATCAGGTTTCAGAAGACATGGAACCAGCCTGTAGAAGTCTTCGTGATGATTCTCGTAATGCGATCAGCCTGCTGCTCTTTGGATCAGGTTTCACATGGAAGACATGGAACCAGCCTGTAGAAGTCTTCGTGATGATTCTCGTAATGCGATCAGCCTGCTGCTCTTTTGATCAGGTTTCATGGAAAGACATGGAACCAGCTGCTGTAGAAGACTTCAGCCTGTATGATTCTCGTAATGCGATCAGCCTGCTGCTCTTTTGATCAGGTTTCAGAAGACATGGAACCAGCCTGTAGAAATCTTCGTGATGATTCTCGTAATGCAATCAGACTGCTGCTCTTTTGATCAGGTTTCAGAAGACATGGAACCAGCGTGTAGATATCTTCGTGATGATTCTCGTAATGCGATCAGCCTGCTACTCTTTTGATCAGGTTTCAGAAGAAATGGAACCAGCCTGTAGAAGTCTTCCTGATGATTCTCGTAATGCGATCAGCCTGCTGCTCTTTTGATCAGGTTTCAGAAGACATGGAACCAGCCTGTAGAAGTCTTCGTGATGATTCTCGTAATGCGATCAGCCTGCTGCTCTTTTGATCAGGTTTCAGAAGACATGGAACCAGCCTGTAGAAGTCTTCGTGATGATTCTCGTAATGCGATCAGTCTTCGTGATTTTCCGTAATGCGATCAGCCTGCTCTTTTGATCAGGTTTCAGAAGACATGGAACCAGCCTGTAGAAGTCTTCGTGATGATTCTCGTAATGCGATCAGCCTGCTGCTCTTTGGATCAGGTTTCAGAAGACATAGAACCAGCCTGTAGAAGTCTTCGGGATTTTCTCGTAATGCGATCAGCCTGCTCCTCTTTGATCAGGTTTCAGAAGACATGGAACCAGCCTGTAGAAGTCTTCGTGATGATTCTCGTAATGCGATCAGCCTGCTGCTCTTTTGATCAGGGTTTCGTGAAGACATGGAACCAGCCTGTAGAAGACATCTTCGTGATGATTCTCGTAATGCGATCAGCCTGCTGCTCTTTTGATCAAGAAGACATGGAACCAGCCTGTAGAAGTCTTCGTGATGATTTCTCGTAATGCGATCAGCCTGCTGCTCTTTTGATCAGGTTTCAGAAGACATGGAACCAGCCTGTAGAAGTCTTCGTGATGATTTTCTCGTAATGCGATCAGCCTGCTGCTCTTTTGATCAGGTTTCAGAAGACATGGAACCAGCCTGTAGAAGGATTTTTTCGTAATGCGATCAGCCTGCTGCTCTTTTGATCAGGTTTCAGAAGACATGGAACCAGCCTGTAGAAGTCTTCGTGATGATTCTCGTAATGCGATCAGCCTGCTGCTCTTTTGATCAGGTTTCAGAAGACATGGAACCAGCCTGTCAGAAGTTCTTCGTGATGATTCTCGTAATGCGAAGCCCTGCTCTTTTGTCAGGTTTCTTCGGAACGATCAGCTGCTCTGTAATGCGATGATTCTCGTAATGCGATCAGCCTGCTGCTCTTTTGATCAGGTTTCAGAAGACATGGAACCAGCCTGTAGAAGTCTTCGTGATGATTCTCGTAATGCGATCAGCCTGCTGCTCTTTTGATCAGGTTTCAGAAGACATGGAAACCAGCCTGTAGAAGATCTTCGTGATGATTCTCGTAATGCGATCAGCCTGCTGCTCTTTTGATCAGGTTTCAGAAGACATGGAACCAGCCTGTAGAAGTCTTCGTGATGATTCTCGTAATGCGATCAGCCTGCTGCTCTTTTGATCAGGTTTCAGAAGACATCGTGAAGTCTTCGTGATTTTCTCGTAATGCGATCAGCCTGCTGCTCTTTTGATCAGGTTTCAGAAGACATGGAACCAGCCTGTAGAAGTCTTCGTGATGATTCTCGTAATGCGATCAGCCTGCTGCTCTTTTGATCAGGTTTCAGAAGACATGGAACCAGCCTGTAGAAGTCTTCGTGATGATTCTCGTAATGCGATCAGCCTGCTGCTCTTTTGATCAGGTTTCAGAAGACATGGAACCAGCCTGTAGAAGTCTTCTGTATTTTCTCGGGATTTTCGTTTTGATTTTCTCGTAATGCGATCAGCCTGCTGCTCTTTTGATCAGGTTTCAGAAGACATGGAACCAGCCTTTTGATCAGGTTTGACATGGAACCAGAAGTCTTCGTGATGATTCTCGTAATGCGATCAGCCTGCTGCTCTTTTGATCAGGTTTCAGAAGACATGGAACCAGCCTGTAGAAGTCTTCGTGATTTTCTCGTAATGCGATCAGCCTGCTGCTCTTTTGATCAGGTTTCAGAAGACATGGAACCAGCCTGTAGAAGTCTTCGTGATGATTCTCGTAATGCGATCAGCCTGCTGCTCTTTTGATCAGGTTTCAGAAGACATGGAACCAGCCTGTAGAAGTCTTCGTGATTTTCTCGTAATGCGATCAGCCTGCTGCTCTTTGATTTTGATCAGGTGATTTCGTAATGCGAAGGTTTCAGAAGACATGGAACCAGCCTGTAGAAGTCTTTGATTTTCTCGTAATGCGATGCCTGCTCTCTTTTGATCAGGTTTCAGAAGACATGGAACCAGCCTGTGTCTTGATTTTCTCGTAATGCGATCAGGTTTGATCAGGAAGACATGGAACCAGCCTGTAGAAGTCTTCGTGATGATTCTCGTAATGCGATCAGCCTGCTGCTCTTTTGATCAGGTTTCAGAAGACATGGAACCAGCCTGTAGAAGTCTTCGTGATGATTCTCGTAATGCGATCAGCCTGCTGCTCTTTGGATCAGGTTTCAGAAGACATGGAACCAGCCTGTAGAAGTCTTCGTGATTTTCTCGTAATGCGATCAGCCTGCTGCTCTTTTTGATCAGGTTTCAGAAGACATGGAACCAGCCTGTAGAAGTCTTCGTGATGATTCTCGTAATGCGATCAGCCTGCTGCTCTTTTTGATCAGGTTTCAGAAGAAAGTCTTCGTGATGATTCTCGTAACCAGCCTGCTGCTCTTTTGATCAGGTTTCAGAAGACATGGAACCAGCCTGAGTCTTCGTGATTTTCTCGTAATGCGATCAGCCTGCTGCTCTTTTGATCAGGTTTCAGAAGACATGGAACCAGCCTGTAGAAGTCTTCGTGATGATTCTGATTCAGCCTCTGCTCTTTTGCGATCAGCCTGCTGCTTCGGGGATTTTTTTGATCAGCCTGGCTCTTTTCAGGTTTCAGAAGACATGGAACCAGCCTGTAGAAGTCTTCGTGATTTTCTCGTAATGCGATCAGCCTGCTGCTCTTTTGATCAGGTTTCAGAAGACATGGAACCAGCCTGTAGAAGTCTTCGTGATTTTCTCGTAATGCGATCAGCCTGCTGCTCTTTTGATCAGGTTTCAGAAGACATGGAACCAGCCTGTAGAAGTCTTCGTGATGATTCTCGTAATGCGATCAGCCTGCTGCTCTTTTGATCAGGTTTCAGAAGACATGGAACCAGCCTGCTTCGTGATGATGATTTTAATGCGATCTCTTTGGATCAGGTTTCAGAAGACATGGAACCAGCCTGTAGAAGTCTTCGTGATGATTCTCGTAATGCGATCAGCCTGCTGCTCTTTTGATCAGGTTTCAGAAGACATGGAACCAGCCTGTAGAAGTCTTCGTGATGATTCTCGTAATGCGATCAGCCTGCTGCTCTTTTGATCAGGTTTCAGAAGACATGGAACCAGCCTGTAGAAGTCTTCGTGATGATTCTCGTAATGCGATCAGCCTGCTGCTCTTTTGATCAGGTTTCAGAAGACATGGAACCAGCCTGTAGAAGTCTTCGTGATGATTCTCGTAATGCGATCAGCCTGCTGCTCTTTTGATCAGGTTTCAGAAGACATGGAACCAGCCTGTAGAAGTCTTCGTGATTTTCTCGTAATGCGATCAGCCTGCTGCTCTTTTGATCAGGTTTCAGAAGACATGGAACCAGCCTGTAGAAGTCTTCGTGATGATTCTCGTAATGCGATCAGCCTGCTGCTCTTTTGATCAGGTTTCAGAAGACATGGAACCAGCCTGTAGAAGTCTTCGTGATGATTCTCGTAATGCGATCAGCCTGCTGCTCTTTTGATCAGGTTTCAGAAGACATGGAACCAGCCTGTAGAAGTCTTCGTGATGATTCTCGTAATGCGATCAGCCTGCTGCTCTTTTGATCAGGTTTCAGAAGACATGGAACCAGCCTGTAGAAGTCTTCGTGATGATTCTCGTAATGCGATCAGCCTGCTGCTCTTTTGATCAGGTTTCGAAATGAACCAGCCTAGAAGCTTCGCCTGATTGATTCTCGTAATGCGATCAGCCTGCTGCTCTTTTGATCAGGAGAAGACATGGAACCAGCCTGTAGAAGTCTTCGTGATGATTCTCGTAATGCGATCAGCCTGCTGCTCTTTTGATCAGGTTTCAGAAGACATGGAACCAGCCTGTAGAAGTCTTCGTGATGAGGATTCTCGTAATGCGATCAGCCTGCTGCTCTTTTGATCAGGTTTCAGAAGACATGGAACCAGCCTGTAGAAGTCTTCGTGATGATTCTCGTAATGCGATAGCCTGCTGCGAGGTTTCAGAAGACATGGAACCAGCCCTTCGTGATGATTCTCGTAATGCGATCAGCCTGCTGCTTTGATCAGGTTTCAGAAGAAGACATGGAACCAGCCTGCTCTTTTGAGAAGTCTTCGTGATGATTCTCGTAATGCGATCAGCCTGCTGCTCTTTTGATCAGGTTTCAGAAGACATGGAACCAGCCTGTAGAAGTCTTCGTGATGATTCTCGTAATGCGATCAGCCTGCTGCTCTTTTGATCAGGTTTCAGAAGACATGGAACCAGCCTGTAGAAGTCTTCGTGATGATTCTCGTAATGCGATCAGCCTGCTGCTCTTTTGATCAGGTTTCAGAAGACATGGAACCAGCCTGTAGAAGTCTTCGTGATGATTCTCGTAATGCGATCAGCCTGCTGCTCTTTTGATCAGGTTTCAGAAGACATGGAACCAGCCTGTAGAAGTCTTCGTGATGATTCTCGTAATGCGATCAGCCTGCTGCTCTTTTGATCAGGTTTCAGAAGACATGGAACCAGCCTGTAGAAGTCTTCGTGATGATTCTCGTAATGCGATCAGCCTGCTGCTTTTTTGATCTGGTTTCTGAAGACGTGGAACAGCCTGTAGAAGTCTTGTGATGATTCTCGCAATGCGATCAGCCTCCTGCTCTTTGATCCAGGTTTCCAGAAGACATGGAACCAGCCTGGAGTCTTCATGATGATTCTGCAATGCGATCAGTGCTGCTGTCTTTGATCAGGCTTCAGAAGACTTGGAACCAGCCTGTAGAAGCCTTCGTGATGATTCTCGTAATGCAGTCAGCCTCATGCTCTTTTTGGATCAGGTTTCAGAATACATGGAACCAGCCTTCTTAGAAGTCTTCGTGACGATTCTTCTGATCAGCACTTTTTAATAACAGTCAGGTTTGAGGCATGGAGACCAGCCTGCTGCGTCTTTTGATTCTCAATAATAGGTTTCAGAAGACATGGTTCAGCCTGGTGAAGTCTTTATTGATGATTCCTGCTGAAATGCGACTGCCCCGCTGCTCTTTTGATCAGGTTTCAGGAAGACATGGAACCAACCTGTTGAAGTCTTCGTGGATGATTCTCATAGTGCGATCAGCCTGCTGCCCTTGGATCAGGTTTCAGAAGACATGGAACCAGCCTGTAGAAGTCTTCGTGATTTTCTCGTAATGCGATCAGCCTGCTGCTCTTTTGATCAGGTTTCAGAAGACATGGAACCAGCCTGTAGTTCATGATGATTTTCGTGATGCTCTTTTCTCGTAATGCGATCAGCCTGCTGCTCTTTTGATCAGGTTTCAGAAGACATGGAACCAGCCTGTAGAAGTCTTCGTGATGATTCTTAATCGATAATGCGATCAGGTTTCAGAAGACATGGAACCCTGAAGTCTTCGTGATTTTCTTAATGCGATCAGGTTTCAGATCAGGTTTCAGAAGACATGGAACCAGCCTGTAGAAGTCTTCGTGATGATTCTCGTAATGCGATCAGCCTGCTGCTCTTTTTGATCAGGTTTCAGAAGACATGGAACCAGCCTGTAGAAGTCTTCGTGATGATTCTCGTAATGCGATCAGCCTGCTGCTCTTTTGATCAGGTTTCAGAAGACATGGAACCAGCCGTGATGATTCTCGTAATGCGATCAGCCTGCTACTCTTTTCGTTTGATGATTCTTCGTATTCTCGTAATGCGATCAGCCTGCTGCTCTTTTGATCAGGTTTCAGAAGACATGGAACCAGCCTGTAGAAGTCTTCGTGATGATTCTCGTAATGCGATCAGCCTGCTGCTCTTTTGATCAGGTTTCAGAAGACATGGAACCAGCCTGTAGAAGTCTTCGTGATTTTCTCGTAATGCGATCAGCCTGCTGCTCTTTTGATCAGGTTTCAGAAGACATGGAACCAGCCTGTAGAAGTCTTCGTGATGATTCTCGTAATGCGATCAGCCTGCTGCTCTTTTGATCAGGTTTCAGAAGACATGGAACCAGCCTGTAGAAGTCTTCGTGATGATTCTCGTAATGCGATCAGCCTGCTGCTCTTTTGATCAGGTTTCAGAAGACATGGAACCAGCCTGTAGAAGTCTTCGTGATGATTCTCGTAATGCGATCAGCCTGCTGCTCTTTTGATCAGGTTTCAGAAGACATGGAACCAGCCTCTTAGAAGATCTTCGTAATGCGATTCTCGTAATGCGATCAGCCTGCTGATTCTCTCAGCCTGCTGCTTTTGATCAGGTTTCAGAAGACATGGAACCAGCCTGTAGAAGTCTTCGTGATGATTCTCGTAATGCGATCAGCCTGCTGCTCTTTTGATCAGGTTTCAGAAGACATGGAACCAGCCTGTAGAAGTCTTCGTGATTTTTCTCGTAATGCGATCAGCCTGCTGCTCTTTTGATCAGGGTTTCAGAAGACATGGAACCAGCCTGTAGAAGTCTTCGTGATGATTCTCGTAATGCGATCAGCCTGCTGCTCTTTTGATCAGGTTTCAGAAGACATGGAACCAGCCTGTAGAAGTCTTCGTGATGATTCTCGTAATGCGATCAGCCTGCTGCTCTTTTGATCAGGTTTCAGAAGACATGGAACCAGCCTGTAGAAGTCTTCGTGATGATTCTCGTAATGCGATCAGCCTGCTGCTCTTTTGATCAGGTTTCAGAAGACATGGAACCAGCCTGTAGAAGTCTTCGTGATGATTCTCGTAATGCGATCAGCCTGCTGCTCTTTTGATCAGGTTTCAGAAGACATGGAACCAGCCTGTAGAAGTCTTCGTGATGATTCTCGTAATGCGATCAGCCTGCTGCTTTTGATCTTTTGATCAGGTTTGATGAAGTAATGCGATCAGCCAGCCTTTGGATCAGGTTTAGAAGACATGGAACCAGCTTCGTGATGTCTTCTCGATTTTCTCGTAATGCGATCAGCCTGCTGCTCTTTTGATCAGGTTTCAGAAGACATGGAACCAGCCTGTAGAAGTCTTCGTGATGATTCTCGTAATGCGATCAGCCTGCTGCTCTTTTGATCAGGTTTCAGAAGACATGGAACCAGCCTGTAGAAGTCTTCGTGATGATTCTCGTAATGCGATCAGCCTGCTGCTCTTTTGATCAGGTTTCAGAAGACATGGAACCAGCCTGTAGAAGTCTTCGTGATGATTCTCGTAATGCGATCAGCCTGCTGCTCTTTTGATCAGGTTTCAGAAGACATGGAACCAGCCTGTAGAAGTCTTCGTGATGATTCTCGTAATGCGATCAGCCTGCTGCTCTTTTGATCAGGTTTCAGAAGACATGGAACCAGCCTGTAGAAGTCTTCGTGATGATTCTCGTAATGCGATCAGCCTGCTGCTCTTTTGATCAGGTTTCAGAAGACATGGAACCAGCCTGTAGAAGTCTTCGTGATGATTCTCGTAATGCGATCAGCCTGCTCTTTTGATCAGGTTTCAGAAGACATGGAACCAGCGTGTAGAAGTCTTCGGGATTTTCTCGTAATGCGATCAGCCTGCTGCTCTTTGATCAGGGTTCAGAAGACATGGAACCAGCCTATAGTAGTCTTCGTGATGATTCTCGTAATGCGATCAGCCTGCTGCTCTTTTGATCAGGTTTCAGAAGACATGGAACCAGCGTGTAGAAGTCTTCGTGATGATTCTCGTAATGCGATCAGCCTGCTGCTCTTTTGATCAGGTTTCAGAAGACATGGAACCAGCCTGTAGAAGTCTTCGGGATTTTCTCGTAATGCGATCAGCCTGCTGCTCTTTTGATCAGGTTTCAGAAGACATGGAACCAGCCTGTAGAAGTCTTCGTGATGATTCTCGTAATGCGATCAGCCTGCGATCAGGTTTCCTGCTAGAAGCTCGGGATTTTTTTGATCAGGTTTCAGTTTCAGAAGACATGGAACCAGCCTGTAGAAGTCTTCGTGATGATTCTCGTAATGCGATCAGCCTGCTGCTCTTTGATCAGGTTTCAGAAGACATGGAACCAGCCTGTAGAAGTCTTCGTGATGATTCTCGTAATGCGATCAGCCTGCTGCTCTTTTGATCAGGTTTCAGAAGACATGGAACCAGCCTGTAGAAGTCTTCGTGATGATTCTCGTAATGCGATCAGCCTGCTGCTCTTTTGATCAGGTTTCAGAAGACATGGAACCAGCCTGTAGAAGTCTTCGTGATGATTCTCGTAATGCGATCAGCCTGCTGCTCTTTTGATCAGGTTTCAGAAGACATGGAACCAGCCTGTAGAAGTCTTCGTGATGATTCTCGTAATGCGATCAGCCTGCTGCTCTTTTGATCAGGTTTCAGAAGACATGGAACCAGCCTGTAGAAGTCTTCGTGATGATTCTCGTAATGCGATCAGCCTGCTGCTCTTTGCTCAGGTTTCAGAAGACATGGAACCAGCCTGTAGAAGTCTTCTTGATGATTCTCGTAATGCGATCAGCCTGCTGCTCTTTTGATCAGGTTTCAGAAGACATGGAACCAGCCTGTAGAAGTCTTCTGATGATTCTCGTAATGCGATCTTCTCTTTGATGATTTTCAGAAGACATGGAACCAGCCTGTAGAAGTCTTCGTGATGATTCTCGTAATGCGATCAGCCTGCTGCTCTTTTGATCAGGAAGAAGACATGGAACCAGCCTGTAGAAGTCTTCGTGATGATTCTCGTAATGCGATCAGCCTGCTGCTCTTTTGATCAGGTTTCAGAAGACATGGAACCAGCCTGTAGAAGTCTTCGTGATGATTCTCGTAATGCGATCAGCCTGCTGCTCGTGATTTTTTGATCAGGTTTCTTTTGATCAGGAAGACATGGAACCAGCCTGTAGAAGTCTTCGTGATGATTCTCGTAATGCGATCAGCTGCTGCTCTTTTGATCAGGTTTTTGGAACCAGCCTGTAGAAGTCTTCGTGATGATTCTCGTAATGCGATCAGCCTGCTGCTCTTTTGATCAGGTTTCAGAAGACATGGAACCAGCCTGTAGAAGTCTTCGTGATGATTCTCGTAATGCGATCAGCCTGCTGCTCTTTTGATCAGGTTTCAGAAGACATGGAACCAGCCTGTAGAAGTCTTCGTGATGATTTTCGTAATGCGATCAGCCTGCTGCTCTTTTGATCAGGTTTCAGAAGACATGGAACCAGAACCAGCCTGTAGAAGTCTTCGTGATGATTCTCGTAATGCGATCAGCCTGCTGCTCTTTTGATCAGGTTTCAGAAGACATGGAACCAGCCTGTAGAAGTCTTCGTGATGATTCTCGTAATGCGATCAGCCTGCTGCTCTTTTGATCAGGTTTCAGAAGACATGGAACCAGCTTCAGGATTTTCTCGTAATGCGATCAGCCTTCTCTTTTGATCAGGTTTGCGACATGGAACCAGCCTGCTTGATGATTCTCTTGCGATCAGGCTTCTTTTGATCAGAAGACATGGAACCAGCCTGTAGAAGTCTTCGTGATTTTCTCGTAATGCGATCAGCCTGCTGCTCTTTTGATCAGGTTTCAGAAGACATGGAACCAGCCTGTAGAAGTCTTCGTGATGATTCTCGTAATGCGATCAGCCTGCTGCTCTTTTGATCAGGTTTCAGAAGACATGGAACCAGCCTCTTAAGAATTCTTCGTGATGATTCTCGTAATGCGAGACATGGCCTGCTGCTCTTTTTGATCAGGTTTCAGAAGACATGGAACCAGCCTGTAGAAGTCTTCGTGATGATTCTCGTAATGCGATCAGCCTGCTGCTCTTTTGATCAGGTTTCAGAAGACATGGAACCAGCCTGTAGAAGTCTTCGTGATGATTCTCGTAATGCGATCAGCCTGCTGCTCTTTTGATCAGGTTTCAGAAGACATGGAACCAGCCTGTAGAAGTCTTCGTGATGATTCTCGTAATGCGATCAGCCTGCTGCTCTTTTGATCAGGTTTCAGAAGACATGGAACCAGCCTGTAGAAGTCTTCGTGATTTTCTCGTAATCAGGCGGAACCAGCCTGCTGATTTTCTCTTTTGATCAGGTTTCAGAAGACATGGAACCAGCCTGTAGAAGTCTTCGTGATGATTCTCGTAATGCGATCAGCCTGCTGCTCTTTTGATCAGGTTTCAGAAGACATGGAACCAGCCTGTAGAAGTCTTCGTGATGATTCTCGTAATGCGATCAGCCTGCTGCTCTTTTGATCAGGTTTCAGAAGACATGGAACCAGCCTGATTTTTCTCGTAATGCGATCAGCCTGCTGCTCTTTTTCAGGTTTCGAAGATGGAACCATTCTTCGTGATGATTCTCGTAATGCGATCAGCCTGCTGCTCTTTTGATCAGGTTTCAGAAGACATGGAACCAGCCTGTAGAAGTCTTCGTGATGATTCTCGTAATGCGATCAGCCTGCTGCTCTTTTGATCAGGTTTCAGAAGATGGAACCAGCCTGTAGAAGTCTTCGTGATGATTCTCGTAATGCGATCAGCCTGCTCTCTTTTGATCAGGTTTCAGAAGACATGGAACCAGCCTGTAGAAGTCTTCGTGATGATTCTCGTAATGCGATCAGCCTGCTGCTCTTTTGATCAGGTTTCAGAAGAAGAACCACAGTCTTGGAACGATCAGCCTTTTGATCAGGTTTCAGAAGACATGGAACCAGCCTGTAGAAGTCTTCGTGATGATTCTCGTAATGCGATCAGCCTGCTGCTCTTTTGATCAGGTTTCAGAAGACATGGAACCAGCCTGTAGAAGTCTTCGTGATGATTCTCGTAATGCGATCAGCCTGCTGCTCTTTTGATCAGGTTTCAGAAGACATGGAACCAGCCTGTAGAAGTCTTCGTGATGATTCTCGTAATGCGATCAGCCTGCTGCTCTTTTGATCAGGTTTCAGAAGACATGGAACCAGCCTGTAGAAGTCTTCGTGATGATTCTCGTAATGCGATCAGCCTGCTGCTC
The DNA here is from genome assembly GCA_903632075.3 of Acanthosepion pharaonis. Taxonomy (NCBI): domain Eukaryota; kingdom Metazoa; phylum Mollusca; class Cephalopoda; order Sepiida; family Sepiidae; genus Acanthosepion; species Acanthosepion pharaonis. The sequence goes on from CAHIKZ030003780.1 coordinate 983,436, forward strand.
TTTTGATCAGGTTTCAGAAGACATGGAACCAGCCTGTAGAAGTCTTCGTGATGATTCTCGTAATGCGATCAGCCTGCTGCTCTTTTGATCAGGTTTCAGAAGACATGGAACCAGCCTGTAGAAGTCTTCGATGATTCTCGTAATGCGATCAGCCTGCTGCTCTTTTGATCAGGTTTCAGAAGACATGGAACCAGCCTGTAGAAGTCTTCGTGATGATTCTCGTAATGCGATCAGCCTGCTGCTCTTTTGATCAGGTTTCAGAAGACATGGAACCAGCCTGTAGAAGTCTTCGTGATGATTCTCGTAATGCGATCAGCCTGCTGCTCTTTTGATCAGGTTTCAGAAGACATGGAATAAGCCTGTAGAAGTCTTCGTGATGATTCTCGTTGATCAGGTTTCAGAAGACATGGAACCTCGTGAATGCGATCAGCCTGCTGCTCTTTTGATCAGGTTTCAGAAGACATGGAACCAGCCTGTAGAAGTCTTCGTGATGATTCTCGTAATGCGATCAGCCTGCTGCTCTTTTGATCAGGTTTCAGAAGACATGGAACCAGCCTGTAGAAGTCTTCTTCGGATTTTCTCGTAATGCGATCAGCCTGCTGCTCTTTTGATCAGGTTTCAGAAGACATGGAACCAGCCTGTAGAAGTCTTCGTGATTTTCTCGTAATGCGATCAGCCTGCTGCTCTTTTGATCAGGGTTCAGAAGACATGGAACCAGCCTGTAGAAGTCTTCGTGATGATTCTCGTAATGCGATCAGCCTGCTGCTCTTTTGATCAGGTTTCAGAAGACATGGAACCAGCCTGTAGAAGTCTTCGTGATGATTCTCGTAATGCGATCAGCCTGCTGCTCTTTTGATCAGGTTTCAGAAGAAATGGAACCAGCCTGTAGAAGTCTTCGTGATGATTCTCGTAATGCGATCAGCCTGCTGCTCTTTTGATCAGGTTTCAGAAGACATGGAACCAGCCTGTAGAAGTCTTCGTGATGATTCTCGTAATGCGATCAGCCCTGCTTTCTTTGGATCAGGTTTCAGAAGACATGGAACCAGCCTCAGGTTTCAGAAGAAGTCTTCTGTGATGATTCTCGTAATGCGATCAGCCTGCTGCTCTTTTGATCAGGTTTCAGAAGACATGGAACCAGCCTGTAGAAGTCTTCGTGATGATTCTCGTAATGCGATCAGCCTGCTGCTCTTTTGATCAGGTTTCAGAAGACATGGAACCAGCCTGTAGAAGTCTTCGTGATGATTCTCGTAATGCGATCAGCCTGCTGCTCTTTTGATCAGGTTTCAGAAGACATGGAACCAGCCTGTAGAAGTCTTCGTGATGATTCTCGTAATGCGATCAGCCTGCTGCTCTTTTGATCAGGTTTCAGAAGACATGGAACCAGTCTTCGTGATGATTCTGTAAGAAGCCTGCTGCTCTTTGATCTTCGTGATGAGTCTTCTGATGTAATGCGATCAGCCTGCTGCTCTTTTGATCAGGTTTCAGAAGACATGGAACCAGCCTGTAGAACTCTTCGTGATTTTCTCGTAATGCGATCAGCCTGCTACTCTTTTGATCAGGTTTCAGAAGACATGGAACCAGCCTGTAGAAGTCTTCGTGATGATTCTCGTAATGCGATCAGCCTGCTGCTCTTTGATCAGGTTTCAGAAGACATGGAACCAGCGTGTAGAAGTCTTCGTGATGATTCTCGTAATGCGATCAGCCTGCTGCTCTTTTGATCAGGTTTCAGAAGACATGGAACCAGCCTGTAGAAGTCTTCGTGATGATTCTCGTAATGCGATCAGCCTGCTACTCTTTTGATCAGGTTTCAGAAGACATGGAACCAGCCTGTAGAAGTCTTCTTTGATGTTTTTCTCGTAATGCGATCAGCCTGCTGCTCTTTGATCAGGTTTCAGAAGACATGGAACCAGCCTGTAGAAGTCTTCGTGATTTTCTCGTAATGCGATCAGCCTGCTGCTCTTTTGATCAGGTTTCAGAAGACATGGAACCAGCCTGTAGAAGTCTTCGTGATGATTCTCGTAATGCGATCAGCCTGCTGCTCTTTTGATCAGGTTTCAGAAGACATGGAACCAGCCTGTAGAAGTCTTCGTGATGATTCTCGTAATGCGATCAGCCTGCTGCTCTTTTGATCAGGTTTCAGAAGACATGGAACCAGCCTGTAGAAGTCTTCGTGATGATTCTCGTAATGCGATCAGCCTGCTGCTCTTTTGATCAGGTTTCAGAAGACATGGAACCAGCCTGTAGAAGTCTTCGTGATGATTCTCGTAATGCGATCAGCCTGCTGCTCTTTTGATCAGGTTTCAGAAGACATGGAACCAGCCTGTAGAAGTCTTCGTGATTTTCTCGTAATGCGATCAGCCTGCTGCTCTTTTGATCAGGTTTCAGAAGACATGGAACCAGCCTGTAGAAGTCTTCGTGATGATTCTCGTAATGCGATCAGCCTGCTGCTCTTTTGATCAGGTTTCAGAAGACATCTGTAGGTTTCAGGATTTTCTCGTAATGCGATCATGGAACCTTTTGATCAGGTTTGAAGACATGGAACCAAGAAGTCTTCGTGATTTCTCGTAATGGCGATCAGCCTGCTGCTGCTCTTTTGATCAGGTTTCAGAAGACATGGAAGAAGTCTTCGTGATGATTCTCGTAATGCGATCAGCCTGCTGCTCTTTTGATCAGGTTTCAGAAGACATGGAACCAGCCTGTGAAGTCTTCGTGATTTTCTCGTAATGCGATCAGCCTGCTTCTTTTGATCAGGTTTCAGAAGACATGGAACCAGCCTGTAGAAGTCTTCGTGATGATTCTCGTAATGCGATCAGCCTGCTGCTCTTTTGATCAGGTTTCAGAAGACATGGAACCAGCCTGTAGAAGTCTTCGTGATGATTTTCTCGTAATGCGATCAGCCTGCTGCTCTTTTGATCAGGTTTCAGAAGACATGGAACCAGCCTGTAGAAGTCTTCGTGATGATTTCTCGTAATGCGATCAGCCTGCTGCTCTTTGATCAGGTTTCAGAAATTTTCTCATGCGAACCAGCTCTTTTGATCAGGTTTCAGAAGACATGGAACAGCCTCTTCTTCGTGATTTTCTCGTAATGCGATCAGCCTGCTGCTCTTTTGATCAGGTTTCAGAAGACATGGAACCAGCCTGTAGAAGTCTTCGTGATGATTCTTCTCGTAATGCGATCAACCTGCTGTCTTCTTTTGATCAGGTTTCAGAAGACATGGAACCAGCCTGTAGAAGTCTTCGTGATGATTCTCGTAATGCGATCAGCCTGCTGCTCTTTTGATCAGGTTTCAGAAGACATGGAACCAGCCTGTAGAAGTCTTCGTGATGATTCTCGTAATGCAGGTTTTGATCATCCTGCTGCTCTTTTCGATCAGCCTGGCTCTTTTCAGAAGACATGGAACCAGCCTGTAGAAGTCTTCGTGATTTTCTCGTAATGCGATCAGCCTGCTGCTCTTTTGATCAGGTTTCAGAAGACATGGAACCAGCCTGTAGAAGTCTTCGTGATGATTCTCGTAATGCGATCAGCCTGCTGCTCTTTTGATCAGGTTTCAGAAGACATGGAACCAGCCTGTAGAAGTCTTCGTGATGATTCTCGTAATGCGATCAGCCTGCTGCTCTTTTGATCAGGTTTCAGAAGACATGGAACCAGCCTGTAGAAGTCTTCGTGATTTTCTCGTAATGCGATCAGCCTGCTGCCTTTGGATCAGGTTTCAGAAGACATGGAACCAGCCTGTATGATTTCTGATGATTCTCGTAATGCGATCAGCCTGCTGCTCTTTTGATCAGGTTTCAGAAGACATGGAACCAGCCTGTAGAAGTCTTCGTGATGATTCTCGTAATGCGATCAGCCTGCTGCTCTTTTGATCAGGTTTCAGAAGACATGGAACCAGCCTGTAGAAGTCTTCGTGATGATTCTCGTAATGCGATCAGCCTGCTGCTCTTTGATCAGGTTTCAGAAGACATGGAACCAGCCTGTAGAAGTCTTCGTGATGATTCTCGTAATGCGATCAGCCTGCTGCTCTTTTGATCAGGTTTCAGAAGACATGGAACCAGCCTGTAGAAGTCTTCGTGATGATTCTCGTAATGCGATCAGCCTGCTGCTCTTTTGATCAGGTTTCAGAAGACATGGAACCAGCCTGTAGAAGTCTTCGTGATGATTCTGATGCGATCATTCTCTTTGATCGTTTCAGAAGACATGCGATCAGATTCCGTAATGCGATCAGCCTGCTCTTTTGATCAGGTTTCAGAAGACATGGAACCAGCCTGTAGAAGTCTTCGTGATGATTCTCGTAATGCGATCAGCCTGCTGCTCTTTTGATCAGGTTTCAGAAGACATGGAACCAGCCTGTAGAAGTCTTCGTGATGATTCTCGTAATGCGATCAGCCTGCTGCTCTTTTGATCAGGTTTCAGAAGACATGGAACCAGCCTGTAGAAGTCTTCGTGATGATTCTCGTAATGCGATCAGCCTGCTGCTCTTTGATCAGGTTTCAGAAGACATGGAACCAGCCTGTAGAAGTCTTCGTGATTTTCTCGTAATGCGATCAGCCTGCTGCTCTTTGATCAGGTTTCATGCGATCAGCTGCGCGTTCAGGTTTGGTTTGGAACCAGGTTGGAAGATTTTCTCTGGAACCAGCCTGTAGAAGTCTTCGTGATTTTCTCGTAATGCGATCAGCCTGCTGCTCTTTTGATCAGGTTTCAGAAGACATGGAACCAGCCTGTAGAAGTCTTCGTGATGATTCTCGTAATGCGATCAGCCTGCTGCTCTTTTGATCAGGTTTCAGAAGACATGGAACCAGCCTGTAGAAGTCTTCGTGATGATTCTCGTAATGCGATCAGCCTGCTGCTCTTTTGATCAGGTTTCAGAAGACATGGAACCAGCCTGTAGAAGTCTTCGTGATTTTTCTCGTAATGCGATCAGCCTGCTGCTCTTTTGATCAGGTTTCAGAAGACATGGAACCATGGAACCAGCCCTGCTCTTTTGAAGGTTTCGAAGATGGATTCTCCTAATCTTCGTGATGATTCTCGTAATGCCTGCCTGCTCTCTTTGATCAGGTTTCAGAAGACATGGAACCAGCCTGTAGAAGTCTTCGTGATGATTCTCGTAATGCGATCAGCCTGCTGCTCTTTTGATCAGGTTTCAGAAGACATGGAACCAGCCTGTAGAAGTCTTCGTGATGATTCTCGTAATGCGATCAGCCTGCTGCTCTTTTGATCAGGTTTCAGAAGACATGGAACCAGCCTGTAGAAGTCTTCGTGATGATTCTCGTAATGCGATCAGCCTGCTGCTCTTTTGATCAGGTTTCAGAAGACATGGAACCAGCCTGTAGAAGTCTTCGTGATGATTCTCGTAATGCGATCAGCCTGCTGCTCTTTTGATCAGGTTTCAGAAGACATGGAACCAGCCTGTAGAAGTCTTCGTGATGATTCTCGTAATGCGATCAGCCTGCTGCTCTTTTGATCAGGTTTCAGAAGACATGGAACCAGCCTGTAGAAGTCTTCGTGATTTTTCTCGTAATGCGATCAGCCTGCTGCTCTTTTGATCAGGTTCAGAAGACATGGAACCAGAAGTCTTCGTGATTTTCTCATGCGATCACCAGCCTTTTGATCAGGTTTAGAAGACATGGAACCTTCGTGATGATTCTCGATGATTAATAATGCGATCAGCCTGCTGCTCTTTTGATCAGGTTTCAGAAGACATGGAACCAGCCTGTAGAAGTCTTCGTGATGATTCTCGTAATGCGATCAGCCTGCTGCTCTTTTGATCAGGTTTCAGAAGACATGGAACCAGCCTCTTCGTGATTTTCTCGTAATGCGATCAGCCTGCTGCTCTTTTGATCAGGTTTCGAAGACATGGAACCAGCCTGTAGAATTCTTCCTGATGATTCTCGTAATGCGATCAGCCTGCTGCTCTTTTGATCAGGTTTCAGAAGACATGGAACCAGCCTGTAGAAGTCTTCGTGATGATTCTCGTAATGCGATCAGCCTGCTGCTCTTTTGATCAGGTTTCAGAAGACATGGAACCAGCCTGTAGAAGTCTTCGTGATGATTCTCGTAATGCGATCAGCCTGCTGCTCTTTTGATCAGGTTTCAGAAGACATGGAACCAGCCTGTAGAAGTCTTCTTCGTAATGCGATCATGCTTCTTTTGATCGTAAAGACGAATCAGCCTAGAAGTCTTCGTGATGATTTTGATCAGCTCTTTTCAGGTTTCAGAAGACATGGAACCAGCCTGTAGAAGTCTTCGTGATGATTCTCGTAATGCGATCAGCCTGCTTCTCTTTTGATCAGGTTTCAGAAGACATGGAACCAGCCTGTAGAAGTCTTCGTGATTTTCTCGTAATGCGATCAGCCTGCTGCTCTTTTGATCAGGTTTCAGAAGACATGGAACCAGCCCAGAAGTCTTCGTGATGATTCTCGTAATGCGATCAGCCTGCTGCTCTTTTGATCAGGTTTCAGAAGACATGGAACCAGCCTGTAGAAGTCTTCGTGATGATTTCGTAATGCGATCAGCCTTCTCAGGTTTAATGGAACCAGCCGATCATGATTCCGTAATGCGATGCCTGCTGCTCTTTTGATCAGGTTTCAGAAGACATGGAACCAGCCTGTAGAAGTCTTCGTGATGATTCTCGTAATGCGATCAGCCTGCTGCTCTTTTGATCAGGTTTCAGAAGACATGGAACCAGCCTGTAGAAGTCTTCGTGATGATTCTCGTAATGCGATCAGCCTGCTGCTCTTTTGATCAGGTTTCAGAAGACATGGAACCAGCCTGTAGAAGTCTTCGTGATGATTCTCGTAATGCGATCAGCCTGCTGCTCTTTTGATCAGGTTTCAGAAGACATGGAACCAGCCTGTAGAAGTCTTCGTGATGATTCTCGTAATGCGATCAGCCTGCTGCTTTCTTTTGATCAGGTTTCAGAAGACATGGAACCAGCCTGTAGAAGTCTTCGTGATGATTCTCGTAATGCGATCAGCCTGCTGCTCTTTTGATCAGGTTTCAGAAGACATGGAACCAGCCTGTAGATGCGATTTCAGCCTGTTGCTTATTTGATCAGTCTTCGTGATGATTCTCGTAATGCGATCAGCCTGCTGCTCTTTTGATCAGGTTTCAGAAGACATGGAACCAGCCTGTAGAAGTCTTCGTGATGATTCTCGTAATGCGATCAGCCTGCTGCTCTTTTGATCAGGTTTCAGAAGACATGGAACCAGCCTGTAGAAGTCTTCGTGATGATTTTCTCGTAATGCGATCAGCCTCTTCTTTTGATCAGGTTTCGTAAGACATGGAACCAGCCTGTAGAAGTCTTCGTGATGATTCTCGTAATGCGATCAGCCTGCTGCTCTTTTGATCAGGTTTCAGAAGACATGGAACCAGCCTGTAGAAGTCTTCGTGATGATTCTCGTAATGCGATCAGCCTGCTGCTCTTTTGATCAGGTTTCAGAAGACATGGAACCAGCCTGTAGAAGTCTTCGTGATTTTCTCGTAATGCGATCAGCCTGCTGCTCTTTTGATCAGGTTTCAGAAGACATGGAACCAGCCTGTAGAAGTCTTCGTGATGATTCTCGTAATGCGATCAGCCTGCTGCTCTTTTGATCAGGTTTCAGAAGACATGGAACCAGCCTGTGGAATTCTCAGCCTGCTGCTCTTTTGATCAGGTTTCAGAAGACATGGAACCAGCCTTCGTCTTCGTGATGATTCTCGTAATGCGATCAGCCTGCTGCTCTTTTGATCAGGTTTCAGAAGACATGGAACCAGCCTGTAGAAGTCTTCGTGATGATTCTCGTAATGCGATCAGCCTGCTGCTCTTTTGATCAGGTTTCAGAAGACATGGAACCAGCCTGTAGAAGTCTTCGTGATTTTTCTCGTAATGCGATCAGCCTGCTGCTCTTTTGATCAGGTTTCGAAGACATGGAACCAGCCTGTAGAAGCTTCGTGATTTTCTCGTAATGCGATCAGCCTGCTGCTCTTTTTCAGGTTTCAGAAGACATGGAACCAGCCTGTAGAAGTCTTCGTGATGATTCTCGTAATGCGATCAGCCTGCTGCTCTTTTGATCAGGTTTCAGAAGACATGGAACCAGCCTGTAGAAGTCTTCGTGATGATTCTCGTAATGCGATCAGCCTGCTGCTTTTGATCAGGTTTCAGATCAGGTTTCGTGATTTTTCTCGTAAGACATGGAACCATGGAACCCTGTAGAAGTCTTCGTGATGATTCTCGTAATGCAATCAGCCTGCTGCTCTTTTGATCAGGTTTCAGAAGACATGGAACCAGCCTGTAGAAGTCTTCGTGATTTTTTCGTAATGCGATCAGCCTGCTGCTCTTTTGATCAGGTTTCAGAAGACATGGAACCAGCCTGTAGAAGTCTTCGTGATTTTCTCGTAATGCGATCAGCCTGCTGCTCTTTTGATCAGGTTTCAGAAGACATGGAACCAGCCTGTAGAAGTCTTCGTGATGATTCTCGTAATGCGATCAGCCTGCTGCTCTTTTGATCAGGTTTCAGAAGACATGGAACCAGCCTGTAGAAGTCTTCGTGATGATTCTCGTAATGCGATCAGCCTGCTGCTCTTTTGATCAGGTTTCAGAAGACATGGAACCAGCCTGTAGAAGTCTTCGTGATGATTCTCGTAATGCGATCAGCCTGCTGCTCTTTTGATCAGGTTTCAGAAGACATGGAACCAGCCTGTAGAAGTCTTCGTGATGATTCTCGTAATGCGATCAGCCTGCTGCTCTTTGGATCAGGTTTCAGAAGACATGGAACCAGCCTGTAGAAGTCTTCGTGATGATTCTCGTAATGCGATCAGCCTGCTGCTCTTTTGATCAGGTTTCAGAAGACATGGAACCAGCCTGTAGAAGTCTTCGTGATGATTCTCGTAATGCGATCAGCCTGCTGCTCTTTTGATCAGGTTTGAGAAGACATGGAACCATTTTTCTCGTAATGCGATCAGCCTGCTGCTCTTTTGATCAGGTTTCATGTGAACCATGAATTCTTCGATGATTCTGTAATGCGATCAGCCTGCTGCTCTTTTGATCAGGGTTTCAGAAGACATGGAACCAGCCTGTAGAAGTCTTCGTGATGATTCTCGTAATGCGATCAGCCTGCTGCTCTTTTGATCAGGTTTCAGAAGACATGGAACCAGCCTGTAGAAGTCTTCGTGGATGATTCTCGTAATGCGATCAGCCTGCTGCTCTTTTGATCAGGTTTCAGAAGACATGGAACCAGCCTGTAGAAGTCTTCGTGATGATTCTCGTAATGCGATCAGCCTGCTGCTCTTTTGATCAGGTTTCAGAAGACATGGAACCAGCCTGGAACCAGCGTAATGCGATCAGCCTGCTGCTCTTTTGATCAGGTTTCAGAAGACATGATTCTTCGTGTTTTCTCGTAATGCGATCAGCCTGCTGCTCTTTTGATCAGGTTTCAGAAGACATGGAACCAGCCTGTAGAAGTCTTCGTGATGCGATTCTCTTTTGATCAGGTTTATGGAATGCGAGTCTTCAGCCTGCTGCTCTTTTGATCAGGTTTCAGAAGACATGGAACCAGCCTGTAGAAGTCTTCGTGATGATTCTCGTAATGCGATCAGCCTGCTGCTCTTTTGATCAGGTTTCAGAAGACATGGAACCAGCCTGTAGAAGTCTTCGTGATGATTCTCGTAATGCGAACCATGTAGAAGTCTTCGTGCCTGCGATCAGCCTGCTGCTCTTTTGATCAGGTTTCAGAAGACATGGAACCAGCCTGTAGAAGTCTTCGTGATGATTCTCGTAATGCGATCAGCCTGCTGCTCTTTTGATCAGGTTTCAGAAGACATGGAACCAGCCTGTAGAAGTCTTCGTGATGATTCTCGTAATGCGATCAGCCTGCTGCTCTTTTGATCAGGTTTCAGAAGACATGGAACCAGCCTGTAGAAGTCTTCGTGATGATTCTCGTAATGCGATCAGCCTGCTGCTCTTTTGATCAGGTTTCAGAAGACATGGAACCAGCCTGTAGAAGTCTTCGTGATGATTCTCGTAATGCGATCAGCCTGCTGCTCTTTTGATCAGGTTTCAGAAGACATGGAACCACATGGAACCAGCCTGAAGTCTTCGTGATGGATTCTTCGTGATGATAATGCGATCAGCCTGCTGCTCTTTTGATCAGGTTTCAGAAGACATGGAACCAGCTGCTCTTTGATGATTCGTAATGGTTTCTTTTGATCAGACATGGAACCAGCCTGTAGAAGTCTTCGTGATGATTCTCGTAATGCGATCAGCCTGCTGCTCTTTTGATCAGGTTTCAGAAGACATGGAACCAGCCTGTAGATTTTCTCTTCGTGATGATTCTCGTGTAGAAATGCGATCAGCCTGCTGCTCTTTGATCAGGTTTCAGAAGACATGGAACCAGCCTGTGAGAAGTCTGCCTTTTGATCAGGTTTCAGAAGACGTGATGATTCTCGTAATGCGATCAGCCTGCTGCTCTTTTGATCAGGTTTCAGAAGACATGGAACCAGCCTGTAGAAGTCTTCGTGATGATTCTCGTAATGCGATCAGCCTGCTGCTCTTTTGATCAGGTTTCAGAAGACATGGAACCAGCCTGTAGAAGTCTTCGTGATGATTCTCGTAATGCGATCAGCCTGCTGCTCTTTTGATCAGGTTTCAGAAGACATGGAACCAGCCTGTAGAAGTCTTCGTGATTTTCTCGTAATGCGATCAGCCTGCTGCTTATTTGATCAGGTTTCAGAAGACATGGAACCAGCCTGTAGAAGTCTTCGTGATGATTCTCGTAATGCGATCAGCCTGCTGCTCTTTTGATCAGGTTTCAGAAGACATGGAACCAGCCTGTAGAAGTCTTCGTGATGATTCTCGTAATGCGATCAGCTGCTCTTTGATCAGGTTTCAGAAGACATGGAACCAGCCTGTAGAAGTCTTCGTGATGATTCTCGTAATGCGATCAGCCTGCTGCTCTTTTGATCAGGTTTCAGAAGACATGGAACCAGCCTGTAGAAGTCTTCGTGATGATTCTCGTAATGCGATCAGCCTGCTGCTCTTTTGATCAGGTTTCAGAAGACATGGAACCAGCCTGTAGAAGTCTTCGTGATTTTCTCGTAATGCGATCAGCCTGCTGCTTTTTTCTCGTAATGCGATCAGCCTGCTGCTTTTTTTGATCAGGTTTCAGAAGACATGGAACCAGCCTGTAGAAGTCTTCGTGATGATTCTCGTAATGCGATCAGCCTGCTGCTCTTTTGATCAGGTTTCAGAAGACATGGAACCAGCCTGTAGAAGTCTTCGTGATGATTCTCGTAATGCGATCAGCCTGCTGCTCTTTTGATCAGGTTTCAGAAGACATGGAACCAGCCTGTAGAAGTCTTCGTGATGATTCTCGTAATGCGATCAGCCTGCTGCTCTTTTGATCAGGTTTCAGAAGACATGGAACCAGCCTGTAGAAGTCTTCGTGATGATTCTCGTAATGCGATCAGCCTGCTGCTCTTTTGATCAGGTTTCAGAAGACATGGAACCAGCCTGTAGAAGTCTTCGGGATTTTCTCGTAATGCGATCAGCCTGCTGCTCTTTTGATCAGGTTTCAGCAGACATGGAACCAGCCTGTAGAAGTCTTCGGGATTTCTTGTAATGCGATCAGCCTGCTACACTTTTGATCAGGTTTCAGAAGACATGGAACCAGCCTGTAGAAGTCTTCGTGATGATTCTCGTAATGCGATCAGCCTGCTGCTCTTTTGATCAGGTTTCAGAAGACATGGAACCAGCCTTTAGAAGTCTTCGTGATGATTCTCGTAATGCGATCAGCCTGCTGCTCTTTTGATCAGGTTTCAGAAGACATGGAACCAGCCTGTAGAAGTCTTCGTGATGATTCTCGTAATGCGATCAGCCTGCTGCTCTTTTGATCAGGTTTCAGAAGACATGGAACCAGCCTGTAGAAGTCTTCAGGTTTGATTTTCTCGTAATGCGATCAGCCTGCTGCTCTTTTGATCAGGTTTCAGAAGACATGGAACCAGCCTGTAGAAGTCTTCGTGATGATTCTCGTAATGCGATCAGCCTGCTGCTCTTTTGATCAGGTTTCAGAAGACATGGAACCAGCCTGTAATGCGAAGCTCTTTTGATCAGGTTTCAGAAGACATGGAACCATGAATTCGTGATGATTCTCGTAATGCGATCAGCCTGCTGCTCTTTTGATCAGGTTTCAGAAGACATGGAACCAGCCTGTAGAAGTCTTCGTGATGATTCTCGTAATGCGATCAGCCTGCTGCTCTTTTGATCAGGTTTCAGAAGACATGGAACCAGCCTGTAGAAGTCTTCGTGATGATTCTCGTAATGCGATCAGCCTGCTGCTCTTTTGATCAGGTTTCAGAAGACATGGAACCAGCCTGTAGAAGTCTTCGTGATGATTCTCGTAATGCGATCAGCCTGCTGCTCTTTTGATCAGGTTTCAGAAGACATGGAACCAGCCTGTAGAAGTCTTCGTGATGATTCTCGTAATGCGATCAGCCTGCTGCTCTTTTGATCAGGTTGAGAAGAAGACATGGAACCAGCCTGTAAGAAGTCTTCTTTTGATGATTCTCGTAATGCGATCAGCCTGCTGCTCTTTTGATCAGGTTTCAGAAGACATGGAACCAGCCTGTAGAAGTCTTCGTGATGATTCTCGTAATGCGATCAGCCTGCTGCTCTTTTGATCAGGTTTCAGAAGACATGGAACCAGCCTGTAGAAGTCTTCGTGATTTTTCTCGTAATGCGATCAGCCTGCTGCTCTTTGATCAGGTTTCAGAAGACATGGAACCAGCCTGGAAGTCTTCAGGATTTTCTCGTAATAGTAGTCAGGTTTGGGGCAGCCGGAACCAGCGTGATGATTCTCGCAATGCGATCAGCCTGCTGCTCTTTTGATTTGACATGGAACCAGCCAGGATTTTCTCGTAGTACGATCAATCAGGTTTAGAAGACATGGAACCAGCGTGTAGAAGTCTTCGTGATGATTCTCGTATCAGCCTGCTCCTCTTTGGATCAGGCAGAGAACATGGAACCAGCCTGTGCTTCGTGATTTTCTTTGATCAGCTGCTCTTTTTCAGGGTTCAGAAAACATGGAACCAGCCTGTAGTATTCGTGATGATTCTCGTATTTGCGATCAGCATGCTGCTCTTTTGACCAGGTTTCAGAAGACATGGAACCAGCGTGTAGAAGTTTTCGTGATGATCCTCGTAATGCGATCAGCCTGCTGCTCTTTTGATCGGGGTTCAGAAGACATGGAATCCAGCCTGTGAAGTCTTCGAGATTTTCTCCGTAATGCGATCAGCCTGCTGCTCTTTTGATCAGGTTTCAGAAGACATGGAACCAGCCTGTAGAAGTCTTCGTGATGATTCTCGTGATACACGATCAGCCTGCTGCTCTTTGATCAGGTTTCAGAAGACATGGAACCAGCCAGAAGTCTTCGTGTTGATTCTCGTAATGCGATCAGCCTGCTGCTCTTTTGATCAGGTTTCAGAAGATTACGAACCGGAAGTCTTCGTGATGATTCTCGTAATGCGAAGCCTGCTGCTCTTTTATCAGTTTGATGGAACCAGCCTGAAGTCTTCAGGGTAATGCGATCAGCCTGCTACTCTTTTTGATCCAGGTTTCGAAGACATGGAACCAGCGTGTAGAAGTCTTCGGGATTTCTCGTAATGCGATCAGCATGCTGCTCTTTTTTTGATCAGGTTTCCCAGGAAGATGGAACCAGCGTGTAGAAGTTCTTCGTGATTTTCTTCGTAATCAGTGATCAGCCTGCTACTCTTTGATCAGGTTTCAGGAAGACAACCTGCCTGTAGAAGTCTTCGTGATGATTCTCGTAATGCGATCAGCCTGCTGCTCTTTGATCAGGTTTCAGAAACATGGAACCAGCCTGGAAAGTCTTAGTTCTCGATGATTGCTAATGATCAGCCTGCTGCTCTTCGATCAGGTTTCAGAAGACATGGAACCAGCGTGGAACTTCGTGATGATTCTGTAATGCGAAGCCTGCTGCTCTTTTGATGGTTTCAGAAGACATTCTCGCAAGTCTTCGCGATTTTCTTGTATGATCAACCTGTACTCTTTTGATCGGGTTTCAGAAGACATGGAACCAGCCTGTAGAAGTCTTCGTGATGATTCTCGTAATGCGATCAACCTGCTGCTCTTTTGATCATGTTTCAGAAGACATGGAAAACCTGTAGAAGTCTTCGTGATTTTCTCGTAATGCGATCAGCCTGCTGCAGTCAGGTTTCCCGAAGACATGGACAATACTGTAGGCTTGGGGGATTTCTTCAGGATCAGCCTGCTGCTCTTTTGATCATGTTTCGAGACATGGAACCAGCCTGTAGAAGTCTTCGTGATGATTTATAAGCCAATGTGATCAGCCTGCTGCTCTTTTGATCAGGTTTCGAATATATGGAACCAGCCTGTAGAAGTCTTCCTGAGTTTTCTCAGTAATGCGATCAGCCCTGCTCTTTTGATCAGGGTTGAAGACATGGAACCAGCCTGTAGAAGTCTGCGTGATGATTCTCGTAATGCGATCAACCTGCTGCTCTTTTGATCAGGTTTCAGAAGACATGGAACCAGCCTGTAGAAGAACATCGTGATGATTCTCGTAATGCGATCAACCTGCTGCTCTTTTGATCAGGTTTCAGAAGACATGGAACCAGCCTGTAGAAGTCTTCGGATTTTCTCGGCATTTTGATCATACCTGCTGCTCTTTGGTTCAGGTTTCGAAGACATGGAACCAGCCGGTAGAAGACTTCGTGATGATTCTCGTAATGCGATCAGCCTGCTGCTCTTTTGATCAGGTTTCAGAAGACATGGAGAACCAGCCTGCCAAAGCCCTCGTGATGATTCTCGCAATGCGATCAGCCCTGCTCTTTTGATCAGTTTCAAAGACATGGAACCAGCCTGGTGAAGTCTTCGTGATTTTCTCGTAATGCGATCAGCCTGCTGCTCTTTTGATCAGGGTTTCAAGAAGACAGCCTGGCAACCAGCTTGGGATTTTCTCGTAATGCGATCAGTCTTTGATCAGGTTTGAGAAGATTTGAGAGTCTTCGTGATGATTCTCGTAATCGGGCCTGCTGCTCTTTGGATCAGGTTTCAGAAGACATGGAACCAGCCTGCTTAGAAGTCTTCGTGATGATTCTCGTAATGCGACCAGCCTGCTGCTCTTTGATCAGGTTTCAGGAAGACATGGAACCAGCCTGTAGAAGTCTTCGTGATGATTCTCGTAATGCGATCCAGCCTGCTGCTCTTTGGATCAGGTTCCAGAAGACGTAGAACCAGCCTGTAAAGTCTTCGTGATGAATCTCGTAATGCGATCAGCCTGCTGCTCTTTTGATCAGGTTCCAGGAAGACATGGAACCAGCCTGTGAAGTCTTCGTGATGATTCTCGTAATGCGATCAGCCTGCTGCTCTTTGATCAGGTTTTCAGAAGACATGGAACCAGCTCTTAGAATCTTCGTGATGATTCTCGCAATGCGATCAGACTGCTGTTTTTTTGATCAGGTTTCAGAAGACATGGAACCAGCCTTGTAGAAGTCTTTATTGATGATTCTGATCAGCCTGCTGCTTTTTTGATCAGGTTTCAGAGACGCTTGGAACCAGCCAGAAGTCTTCGTGATTTCTCGTAATGCGTTGATCAGGTTTCAAGACATGGAACCAGCCTGTAGAAGTCTTCGTGATGATTTCGTAATGCGATGCCTGCTGCTCTTTCTCAGGTTCAGAAGCATGGAACCAGCCTGCAGAAGCTTCGTGATGATTCTCGTTGCGATGCCTGCTGCTTTTGATCAGGTTTCAGAAGACATGGAACCAGCCTGTAGAAGTCTTCGATGATTCTCGTAATGCGATCAGCCTGCTGCTCTTTTGATCGGGTTTCAGAAGACGGCGGAACCAGCCTGTAGAAGTCTTCGTGATGATTCTCGTAATGCGATCAGCCTGCTGCTCTTTTGATCAGGTTTTCAGAAGACATGGAACCAGCCTGTAGAAGTCTTCGTGATGATTCTCGTAATGCGATCAGCCTGCTGCTCTTTTTGATCAGGTTTCAGAAGACATGGAACCAGCCTGTAAGTCTTCGTGATTTCTCGCAATGCGATCAGCCTGCTGCTCTTTTGATCAGGTTTCAGAAGATATGGAACCAGCCTGTAGAAGTCTTCGTGATGATTCTCGTAATGCGATCAGCCTGCTGCTCTTTTGATCAGGTTTCATGGAAAAATGCAATGTAGAACTTCGTGATGCCAAATGCGATCAGCCTGCTGTTTTTTGATCAGGTTTCAGATGAACCAGCCTGTAGAAGTTCGTGATGATCCCGCACGCGATCAGCCTGCTGCTCTTTTGATCAGGTTTCAGAAGACATGGAACCAGACCAGAAGTCTTCAGATGATTCTCGTAATGCGATCAGCCTGCTGCTCTTTTGATCATGGAACCAGCCTGTTTCGTGATGATTCTCGTAATGCGATCAGCCTGCTGCTCTTTTGATCATGTTTCAGAAGACATGGAACCAGCCTGTAGCTCTTTGTGATGATTCGCGTAATGCGATCAGCCTGCTCTTTTGATCAGGTTTCAGAAGACATGGAACCAGCCTGTAGAAGTCTTCGTGATGATTCTCGTAATGCGATCAGCCTGCTGCTCTTTTGATCAGGTTTCGAAGACATGGAACCAGCCTGTAGTTCTTCTTGATGATTCTCGTAATGCGATCAGCCTGCTGCTCTTTTGATCAGGTTTCAGAAGACATGGAACCAGCCTGTAGAAGTCTTCGTGATGATTCTCGTATGCGATCAGCCTGCTGCTCTTTTGATCAGGTTTCAGAAGACATGGAACCAGCCTGTAGAAGTCTTCGTGGAGGATTCTCGCAATGCGATCAGCCTGCTGCTCTTTTGATCAGGTTTCAGAAGATGGAACCCAGCCTGTAGAAGTCTTCGTGATGATTCTCGTAATGCGATCAGCCTGCTGCTCTTTTGATCAGGTTTCAGAAGACATGGAACCAGCCTGTAGAAGTCTTCGTGATGATTCTCAATGCGATCAGCCTGCTGTTCTTTGGATCAGGTTTCAGAACATGGAACCAGCCTGTAGAAGTCTTCGTGATGATTCTCGTAATGCGATCAGCCTGCTGCTCTTTGATCAGGTTTCAGAAGACATGGAACCACCTGTAGAAGTCTTCGTGATGATTCTCGTAATGCGATCCCAGCCTGCTGCTCTTTGGATCAGGTTTCAGAAGACATGGAACCAGCCTGTACAAGTCTTCGTGATGATTCTCGTAATGCGATCAGCCTGCTGCTCTTTGATCAGGTTTCAGAAGACATGGAACCAGCCTGTAGAAGTCTTCGTGCGATGATTCTCTTTTGTAATGAAGACTTAAACCAGCCTAGAAGCTGCTGATTTTGATCAGGTTTCAGAAGACATGGAACCAGCCTGTAGAAGTCTTCGTGATGATTCTCGTAATGCGATCAGCCTGCTGCTCTCTTTTGATCAGGTTTCAGAAGACATGGAACCAGCCTGTGGAAGTCTTCGTGATTTTCTCGTATTGCGATCAGCCTCGCTCTTTTGATCAGGTTTCAGGGCCCAGATTGGAACCAGCCTGTAGTCTTCGTGATGATTCTCGGCATGCGATCAGCCTGCTGCTCTTTTGATCAGGTTTCAGAAGACATGGAACCAGCCTGTAGAAGTCTTCGTGATGATTCTCGTAATGCGATCAGCCTGCTGCTCTTTTGATCAGGTTTCAGAAGACATGGAACCAGCCTGTAGTTCTTCGTGATTTTCTCGTAATGCGATCAGCCTGCTGCTCTTTTGATCAGGTTTCAGAAGACATGGAACCAGCCTGTAGAAATCTTCGTGATTTTTCTCGTAACGATCAGCCTGCTGCTCTTTTGATCAGGTTTTGAAGACATGGAACCAGCCTGTAGAAGTCGTAATTCAGCCTGCTGCTCTTTTGATCAGGTTCAGAAGACATGGAACCAGCCTGTAGAAGTCTTCGTGATGATGCAGTCAGCCTGCTGCTCTTTTGATCAGGGTTTCAGAAGACATGGAACCAGCCCAGAAGTCTTCGTGATGATTCTCGTAATGCGATCAGCCTGCTGCTCTTTGGATCAGGTTTCAGAAGACATGGATCCAGGAACGTGATGATTCTCCAATGCATCAGAAGTCTCTTTGGATCAGGTTTCCAGAGGCATGGAACCAGCCTGTAGAAGTCTTCGTAATGTAATGCGATCAGCCTGTTGCTCTTTTGATCAGGTTTCAGAAGACATGAACCAGCCTGTAGAAGTCTTCGTGATGATTCTCGTAATGCGATCAGCCTGTTGCTTTTGATCAGGTTTCAGAAGACACATGAACCAGCCTGTTGAAGTCTTCGTGATGATTCTCGTAATGCGATCAGCCTGCTGCTCTTTTGATCAGGTTTCAGAAGACATGAACCAGCCTGTAGAAATCTTCGTGATTTTTCGTAATGCGATCAGCCTGCTGCTCTTTTGATCAGGTTTCAGAAGACATGGAACCAGACTGTAGAAGATTCTCGTAATGCGACTCGCCTGTGGATGATTGGAACCTCGTAATGCAGTCAGCCTGCTGCTCTTTGATCAGGTTTCAGAAGACATGGAACCAGCCTGTAGAAGTCTTCGTCAATGCGATGATTCTCGTAATGCGTTTCATACGGAACCAGCCTGCTGCTCTTGGATCATGCTGCTCTTTGATCAGGTTTCAGAAGACATGGAACCAGCCACAAGTCTTCGTGATGATTCTCGTAATGCGATCAGCCTGCTGCTCTTTGATCAGGTTTCAGAAGACATGGAACCAGCCTGTAGAAGTCTTCGTGATGATTCTCGTAATGCGATCAGCCTGCTGCTCTTTTGATCAGGTTTCAGAAGACATGGAACCAGCCTGTAGTTCGTGATTTTTCTCGTAATGCGATCAGCCTGCTGCTCTTTTGATCAGGTTTCAGAAGATGGAACCAGCCTGTAGTCTTCGTGATGATTCTCGTAATGCGATCAGCCTGCTGCTCTTTTGATCAGGTTTCAGAAGACATGGAACCAGCCTGTAGAAGTCTTCGTGATGATTCTCGTAATGCGATTAGCCTGCTGCTCTTTTGATCAGGTTTCAGAAGACATGGAACCAGCCTGTAGAAGTCTTCGTGATGATTCTCGCAATGCGATCAGCCTTGCTGCTCTTTGATCAGGTTTCGAGAACCATGGAACCAGCCTGTAGTCTTCGTGATGATTTCGCAATGCGATCAGCATGCTGCTCTTTTGATCAGGTTTCAGGAAGACATGGAACCAGCCTGTAGAAGTCTTCGTGATGATTCTCGTAATGCGATCAGCCTGCTGCTCTTTTGATCAGGGTTTCAGAGATATGGAACCAGCCTGTGAAGTCTTCGTGATGATTCTCGTAATGCGATCAGCCTGCTGCTCTTTTGATCAGGTTTCAGAAGACATGGAACCAGCCTGTAGAAGTCTTCGTGATGAGTTTCTCGTAATGCGAACAGCCTGCTGCTCTTTGGATCAGGTTTCAGAAGACATGGAACCAGCCTGCAGAAGTCTTCGTGATGATTCTCGTAATACGATCAGCCTGCTGCTCTTTTGATCAGGCGATACGGAACCAGCCTGTGAAGTCTTCGGATTTTCTCGTAATGCGGCGATCAGATCAGCTGCTTTTGATCGGGTTCAGAAGACATGGAACCAGCCTGTAGAAGTCTTCGTGATTTCTCGTAATGCGATCAGCCTGCTGCTCTTTTGATCAGGTTCAGAAGACATGGAACCAGCCTGTAGAAGTCTTCGTGATTTTTCTCGTAATGCGATCAGCCTGCTGCTCGTATTGATTTTGATCAGGTTTCAGAAGACATGAGACCAGCCTGTAGAAGTCTTCGTGATGATTTCGTAATGCGATCAGCCATGGAACCAGCCTGTAGAAGGTTCGTGTGATTCGGAACAGTCAGCCTGTTTCAGAAGACATGAGCAAAGTCTTCGTGATTCTCGTAATGCGATCAGCCTGCTCTTTTGATCAGGTTTCAGAAGACATGGAACCAGCCTGTAGAAGTCTTCGTGATGATTCTCACCAATGCGATCAGCCTGCTGCTCTTTTTGATCAGGTTTCAGAAGACATGGAACCACCAGCCGTGATGATTGTAAGAAGCCTGCTGTCTGATCGTTTCAGAAGACATGGAACCAGAGATTCTCGTAAATGCGATCATTCTGCTGCTCTTTTGATCAGGTTTCAGAAGACATGGAACCAGCCTGTAGAAGTCTTCGTGATGATTCTCGTAATGCGATCAGCCTGCTGCTCTTTGATCAGGTTTCAGAAGACATGGAACCAGCCTGTAGAAGAAGGATTTTCTTCGTGATGATTCTCGTTTAATGCGACCAGCATGCTTCTGATTTTTTGATCAGGTCTTTTTCAGAAGACATGGAACCAGCCTGTAGAAATCTTGTGATGATTCTCGTACGGATCAGATTCTTTTGATCAGGTTTCAGAAGACATGGAACCAGCCTGTAGAAGTCTTCTGATTTTTTCGTAATGATCAGCCTGCTGCCTTTTGATCAGGTTTCAGAAGACATGGAACCAGCCTGCAGAAGTCTTCGTGATGATTCTCGTAATGCGATCAGCCTGCTGCTCTTTTGATCAGGTTTCAGAAGACATGGAACCAACCTGTAGAATCTTCTGCTGATTCTCGTAATGCGATCAGCCTGATCTTTGGATCAGGTTTTGACCAGCCTCGTGATGATTCTCTTTGATCAGGGTTTATGGAACCAGCCAGCCTGTAGAAGTCTTCGTGATGATTCTCGTAATGCGATCAGCCTGCTGCTCTTTTGATCAGGTTTCAGAAGACATGGAACCAGCCTGTAGAAGTCTTCGTGATGATTCTCGTAATGCGATCAGCCTGCTGCTCTTTGATCAGGTTTCAAGGAAGACATGGAACCAGCCTGTAGAAGTCTTCGTGATTTTCTCGTAATGCGATCAGCCTGCTGCTTTTTTGATCAGGTTTCAGAAGACATGGAACCAGCCTGTACAAGTCTTCGTGATGATTCTCGTAATGCGATCAGCCTGCTCTTTTGATCAGGTTTCAGAAGACATGGAACCAGCCTGTAGAAGTCTTCGTGATGATTCTCGTAATGCGATCAGCCTGCTGCTCTCGGGTTTGATGGAACCAGGTTTCAGAATGCGACCTGCTGGAACCAGCATGGAACCAGAAGTCTTCGTGATGATTCTCGTAATGCGATCAGCCTGCTGCTCTTTTGATCAGGTTTCAGAAGACATGGAACCAGCCTGTAGAATCTTCGTGATGATTCTCATAATGCGATCAGCCTGCTGCTTTTGATCAGGTTTCAGAAGACATGGAACCAGCCTGTAGAATCTTCGTGATTTTTCTCGTAATGCGATCAGCCTGCTGCTCTTTTGATCAGGTTTCAGAAGACATGGAACCAGCCTGTAGAAGTCTTCGTGATGATTTCGTAATGCGATCAGCCTGCTGCTCTTTGATCAGGTTTCAGGAAGACTTGGAACCAGCCCTGTAGTTCTTCGTGATTTTCTCGTAATGCGATCAGCCTGCTGCTCTTTTGATCAGGTTTCAGAAGACATGGAACCAGCCTGTAGAAGTCTTCGTGATTTTCTCGTAATGCGATCAGCCTGCTGCTCTTTTGATCAGGTTTCAGAAGACATGGAACCAGCCCTGTAGAAGTCTTCGTGATGATTCTCGTAATGCGATCAGCCTGCTGCTCTTTTGATCAGGTTCAGAAGACATGGAACCAGCCTGCAGAAGTCTTCGTGATGATTCTCGTAATGCGATCAGCCTGCTGCTCTTTTTGATCAGGTTTCAGAAGACATGGAACCAGCCTGTAGAATTCTTCGTGATGATTCTCATGTACCGCGATCAGCCTGCTGCTCTTTTGATCAGGTTTCAGAAGACATGGAACCAGCCTGTAGAAGTCTTCGTGATGATTCTCGTAATGCGATTGGCATGCTGCTCTTTTGATCAGGTTTCAGAAGATTATGAACCAGCCTGTAGAAGTCTTCGTGATGATTCTCTAATGCGATCAGCCTGCTCTTTGATCAGGTTTCAGAAGACATGGAACCAGCCTGTAGAAGTCTTCGAAATTCTCGTAATGCGATCAGCCTGCTGCTCTTTTTGATCAGGGTTTGAAGACATGGAACCAGCCTGTAGAAGTCTTCGTGATGATTCTCGTAATGCGATCAGCATGCTGCTTTTGATCAGGTTTCAGAAGACATGGAACCAGCCTGTAGAAGTCTTCGTGATGATTCTCGTAATGCGATCAGCCTGCTGCTCTTTTGATCAGGTTTTTGATCAGGTTTCGTGATTTTCTCGAAGACATGGAACCAGCCTGTAGAAGTCTTCGTGATGATTCTCGTAATGCGATCAACCTGCTGCTCTTTGATCAGGTTTCAGAAGACATGGAACCAGCCTGTAGAAGTCTTCGTGATTTTCTCGTAATGCGATCAGCCTGCTCTTTTGATCAGGTTTCAGAAGACATGGAACCAGCCTGTAGAAGTCTTCGTGATGATTCTCGTAATGCGATCAGCCTGCTGCTCTTTTGATCAGGCATGATGGAACCAGCCTGTAGAAGTCTTCGTGATGATTCTCGCAATGCGATCAGCATGCTGCTCTTTTGATCAGGTTTCAGAAGACATGGAACCAGCCTGTAGAAGTCTTCGTGATGATTCGCAATGCGATCAGCATGCTGCTTTTTTGATCAGGTTTCAGAAGACATGGAACCAGCCTGTAGAAGTCTTGGGATTTTCTCGTAATGCGTATTGCCTGCTGCTCTTTTGATCAGGTTTCAAAAGACATGGAACCATGCGATTTTTCGTAATGCGATCAACCTGCTGCTCTTTTGATCAGGTTTCAGAAGACATGGAACCAGCCTGTAGAAGTCTTCGTGATGATTCTCGTAATGCGATCAGCCTGCTGCTCTTTTGATCAGGTTTCAGAAGACATGAACCAGCCTGTAGAAGTCTTCGTGATGATTCTCGTAATAAGCCTGCGATCAGCCTGTTGCTTCATTGATGATTTTGATCAGGTTTCAGAAGACATGGAACCAGCTTATTGATTTTCTCGTAATGCGATCAGCCTGCTGTCTTTTGATCGGGTTTGATGATTCTCGTAACCTGCGATCAGCCTGCTGCTCTTTTGATCAGGTTTCAGAAGACATGGAACCAGCCTGTAGAAGTCTTCGTGATGATTCTCGTAATGCGATCAGCCTGCTGCTCTTTTGATCAGGTTTCAGAAGACATGGAACCAGCCTGTAGAAGTCTTCGTGATTCTCGTAATGCGATCAGCCTGCTGCTCTTTTGATCAGGTTTCAGAAGACATGGAACCAGCCTGTAGAAGTCTTCGTGATGATTCTCGTAATGCGATCAGCCTGATCAGGTTGCTGGAACCAGTCAGTCTTCAGATTTTTTTCAGAAGACATTGACATGGAACCAGCCTGTGAAGTCTTTCGTGATGATTCTCGTAATGCGATCAGCCTGCTGCTCTTTTGATCAGGTTTCAGAAGACATGGAACCAGCCTGTAGAAGTCTTCGTGATGATTCTCGTAATGCGATCAGCCTGCTGCTCTTTTGATCAGGTTTCAGAAGACATGGAACCAGCCTGTAGAAGTCTTCGTGATGATTCTCGTAATGCGATCAGCCCTGCTCTTTTGCGGGTTTTGGAACCATCCAGAAGTTTCGTGATGAAATGCGATCAGCCTGCTGCTCTTTGATCAGGCCTGAAGACATGGAAAGACTTCTTCGTGATGATTTTCGTAATGCGATCAGCCTGCTCTTTTGATCAGGTTTCAGAAGACATGGAACCAGCCTGTAGAAGTCTTCGTGATTTTTCTCGTAATGCGATCAGCCTGCTGCTCTTTTGATCAGGTTTCAGAAGACATGGAACCAGCCTGTAGAAGTCTTCGTGATGATTCTCGTAATGCGATCAGCCTGCTGCTCTTTTGATCAGGTTTCAGAAGACATGGAACCAGCCTGTAGAAGCTTCGTGATGATTCTCGTAATGCGATCAGCCTGCTGCTCTTTGATCAGGTTTGAAGACATGGAACCAGCCTGTAGAAGTCTTCGTGATGATTCTCGTAATGCGATCAGCCTGCTGCTCTTTTGATCAGGTTTCAGAAGACATGGAACCAGCCTGTAGAAGTCTTCGTGATGATTCTCGTAATGCGATCAGCCTGCTGCTCTTTGATCAGGTTTCCAGAAGAATGGAACCAGCCTGTAGAAGTCTTCGTGATGATTTCAATGCGATCAGCCTGCTGCTCTTTGATCAGGTTTCAGAAGACATGGAACCAGCCTGTAGAAGTCTTCGTGATGATTCTCGTAATGCGATCAGCCTGCTGCTCTTTTGATCAGGTTTCAGAAGACATGGAACCAGCCTGTAGTCTTCGTGATGATTCTCGCACGATCGGCCTGCTGCTCTTTGGATCAGGTTCAGAAGACATGGAACCAGCCTGTAGAAGTCTTCGTGATGATTCTCGTAATGCGATCAGCCTGCTGCTCTTTTGATCAGGTTTCAGAAGACATGGAACCAGCCTGTAGAAGTCTTCGTGATTTTCTCGTAATGCGATCAGCCTGCTGCTCTTTTGATCAGGTTTCAGAAGACATGGAACCAGTAGAAAGTCTTCGTGATGATTCTCGTAATGCGATCAGCCTGCTGCTCTTTTGATCAGGTTTCAGAAGACATGGAACCAGCCTGTGAAGTCTTCGTGATGATTCTCGATAATCTGGTTTGAGATCAGCCTGCTGCTCTTTTGATCAGGTTTCAGAAGACATGGAACCAGCCTGTAGAAGCCTGTAGAAGTCTTCGTGATGGAACAGCCTGTGAAGTCTTCGAGTTTTTCGTAATGCGATCAGCCTGCTGCTCTTTTGATCAGGTTTCAAGACATGGAACCAGCCTGTAGAAGTCTTCGTGATTTCTCGCAATGCGATCAGCCTGCTGCTCTTTTTGATCAGGTTTCAGAAGACATGGAACCAGCCGTAATGCGAAGCCTCTTCGTGATGATTCTCATGTAATGCGATCAGCCTGCTGCTGCTTTTGATCAGGTTTCAGAAGACATGGAACCAGCCTGTAGAAGTCTTCGTGAAATGCGATCAGCCTGCCGCTTGATTTGATCAGAAGTTTCGTGAGAAGACATGGAACCAGCCTGTAGAAGTCTTCGTGATGATTCTCGTAATGCGATCAGACTGCTGCTCTTTTGATCAGGTTTCAGAAGACATGGAGCCAGCCTGTAGAAGTCTTCGTGATGATTCTCGTAATGCGATCAGCCTGCTGCTCTTTTGATCAGGTTTGAGAAGACATGGAACCAGCCTGTAGAAGTCTTCGTGATTTTTTCGTAATGCGATCAGCATGCTGCTTTTGATCAGGTTTCAGAAGACATGGAACCAGCCTGTAGAAGTCCGTGATTTTCTCGTAATGCGATCAGCCTGCTGCTCTTTTGATCAGGTTTCAGAAGATGGAACCAGCCTGTAGAAGTCTTCGTGATGATTCTCGTAATGCGATCAGCCTGCTGCTCTTTGATCAGGTTTCAGAAGACATGGAACCAGCCTGTGAAGTCTTCGTGATGATTCTCGTAATGCGATCAGCCTGCTGCTCTTTTGATCAGGTTTCAGAAGACATGGAACCAGCTGTAGAAGTCTTCGTGATGATTCTCGTAATGCGATCAGCCTGCTGCTCTTTTGATCAGGTTTCAAAGAAGACCATGGAACCAGCCTGTAGAAGTCTTTTTTGATCGTTTGATGAACCAGCCTTCTTCGTGATTTTTTCGATCAGCCTGCTGCTCTTTTGATCAGGTTTCAGAAGACATGGAACCAGCCTGTAGAAGTCTTCGTGATGATTCTCGTAATGCGATCAGCCTGCTGCTCTTTTGTTTCATCAGGTTTCAGATGAGACGTGGAACCAGCCTTTGTAGAAGTGGAACCAGCCTTCGTGATGATTCTCGTAATGCGATCAGCCTGCTGCTCTTTTGATCAGGTTTCAGAAGACATGGAACCAGCCTGTAGAAGTCTTCGTTTTCTCGTAATGCGATCAGCCTGCTGCTCTTTTGATCAGGTTTCAGAAGACATGGAACCAGCCTGTAGAAGTCTTCGTGATTCTCGTAATGCGATCAGCCTGCTGCTGCGAGGTTTCAGAAGACCTGCCTGCTTCTGATGATCAGGTTTCAGAAGACATGGAACCAGCCTGTAGAAGTCTTCGTGATGATTCTCGTAATGCGATCAGCCTGCTGCTCTTTTGATCAGGTTTCAGAAGACATGGAACCAGCCTGTAGAAGTCTTCGTGATGATTCTCAATGCGATCAGCCTGCTGTTCTTTTGATCAGGTTTCAGAAGACATGGAACCAGCCTGTAGAAGTCTTCGTGATGATTCTCGTAATGCGATCAGCCTGCTGCTCTTTTGATCAGGTTTCAGAAGACATGGAACCAGCCTGTAGAAGTCTTCAGTGATGATTCTCGTAATGCGATCAGCCTGCTGCTCTTTTGATCAGGTTTCAGAAGACATGGAACCAGCCTGTAGAAGTCTTCGTGATGATTCAGCCTGCTGCTTCTTTTGATCAGGTTTCAGAAGAGAACCAGCCTGTGAAGTCTTCGTGATGATTTGATCAGGCTGCTCTTTTGATCAGAAGACATGGAACCAGCCTGTAGAAGTCTTCGTGATGATTCTCGTAATGCGATCAGCCTGCTGCTCTTTTGATCAGGTTTGAGAAGACATGGAACCAGCCTGTAGAAGTCTTCGTGATGATTCTCGTAATGCGATCAGCCTGCTGCTCTTTTGATCAGGTTTCAGAAGACATGGAACCAGCCTGTAGAAGTCTTCGTGATGATTCTCGTAATGCGATCAACCTGCTGCTCTTTTGATCAGGTTTCAGAAGACATGGAACCAGCCCAGAAGTCGTGATTTTCGTGATGATTCTCGTAATGACGATCAGCCTGCTGCTCTTTTGATCAGGTTTCAGAAGACATGGAACCAGCCTGTAGAAGTCTTCGTGATGATTCTCGTAATGCGATCAGCCTGCTGCTCTTTTGATCAGGTTTCAGAAGACATGGAACCAGCCTGTAGAAGTCTTCGTGATGATTCTCGTAATGCGATCAGCCTGCTGCTCTTTTGATCAGGTTTCAGAAGACATGGAACCAGCCTGTAGAAGTCTTCGTGATGATTCTCGTAATGCGATCAGCCTGCTGCTCTTTTGATCAGGTTTCAGAAGACATGGAACCAGCCTGTAGAAGTCTTCGTGATGATTCTCGTAATGATCAGCCTGCTGCTCTTTTGATCAGGTTTCAGAAGACATGGAACCAGCCTGTAGAAGTCTTCGTGATGATTCTCGTAATGCGATCAGCCTGCTGCTCTTTTTTGATCAGGTTTCAGAAGACATGGAACCAGCCTGTAGAAGTCTTCGTGATGATTCTCGTAATGCGATCAGCCTGCTGCTCTTTTGATCAGGTTTCAGAAGACATGGAACCAGCCTGTAGAAGTCTTCGTGATGATTCTCGTAATGCGATCAGCCTGCTGCTCTTTGATCAGGTTTCAGAAGACATGGAACCAGCCTGTAGAAGTCTTCGTGATGATTCTCGTAATGCGATCAGCCTGCTGCTCTTTTGATCAGGTTTCAGAAGACATGGAACCAGCCTGTAGAAGTCTTCGTGATTTTCGTAATGCGATCAGCCTGCTGCTCTTTTGATCAGGTTTCAGAAGACATGGAACCAGCCTGGAACCGTGATGATTCCGTAATGCGATCAGCCTGCTGCTCTTTGATCAGGTTTCAGAAGACATGAACCAGCCTTAGAAGTCTTCGTGATTCTCGTAATGCGATCAGCCTGCTGCTCTTTTGATCAGGTTTCAGAAGACATGGAACCAGCCTGTAGAAGTCTTCGTGATGATTGTAATGCGATCAGCCTGCTGCTCTTTTGATCAGGTAATGCATGGAACCAGCCTGTAGAAGTCTTGTGATGATTCTTTTGATCAGCATGCTGCTCTTTTGATCAGGAAGACACATGGAACCACTGTAGAAGTCTTCGTGATGATTCTCGCAATGAAGTCTTTTTTTGATCAGGTTTGATTCTTCGTCGCAATGCGATCAGCCTGCTGCTCTTTTGATCAGGTTTCAGGAAGACATGGAACCAGCCTGTAGAAGTCTTCGTGATTTTCTCGTAATGCGATCAGCCTGCTGCTCTTTTGATCAGGTTTCAGAAGAACCATGTGATGACCAATGCGATCAGCCTGTTGCTCTTTTGATCAGGTTTCAGAAGACATGGAACCAGCCTGAATGATTCTCGTAATGCGATCAGATCTTTTGATCAGGTTTCAGAAGACATGGAACCAGCCTGCGAGTCTTCGTGATGATTCGTAATGCGATCAGCATGCTGCTCTTTGATCAGGTTTCAGAAGACATGGAACCAGCCTGTAGAAGTCTTCGTGATTTTTTCGTAATGCGATCAGCCTGCTGCTCTTTTGATCAGGTTTCAGAAGACATGGAACCAGCCTGTAGAAGTCTACGTGATGATTCTCGTAATGCGATCAGCCTGCTGCTCTTTTTATCAGGTTTCAGAAGACATGGAACCAGCCTGTAGAAGTCTTCGTGATGATTCGTAACGCGATCAGCCTGCTGCTCTTTGATCAGGTTCAGAAGACATGGAAACCAGCCTGTAGAAGTCTTCGTGATGATTCTCGTAATGCGATCAGGCTCTTTTGATCAGGTTTCAGAAGACATGGAACCAGCCTGTAGCAGTCTTCGTGATGATTCTCGTAATGCGATCAGCCTGCTGCTCTTTTTATCAGGTTTCAGAAGACATGGAACCAGCCTGTAGAAGTCTTCGTGATGATTCTCGTAATGCGATCAGCCTGCTGCTCTTTTGATCAGGTTTGAGAAGACATGGAACCAGCCTGTAGAAGTCTTCGTGATGATTCTCTTAATGCGATCAGCCTGCTGCTCTTTTGATCAGGTTTCAGAAGACATGGAACCAGCCTGTCAGAAGTCTTCGTGATGATTCTCGTAATGCGATCAGCCTGCTGCTCTTTTGATCAGGTTTCAGAAGACATGGAACCAGCCTGTAGAAGTCTTCGTGATGATTCTCGTAATGCGATCAGCCTGCTGCTCTTTTGATCAGGTTTCAGAAGACATGGAACCAGCCTGTAGAAGTCTTCGTGATGATTCTCGTAATGCGATCAGCCTGCTGCTCTTTTGATCAGGTTTCAGAAGACATGGAACCAGCCTGTAGAAGTCTTCGTGATGATTCTCGTAATGCGATCAGCCTGCTGCTCTTTTGATCAGGTTTCAGAAGACATGGAACCAGCCTGTAGAAGTCTTCGTGATGATTCTCGTAATGCGATCAGCCTGCTGCTCTTTTGATCAGGTTTCAGAAGACATGGAACCAGCCTGTAGAAGTCTTCGTGATGATTCTCGTAATGCGATCAGCCTGCTGCTCTTTTGATCAGGTTTCAGAAGACATGGAACCAGCCTGTAGAAGTCTTCGTGATGATTCTCGCAATGCGATCAGCATGCTGCTCTTTTGATCAGGTTTCAGAAGACATGGAACCAGCCTGTAGAATTCTTCGTGATGATTCTCGTAATGCGATCAGCCTGCTGCTCTTTTGATCAGGTTTCAGAAGACATGGAACCAGCCTGTAGAAGTCTTCGTGATGATTCTCGCAATGCGATCAGCCTGCTGCTCTTTTGATCAGGTTTCAGAAGACATGGAACCAGCCTGTAGAAGTCTTCGTGATGATTCTTTGCTGCTCTTTTGATCAGGTTTCAGAAGACATGGAACCAGCCATGATTTTCTCGTAATGCGATCAGCCTGCTGCTTTTGATCAGGTTTCAGAAGACATGGAACCAGCCTGTAGAAGTCTTCGTGATGATTCTCGTAATGCGATCAGCCTGCTGCTCTTTTGATCAGGTTTCAGAAGACATGGAACCAGCCCAGAAGTCTTCGTGATGATTCTCGTAATGCGATCAGCCTGCTGCTCTTTTGATCAGGTTTCAGAAGACATGGAACCAGCCTGTAGAAGTCTTCGTGATTTCTCGTAATAATGCGATCAGCCTGCTGATTTTTCTTTTGATCAGGTTTCAGGAAGACATGGAACCAGCCCAGAAGTCTTCGTGATTTTTCTCGTAATGCGATCAGCCTGCTGCTCTTTTGATCAGGTTTCAGAAGATGGAACCAGCCTGTAGAAGGATTCTCGTAATGCGATCAGCCTGCTGCTCTTTTGATCATGGAACCAGCCTGTAGAAGTCTTCGTGATGATTCTCGTAATGCGATCAGCCTGCTGCTCTTTGATCAGGTTTCAGAAGACATGGAACCAGCCTGTAGAAGTCTTCGTGATGTAATTCAGCCTGCTGCTCTTTTGAAGTTTCAGAAGACATGGGATCAGCCTGATTCTCGTTTGATCAGCCTGCTGCTCTTTGATCAGGTTTCAGAAGACATGGAACCATGGAACTTCGTGATGATTCTGTAGATCAGCCTGCTGCTCTTTTGATCAGGTTTCAGAAGACATGGAACCATGAAGTCTTCGTGATGATTCTCGTAATGCGATCAGCCTGCTGCTCTTTTGATCAGGTTTCAGAAGACATGGAACCAGCCTGGAAACTTCGTGATGATTCTCGTAATGCGATCAGCCTGCTGCTCTTTTGATCAGGTTTCAGAAGTTAGAAGTCTTCGTGATTTTTCTCGTAATAATGCGATCAGCCATGCTGCTCTTTTGATCAGGTTTCAGAAGACGTGGAACCAGCCTCGTGCTGATCAGCCTGCTGCTCTTTTGATCAGGTTTCAGAAGACATGGAACCAGCCTGTAGAAGTCTTCGTGATGATTCTCGTAATGCGATCAGCCTGCTGCTCTTTTGATCAGGTTTCAGAAGACATGGAACCAGCCTGTAGAAGTCTTCGTGATGATTCTCGTAATGCGATCAGCCTGCTGCTCTTTTGGATCAGGTTTCAGAAGACATGGAACCAGCCTGTAGAATCGTGATGATTCTCGTAATGCGATCAGCCTGCTGCTCTTTTGATCAGGTTTCAGAAGACATGGAACCAGCCTGTAGAAGTCTTCGTGATGATTCTCGTAATGCGATCAGCCTGCTACTCTTTTGATCAGGTTTCAGAAGACATGGAACCAGCCTGTAGTCTTCGTGATTTTTCTCGTAATGCGATCAGCCTGCTGATTTTGATCAGGTTTCAGAAGACATGGAACCAGCCTGTAGAATCGTGATGATTCTCGTAATGCGATCAGCCTGCTGCTCTTTTGATCAGGTTTCAGAAGACATGGAACCAGCCTGTAGAAGTCTTCGTGATGATTCTCGTAATGCGATCAGCCTGCTGCTCTTTTGATCAGGTTTCAGAAGACATGGAACCAGCCTGTAGAAGTCTTCTTGATGATTCTCGTAATGCGATCAGCCTGCTGCTCTTTTGATCAGGTTTCAGAAGACATGGAACCAGCCTGTAGAAGTCTTCGTGATGATTCTCGTAATGCGATCAGCCTGCTGCTCTTTTGATCTTTTGGAACCAGCCTGTAGAAGTCTTCGTGATTTCTCGTAATGCGATCAGCCTGCTGCTCTTTTGATCAGGTTTCAGAAGACATGGAACCACCAGTCTTCTGATGAGATGCGAGCTCTTTTGATCAGGTTTCAGATGAATTTCGTGATGATTCTCGTAATGCGATCAGCCTGCTGCTCTTTTGATCAGGTTTCAGAAGACATGGAACCAGCCTGTAGAAGTCTTCGTGATGATTCTCGTAATGCGATCAGCCTGCTGCTCTTTTGATCAGGTTTCAGAAGACATGGAACCATGTTCTTCGTGATTTTCTCGTAATGCGATCAGCCTGCTGCTCTTTTGATCAGGTTTCAGAAGACATGGAACCAGCCTGTAGAAGTCTTCGTGATGATGTTTTCGTAATGCGATCAGCCTGCTGCTCTTTTGATCAGGTTTCAGAAGACATGGAACCAGCCTGTAGAAGTCTCGTGATGATTCTCGTAATGCGATCAGCCTTGCTCTTTTTGATCAGGTTTCAGAAGACATGGAACCAGCCTGCGTGATGATTCTCGTAATGCGATCAGCCTGCTGCTCTTTTGATCAGGTTTCAGAAGACATGGAACCAGCCTGTAGAAGTCTTCGTGATTTTTCTCGTAATGCGATCAGCCTGCTGCTCTTTTGATCAGGTTTCAGAAGACATGGAACCAGCCTGTAGAAGTCTTCGTGATGATTCTCGTAATGCGATCAGCCTGCTGCTCTTTTGATCAGGTTTCAGAAGACATGGAACCAGCTGTAGAAGTCTTCGTGATGATTCTCGTAATGCGATCAGCCTGCTGCTCTTTTGATCAGGTTTCAGAAGACATGGAACCAGCCTGTAGAAGTCTTCGTGATGATTCTCGTAATGCGATCAGCCTGCTGCTCTTTTGATCAGGTTTCAGAAGACATGGAACCAGCCTGTAGAATGCGATCAGCCTGCTCTTCAGGTTTGATGATTCTCGTAATGCGATCAGCCTGCTGCTCTTTTGATCAGGTTTCAGAAGACATGGAACCAGCCTGTAGAAGTCTTCGTGATGATTCTCGTAATGCGATCAGCCTGCTGCTCTTTTGATCAGGTTTCAGAAGAACCAGCCTGTAGAAGTCTTCGTGATGAACAGAGATCAGCCTTTGATCAGGTTTAGAAGTCTTCGTGATGATTCTCGTAATGCGATCAGCCTGCTGCTCTTTTGATCAGGTTTCAGAAGACATGGAACCAGCCTGTAGAAGGTCTTCGTGATGATTCTCGTAATGCGATTGCTGCTAATGCGATTTGATCAGGTTTCAGAAGACATGGAACCAGCCTGTAGAAGTCTTCGTGATGATTCTCGTAATGCGACTTTGATCAGTTTCAGAAGACATGGAACCAGCCTGTAGAAGTCTTCGTGATGATTCTCGTAATGCGATCAGCCTGCTGCTCTTTTGATCAGGTTTCAGAAGACATGGAACCAGCCTGTAGAAGTCTTCGTGATGATTCTCGTAATGCGATCAGCCTGCTGCTCTTTTGATCAGGTTTCAGAAGACATGGAACCAGCCTGTAGAAGTCTTCGTGATGATTCTCGTAATGCGATCAGCCTGCTGCTCTTTTGATCAGGTTTCAGAAGACATGGAACCAGCCTGTAGAAGTCTTCGTGATGATTCTCGTAATGCGATCAGCCTGCTGCTCTTTTTGATCAGGTTTCAGAAGACATGGAACCAGCCTGTAGAAGTCTTCGTGATGATTCTCGTAATGCGATCAGCCTGCTGCTCTTTTTGATCAGGTTTCAGAAGACATGGAACCAGCCTGTAGAAGTCTTCGATGATTTTCTCGTAATGCGATCAGCCTGCTGCTCTTTTGATCAGGTTTCAGAAGACATGGAACCAGCCTGTAGAACTTTCGTGATTTTTCTCGTAATGCGATCAGCCTGCTGCTCTTTTTTTGATCAGGTTTCAGAAGACATGGAACCAGCCTGTAGAAGTCTTCGTGATGATTCTCGTAATGCGATCAGCCTGCTGCTCTTTTGATCAGGTTTCAGAAGACATGGAACCAGCCTGTAGAAGTCTTCGTGATGATTCTCGTAATGCGATCAGCCTGCTGCTCTTTTGATCAGGTTTCAGAAGACATGGAACCAGCCTGTAGAAGTCTTCGTGATGATTCTCGTAATGCGATCAGCCTGCTGCTCTTTTGATCAGGTTTCAGAAGACATGGAACCAGCCTGTAGAAGTCTTCGTGATGATTCTCGTAATGCGATCAGCCTGCTGCTCTTTTGATCAGGTTTTCGTAGTCTTCGTGATGATTCTCGTAATGCGATCAGCCTGCTGCTCTTTTGATCAGGTTTCAGACATGGAACCAGCCTGTAGAAGTCTTCGTGATGATTCTCGTGCGATCAGCCTGCTGCTCTTTTGATCAGGTTTCAGAAGACATG
Source organism: Acanthosepion pharaonis (assembly GCA_903632075.3). Taxonomy (NCBI): domain Eukaryota; kingdom Metazoa; phylum Mollusca; class Cephalopoda; order Sepiida; family Sepiidae; genus Acanthosepion; species Acanthosepion pharaonis. The sequence continues at coordinate 1,017,274 of CAHIKZ030003780.1, forward strand.
GAACCAGCCTGTAGAAGTCTTCGTGATGATTCTCGTAATGCGATCAGCCTGCTGCTCTTTGATCAGGTTTCAGAAGACATGGAACCAGCCTGTAGAAGTCTTCGTGATGATTCTCGTAATGCGATCAGCCTGCTGCTCTTTTGATCAGGTTTCAGAAGACATGGAACCAGCCTGTAGAAGTCTTCGTGATTTTTCGTAATGCGATCAGAACTTTCTCTTTTGATCTTTGAAGGTTTCAGAAGACATGGAACCAGCCTGTAGAAGTCTTCGTGATGATTCTCGTAATGCGATCAGCCTGCTGCTCTTTTGATCAGGTTTCAGAAGACATGGAACCAGCCTGTGAAGTCTTCGTAATGCGATGATTCTCGTAATGACGATCAGCCTGCTGCTCTTGGATCAGCTCTTTTCAGAAGACATGGAACCAGCCTGTAGAAGTCTTCGTGATGATTTCTCGTAATGCGATCAGCCTGTAGCTTCTTTGCGATCAGCTCTTTTTCAGAAGACATGGAACCAGCCTGTAGAAGTCTTCGTGATTTTTCTCGTCAATGCGATCAGCCTGCTGCTCTTTGATCAGGTTTCAGAAGACATGGAACCAGCCTGTAGAAGTCTTCGTGATTTTCTCGTAATGCGATCAGCCTGCTGCTCTTTTGATCAGGTTTCAGAAGACATGGAACCAGCCTGTAGAAGTCTTCGTGATGATTCTCGTAATGCGATCAGCCTGCTGCTCTTTTGATCAGGTTTCAGAAGACATGGAACCAGCCTGTAGAAGTCTTCGTGATGATTCTCGTAATGCGATCAGCCTGCTGCTCTTTTGATCAGGTTTCAGAAGACATGGAACCAGCCTGTAGAAGTCTTCGTGATGATTCTCGTAATGAGATCAGCCTGCTGCTCTTTTGATCAGGTTTCAGAAGACATGGAACCAGCCTGTAGAAGTCTTCGTGATGATTCTCGTAATGCGATCAGCCTGCTGCTCTTTTGATCAGGTTTCAGAAGACATGGAACCAGCCTGTAGAAGTCTTCGCCTGATGATTCTCGTAATGCGATCAGCCTGCTGCTCTTTTGATCAGGTTTCAGAAGACATGGAACCAGCCTATAGAAGTCTTTGATTTTAGTCGTAATGCGATCAGCCTGCTGCTCTTTTGATCAGGTTTGAAGACATGGAACCAGCCAAGTCTTCGATGATGATTCTAATGCGATCAGCCTATTGTCTTTTGAAGGTTTCCAGAAGACATGGAACCAGCCGGTTAATCTTCGTGATTTTTCCGTTGCGATCAGCCTGCTGCCTGGAACCAAATGATGATTCTCGTAATGCGATCAGCCTGCTGCTCTTTTTTGATCAGGTTTCAGAAGACATGGAACCAGCCTATTCATTTTTCAACCTGCTGCTCTTTTGATCAGGTTTTGATAGAAGTCTTCAAAACTGGAGTCTTCTGCGATCAGCCTGCTGCTCTTTGATCAGGTTTCAGAAGACATGGAACCAGCCTTCCTTCAAATTCTCGTAATGCGATCAGCCTGCTGCTCTTTTGATCAGGTTTGAGAAGAGAACCAAACCATGTCAGCATGAATGTCTTTGGGGTGAAACCATTTTTCTGCCGGGGCTTGATAACTTCATAATGCCAAATGTTGTCCAAGAGAAATCGCTACAAGTTACATTTAAAGTCTTCTTTTTTACCTGGCAAAAAAAAAAAAAAAAAATGCAGTTTCTAATAAGAAGAGTTGCAAATAAAGCGTCCAAGATTCCACAGCTCTGGCAATAATTCTCCATATACAGCATATGAACATTTCAAATCAACCACATGTGGTGCTCGGACGGAGGAATCGGAGAGGCGAGTTCGAATTCCAGTCGAACCCAATACATTCACTTACGTGGGTAAATAGCAGGACAGGCCGGGTTCTATAGCCTTGGATGCTAACTGGTGTGACTGAAAGAAATGCGTGAAAAAAATCTGCCTCGTCAGTCATGTATCGAAAGATACATGATCGCCTAAGCGTGTATCAGGCAAGGCCCATAACCGACTGACTTTCTAGTCGAATCCATTACATTCACTTACGTTCTAATACCCTTGGGAAAGGTATGAATCCTCCTCTTCTCCCGCCAGCTATGGGTAAATAGCAAGACAGATTGGGTTTGCCTTGAAATGCAACTGGTCCACCGTAGAAAGAAATGGCAATCTACTGCGGGAAAAATCTGCCTCGTCAGTCATATATCGAAAGATACATTATCGCCTAAGCGTGTATCAGGCATAGCACATAGCTAACTGATGTGGTGCAAATCTTAAGATTACGATTGCTTGAGATATGGAAAGATATTGATTTTTGGCTAATAACAAAATAATAAGCGGAAAATGATATTTAAATATATGTTAAAATGAAACAGCATAGAAAATATAATTTAAGCCAAGACAGAAAAATTACAACCCAGAAATGATTTTAAAATGTTTTATTTCGGTAAGCAGTTTCTGAATTTGCAGAAAACTTGTAAAGAAAACAATGAAAGATGGAAGCATGAAATAGAGATTACTGAAGTCATTTCTTTTAACAGAATGAAATATTATCTTTCAAGGAGCTGTGACAGTCATAAGCCGACATTCACGCATAATTCGTTGTGTGATACTATGCGCCCGCACGTAGAAAAAATGGAATTTTTTTTTTAATCTGAATCTCAAACGTTACTGTTTGATAGATCGGCGGAATATTCCTTTTGGATTTCGTTCTTCTAAGCGGGATCCACTTTAAACAGAAGGAGAATGAAAAATAAAGGAATCAAGTGGAAACAAAATGGATATAGGGTATATCCGGATGCTGGTCTATATTAGTTCATGCATGGGATCGTTTAGAGTGATGGTCCGACCATAGCAGGATGGGAGACTGATATGTCCGTCAAGTAGTTCCGAAGCCTCCGTTTCTACATTGCTACGCACGGACTCCAGAAATATATATATATATATATATATATATATATATATATATATTAATTTTTGAAAATTTTTTTTGGATACATTGCGATGAAAGACGGCATAAACGGACGCTAATCAGCTAATTCATTTTAAAACTTAGGTATAGCGAATTAGTGGAGGTATATATATATATATATATATATATATATATCAAGCGTCCAGACTGTACAAGTTATTTAATCGCAATACAGTCAAATTAAGCTACAGTTGCACTAGTAACATAGCCAATATTATCAGAAGATTGAACAAAAAAAAATCAAACCTTGAAGAGGACATGAGAGTTGAAAACAATGTCCTTAGTAATTGTAGGATTAAAATAATTGCCCATTAAATGGGGTATGTTGTACAGAACGTGTTGTGTATTGTGCCGAGATAGAACGTGACAATAGCAGTGCAAAAAGATACATTGGTTGCACTGAGGGCCAGTTTAAAATGAGGCGGTATAATCATACCTCATCATTTAGAATTCCAGAACCCAAGTTCAATACGAAGCTGGTGAACCACTATTAGAGATTTAGGGGGGAAATAACAGAAGCCCAGCAATTAAATGGTGTGTTTTACGGAATGTAAATGATAGCAAATTGAATGGCAACTCGTGGAGGCTGTGTCAGGAGGAGAAACTAGCTATTGCAAAACACAAGGCAGTCACTCAGTTGTTGAATGGTAGGTCTGAGATCATGTAGACATATCAAGTTCTATACAAACCTGGATAAATTTGGGATTTTTTCCCTTTCACTTTAATTTTATTTTTTATTATTTTATATATTTTTCCCCCACCTATCACTTCCGGTGTTGAATGAAGGCATTTAAGTTCTTGCTGAACAAACCATCTGATGAGACTTGACACAGTAGTGTTCTGGTCAGCGTTTTTATCTTTGTAAGGTATTAAATCGCTCTGCAAGTCTGGTTTTCCTACTTGAAATTGAGCACTCTTTAACGTCTACGAGTTTAACAAATTGTTTCAGTGATTGTAATTATTTCGCATATATATATATATATATATATATATATATATATATATATATATATATATGTGTGTGTGTGTGTGTGTGTGTGTGTGTGTGTGTGTGTGTGTGTGTGTGTGTGTGTGCCAGTTCTCTCAGTCACTGTGGGTTTATCTAAAAATAAATACGGTTAAATTCAACAACTTAGGGGTAGAATATCCGACTGACGCCAATTCAAACGGGTTTCGATCCAAGCTAGAGGCAACCGGATGTCTAGCTACACTGATGAGCTGAGATAAAGCGAAACAGTCTGTCTGCGGATGACAATATATATATATATTTGAGTGAGAGGGTCGAGCATCTCATTTGTTAGAACCGACCACCCCTAAAACCCGTACAAATGATTGAATTACCGTGGAGAAGGCATCTACAGAAACAACCGCACTTTTCACAAAAACCAGATGTAAAGAACTACCAAACCTAGTGTGCCACAAGGACTCCAAACGACCCTCATCAGATTTCGAATTCAGAGTTGTCCTTCTTTTAGACTGGTTGCCAACCAAGGCTACAGAGTCGAATGTTCAATCTACCCATATAACCCCTAGCTAGATGGAGACGAAGGGTATTTGGTCGTGCGTCAATGTAAAGAACTCCATTGAAATTCGAACTCGGCTCTCCGATTACGCATTTGTCACCCCCATACATTGCACCAACTGCATATTCAATATATATAATTTAATAACAAAATGGAAAGAAATATTATGTAAAGCGTTTCGACCTTACAGAGTCCTTCTTCAGATTAAATTATGTTTTTATTGTTCGTATCATGTAAATATAAGAGAGAAAACATACAAATAAACGTGAGATATAATTAAACATTGACAGAAAGACGGATAAGCGGAGACAATTAACCTTAAATTTAACTTTACAATTTCTTGCGTCAAATGTATCTGAATGTAAAGTCGAGACGAATTCCTTTAGCTTTTTACCGCTTTTGTTTTTGTTTTTAACGCTGTAGTTCCCTCCTCCTAAATTAACAGTTCCTCCAAAAGTATTGGAACAGATGAATAGGAAACAAGGGTAAAACCAACAATAATGATTCAATGCTATGTAATATTTAAACAATCAATCTAAAGCCAACAACAAGAACGCCTGTAAGTCATGTATTCTAATAATTTTGCTTACTTAAAAAATGGTTGGTTTCAAACAAAAGATTCCACGTCTATAGTTTTTTAACACATCGAAATGTAAATTATGAGAAATAAAAGATGAAAATTTGAACTCTTGCCTCATATTTATCTTTTGATCTTAAACCCAAACGTCTTCAGTAAAAAAAAAAAAACAACCCCAAAACAAAGAGGTTGGACTTGCCATCCCAATACATTTGAAGGGAACTGTATATGATTCCGCTAATAGAATACATAATTGTCTGAAAAAATCGTTTTTAGGACCAAAAGCGTTGCATAAGATTCTTTTTTCATTTTTCTTTCAATTCTACATCTTAAGTTTGAGGCACAGCATTTAAACACCACATTCTCCAATATATATATATATATATATATATATATATATATATAGGTCCTAGCTAGATTAGATAATCGTTATATTTTTATATGTTTATATTAGATTTGTAACCTGTAGTCGATATTTCTTTTGTCAAATTGTCTTGATTACACAGCGGCCCTTTTATAAATGCCCGTCGGTTTTAGTTCCCCCCCCTTTTTCTTTTCTCTTCCTCTCCCTCTCTCATGTTCTGATCTTTACGATTATATCGTCTATTGTGTGTGTATGTCATCACAAAATGTATACTCTTTTCCGGTAAATCTTTAATGTATTAGACATCCGAGAATATTCATATTTCTCTCAAATCGTCTTTGATTCCCCTCTTTAAAACTTCTCTCTGTTAAATTCATGTATTCTAATAATTTTGTTTATAAAAATATTATATATATATATATATATATATATATATATATATATATATATATATATATATATATATATATATATGAAACAGTAGATAACATATGTATCATTTTGTTTAACATTAATATTATGAATTTTTTATTCAAATTAAATTGTATTTCTAAATATTATCTTACTGCTAAACACTTTTAATTTAGTTCCCAGCAGGTTACATAACCATTTTAGTTGTTATTTTAGTTGAATGTGTTTTGGAAAATTCTTTTTATTGTTGCATTGACTGAAATTATTCTAGTCAAGTACTTTTCAAATAACTGTAAAACATAGTCTTATTAAATATTGTCCTCTTTACGGATCGATATCTTCTCGGTGCTTCTGTTAACTCACTGTTCTATCAATGTCAGCTTGTGCCAGAATTTGTTTGAAAACATTCGACGAAATCGCTCTGTGGTCACATCAGAAGGATTGGATGTTTAACGAGCTACACTACTTGATCATTACTACTGAGTAGTGAGTTCGATCCACACTGGTAACCATATATTTTTTAACAAACGTAGATTGGCACAAAAGACAATATTTAAGTTTAAATCGTTCACCATGGTGTGGCAGAAGTAGCACCTACATATAGCTCCCAGAAATAACTCCAACTTAATCGTAAAATATTAGTGGCAATAGTTTCTTTATCTAGCGAATGTTTACCATTATGTGGGAGGGATTTATGGGAAGTGTGTATCGGAGGTAATTCTGATGCATCCTGTAATTAGAACGTGCATTAAATGGTCACAGTAGTAAAAGATTAATTTTGATAAAATGAGTAACATTTTCATAAAGGGATGAATATCCCAAGCAACATTTCATTAAGAGAAAAAAAATAGAAACGTTTATTTTACCGGGTGATTTTATTTTACCGTGGCCAGGTGGTACAGACCATGAGACCCGAGTTCGAATCTCACCATGTCGGGAAGGTGACTTAATATTATCGGTCTGGAGGAGGCGGTCCCAGAATGCGGCACCTTTGGAAAGTTCCTGAAAACCATACCACGGGTGAAAATTGGTTAGACGGAGCCCTTGTGAGCCCTAGTTGGGCTCGAGGGTGTTGAGCGTTCTAGGGTAGTTCAGACGCTCTCTTCTAGAAACTTTAACTAAGGTCTGCTTAGTATAGTCGCAGTATACACCATATGATGGCTCTGTGGGTGTTGAGCAAACATAAATGAGCAGGCGTCTACAATGGGGATTAGCTAGCCGCCCTACTAGACTAGCATCCTCGGATACGAGTGGCTGCACCATCAAAAATGTACAAATTAAGACAACAGAGACGGTAGTCTGCAGAAAACCTGATGATGGAATTGAACATTTGAAATCCGTGGACAAATTTTCCATAACATTTTATGAGCCGGGTGTATTTCTAAAATATCTCTCTAATTCATGGCAGGAAATACGAGTGGTCGGAATTAAATTTAACACCCATCAGGAACCTCGATCTAAGAAGAGTTGATCTGTGGTGGCCCGAATATCTACTAGGCTCACCCTTAGAGAAACCAAAGTAAACTTTGTACTCATTTTCCTCTCAGAACGTCAAACTATCTCGGAACCATTAGGAGTGACCTCGAAGGTTACAATAAAGCTACCAAGTGTACAATCGGGCCTCGAATGAGCGCGCCAATATAAACAAAGAGGCGACCTAGATGATATATACACCCATGGCAATCGGATAACAGGGATTGAGATAAAAGCCCAATTTACAACGGTAATAGAGAGTCCTTCATTTACTGGCAAGAAGTAAATCCAACGTTCATACAAAGACACGTAACCACATACGCTAATGTATGTAACGGGGTGAGGAAGTGAATTAATGTTATTTTACGTGGGAAAATTTCGTCTCGTGTTCTCATCAGGTGTTACTATCATCCAATTACTTATGTTTCACCTCAAGGAAGAATAATTCTTCCAGTCCTAATCCAATATTGTCGGGGCTAAGATTACAGCAACTACGTGACAAAGTCGGAGCTTGTGCTCGACAGAATATTGTGACGTTCCCGAAGAGATGCATATTGGCACTCATTAGATGAATAAATTAATCTGCGAAAAGACAAAGCATTTTCCACTATTTACATTATTCGGACTATTGTCCACTGTGCCATGTGTCTTCAAGGACACACGGGACAGTGGATAAAGGCGTTGGTTAGATCCAGTGACAGGATCCAAAGATTGTGAGTTCAATACCTGGTTAATGCAGTGGAGAAATTGCAGAGGGGAATTAACAGGAGATAACTGATAACTGACATCCATTAAACATGGCACGTGGAACTAGAACAGTGAGCGAAATAAAGGGTTCAGTTCGACATTCCAACCACCGGAAGAAGGCCGGAGCGTACAACGGCCGAAACGTTGTAATAAATATGGCGACAAAGATGAGGACAATAGTCCGAATAATGTAAATAGTGTACATAATACCTCATATCAGAAATATAGACAGATACTGAAGTAGGCCGGAGCGTACAACGGCCGAAACGTTGTGATAAATATGGCGACAAAGATGAGGACAATAGTTCGAATAATGTAAATAGTGTACATAATACCTCATCTCAGAATTATAGACAAAGCATTTTCAAAGACGCTCGTTTACCAACACGCTGAGGATTTTATTGAGAGCCGTTATAGTGTAAAACCAATAACAATAATTCTAGTCTAATTAAGATCATTTTCGTTTTATTTTTTTACAGTGATGTTCACCCTGTACATAGCCCAATACCCACTCGAGGTAGAGGGTTACGTGGTCGAACATTTGGCCGAGAGTCATTTGACCGAACGGACATTTCACGGAAAAAGTACAAGTAAAAATAGTAACAAGCAATACTTTAAGTATTTTAATTAGCATTATTATAAGGTAGAATAGGACTAATAATTACTACTGAATTTCAGGTGATTAAATGACTAAATCTAAACTTAAACTTAAAAGTTTTCTTATTTCAATATTTGTTTATTGAAATTAGTATTTTTAATAATATTTAAGTGTATTTGGGTAAAAAGTAGCACCTACTTTTTAAATTCATATTTAACAGTAATATAAAAGCTAGTTCATCTCTTTAAGATAATGATCATTAAAAGCAAAATTGAATGATCTTTCATATCGTAAAAGCTTAATATTTTTGCTGTATTAAAATGTGCTTTTTCTCATAATACTTATCATCTTACAGTAATATTTGAAGTAAGATATAATATATATACAGAATAGATTTTTTTAAAATCGAAAAATTATAAATTAATACAGTAAATAAATATAAATATATGTAGCACATTACGCTAAAGAGTGTAACATACATGTAAGTACGCCACTACATTTTCGGGTAAATCTCCATTCGGTTAAATGTCCATCGGTTAAATGTCCATTCGGTTAAATGTCCATCAGTTAAATGTCCATCGGTTAAATGTCCATTCGGTTAAATGTCCATTCGGTTAAATGTCCGTTGGGTTAAATGTCCATTCGATTAAATGTCCATCGGTTAAATGTCCATCGGTTAAATCTCCATTCGGTTAAATGTCCATCGGTTAAATGTCCATCAGTTAAATGTCCATCGGTTAAATCTCCATTCGGTTAAATGTCCATCGCGTCAATGTCCATTCGGTTAAATGTCCGTTGGGTTAAATATCCATCGGTTAAATCTCCATTCGGTTAAATGTCCATCGGTTAAATGTCCATTCGGTTAAATGTCCATTCGGTTAAATGTCCATCGGTTAAATGTCCATCGGTTAAATGTCCATTCGGTTAAATGTCCATGTTGAAGCTTAAATAAGCATGGAATAATACAACACAAAATGTACGTTAACAAAATGTATTGAAACAAAGAATAGGTACACAATATTTACAGTTAGTTTGGTATATTCTTGGGAAGACTGTTCCTGCATAATGGGTTGACTAAATCGCAGTCGGGCAGAGTCTCTGGATTCAATTTCTTAATCTCTACTATCTTCCCCGTCTTCCGGTACCAACCCATATTTATATGGTCGGTAGTCCGCTTATGTAAATTAGGTGTATCATACACAACAGTCCATTGGGTTAAATGTCCATCGGTTAAATGTCCATTCGGTTAAATGCCCATCGGTTAAATGTCCATTCGGTTAAATGTCCATTCGGTTAAATGTCCGTTGGGTTAAATGTCCATTCGGTTCAATGTCCATCGGTTAAATGTCCATCAGTTAAATGTCCATCGGTTAAATCTCCATCGGTTAAATGTCCATTCGGTTAAATGTCCGTTGGTTTAAATGTCCATCGGTTAAATGTCCATTCGGTTAAATGTCCATTCGGTTAAATGTCCGTTGGGTTAAATGTCCATCGGTTAAATGTCCATCAGTTAAATGTCCATCGGTTAAATCTCCATTCGGTTAAATGTCCATTCGGTTAAATGTCCATCGGTTAAATTTCCATCGGTTAAATCTCCATTCGGTTAAATGTCCATCGGTTAAATGTCCATTCGGTTAAATGTCCATTGGGTTAAATGCCCATCGGTTAAATCTCCATTCGGTTAAATGTCCATTCGGTTAAATGTCCATTCGGTTAAATGTCCGTAGGGTTAAATGTCCATTCGGTTAAATGTCCATCGGTTAAATCTCCATTCCGTTAAATGTCCGTTGGTTTAAATGTCCATTCGGTTAAATGTCCATTCGGTTAAATGTCCGTTGGGTTAAATGTCCATCGGTTAAATGTCCATCGGTTAAATGTCCATTCGGTTAAATGTCCGTTGGTTTAAATGTCCATCGGTTAAATCTCCATTCGGTTAAATGTCCATTCGGTTAAATCTCCATTCGGTTAAATGTCCATCGGTTAAATCTCCATCGGTTAAATCTCCATTCGGTTAAATTTCCATCGGTTAAATGTCTGAATACTCAGAGTAAGAAGCAAAATTTACGTGGATATGTCGGGGAATATGTTCGTAAATTTTAATGACTTGAAAAAAACGATTCGTTGACCCGAATTACATTCCAGATTTCCTTCTTTCTTCTTCCTTCTCTTCCCATCCTTATACCAAATCATGATTATGGCAGAGTTGGATCACCGAAATGTCGGACCGTCAATCCTTAAATCTGGGAAACGCTTTGGAACACCGGATACCCTAAGCAAACTTTACACCCCGAAAAGTGTTTCGCCCTTAAGCAGTTCAAAACAAATTAACAAACGCCATCCTTACTATCGTCCAATTCCGGCATTAATATATTTACAACATGTCATTAAATTTTTATCCACTCATTTTTTTATATATATTTCCACTGAAGAACGAATAAGCAAATATAAATGGATATAAATCCGACAGAATGAAGAAAATATCTGGAAAAACAAAACAAAAATCCTTAAAATGCGATTCATTCATATTAAAACAACATAATCGTATTTTAAGGATTTTTGTTTTGTTTTTCCAGATATTTTTTCATATATATATATATATATATATATATATATATATATATATATATATATGTGTGTGTGTGTGTGTGTGTGTGTGTGTGTGTGCATACTGTTGGAATCATATTTTAAATAAATGATTATATATATATATATATATATATATATATATATATATATATATATATATATGAAGAAATATAGTCTTAAGATGTGCTATATTTATGGGATGAAGTGCTCAATATCAGAGATAGAGTGTGAATATAAAGTGAACATAGAAGTCAACACTTAGAGGCGCCTGACGATTGCATCTAGCATGAAACAGACTGTCGCCTCTAAGTGTTGACTTCTATGTTCACTTTTATATATATATATATATATATATATATATATATATATATATACCGGGTGTAACAGCCAAATTGTCCATCCAAGAAAATGTCTAATATCTAAAAAACTAATAAGCAAATTGAGTTTCTTTTTTCCAGGTTTTCAGATAAGACGTTTAGCCATCTTGACATCATTTGTCAAACGAATCACTATAAAACACTTTAAGGTATTCAGCTAGAAAGAGAACAGATTAAAATTGTTTTCCGTCAGCATCACTGTCTTCCCAAATGAGTAATAGTGAGAGGAAAAAGATCATTCAGACCTTATGGTACCAACATTCATACTCTGGCTTCCAACTTCAAAGTCCATTCAAGAACCATCAAGAGAACGGTGAATAAGTTTAAAAAAGAGGAAACAGTAGAAACGAAAACAGGATCAGAAGGTTACAACAGCAAGGGGGGGGTCATCATTTCAACTCATAGCTAAAGAGATCAATTAGAAAAGATCCAACTCATCTCATAAGACGTTTTGTACGCGAGAGAGAAGTTCCAGCTATGACAGTACAAAGAACAGTTTAAAAAAGACTTGAAAATGAAATCATATGTGAAATATGTGAGGCACCTAGTAAGTCCAGAACAGAAGGTTAGAAGGTAAGGGAGATCGAAGATCATCTTGAATAAATTGGAAAATGATCCTGGAATATTATATATATATATATATATATATATATATATATATATATATATATATATATATTTGTATTTTTATCAATTTTTATGAGCTTCCGATCCTTAGCTATGATTAATTAATGATGAGCATGTCATTTTCGTTTATGATCGATTTAATCACGATTTGTCTGTTAAGCTTCGAGATTAATCATAAATTCTTTTTGCTCAAAATAGAGTCTAATAGTGTTATAAAATCCTTGGAGAATTCCAGTAATATATCTGTAATCATTTCTAAGATACAACGTTTCAAAGATTAATCTAACAATTGGAAATTTTGCTGTTACACGATTTGGACAATTTTGTTGTTACACCCGGTATATTTATAACTTGACATGATGCTAGAATAGTTGAAACAAAATTGTTATAGTTTTGAATATTTGAATATATATATATATATATATATATATATATATATATATATATATATATATAGGGGTAAACATTATAAATGCTCTTAACGAGTGCTCTTAAATAGAATCTGATGATTATTCTGCATTATATTTAGTTATTATGGGAAGAATAGAAATTTATAAGTTCATCTTTATTAGTTGATTTGCGATGGACACTAAGTTTGAAGTTTCAATACGGGGTAACATGTTATCTATTTTTACACTTTGTCATTATGTTTCCTAACAAGGTATATATATATATATATATATATATATATATATATATATATATATATATATATATATATATGTTTCCTAACAAGACATTTTTAATGTGTATACGTTCTTTTTATACATACAAATATTTCAGTAAATACTCTGTTTATAATAAACAGTATTAACAACATTTACCGGCCTGAATGTCTGAGAAATTTTCATAGAAAATATGTGTTCACCGACAGGAATCGAAACTGTATCCTATACGGAATCGTCATATAGCCTGACGTGCCTTAACCGATTGGGCCACAGAGGAGCATTCGGTTAGCAAGGTCGATTTTATTGTTTTTAAACACAATTCTCTATGATTTTCTCTCATACTCTTCATGTCCATCTTGAGAGACAAAGTGAAGCTCTCGTCTCGTGGTCATATCCTCCTCGACAGACAAGGCGAAGCTCTTTGCCTCGAGGTCATATCCTCCTCGACAGACAAGGCGAAGCACTTTGCCTCGAGGTCATATCCTCCTCGACAGACAAGGCAAAGCTCTTTGCTTTGAGGTCATATCCTCCTCGACAGACAAGGCGAAGCTCTTTGCTTCGAGGTCATATCCAGCTCGACAGACAAGGCGAAGCTCTTTGCTTCGAGGTCATATCCTCCTCGACAGACAAGGCAAAGCTCTTTGCTTTGAGGTCATATCCAGCTCGACAGACAAGGCGAAACTCTTTGCTTCGAGGTCATATCCTCCTCGACAGACAAGGCGAAGCTCTTTGCTTCGAGGTCATATCCTCCTCGACAGACAAGGCGAAGCTCTTTGCTTCGAGGTCATATCCTCCTCGACAGACAAGGCGAAGCTCTTTGCCTCGAAGTCATACCTATCTCGACAGACAAGGCGAAGCTCTTTGCCTCAGACTCTAAGGCGATCCTATCACAAAAATTCCCACGTTTCACTGTGTACAATCTGAGGAATATTCTAATTGTAGCAAGAGAAATTTCTAAACTTATCAAATGCCTCGACCCCCAAAATAGACACTGGCCCAGACAAAATTCCACTGGTTGTTCTTAAGAATATCAGCCCAGAATAATCCCTGATTCTAGCAAAATTATTTAACCGCTACTTGAACGAGAAATCTTTCCAAAGAATGTGTAAGGTAGCAAGCATATGCTCTGTCTTCATCAACGCGGGTGACAGATCCTTCTCCTCCCAATATAACCCCATAAGTCACCTCAGGATCATCAGTAAGCTTTCTGAGGCCTCAATCAGGAAGAATGTTATCGATCACATGGATAGGAACAAAATACAAACTACATTTAGCGATCGCATTCTATTCAAGAAAAGGCGCGAATACAATTTTCTACACCACGTGGCAACATTTCGCACCACTGCTTATCAACATTTCAGCATTGCTCACCATGCTTTTTAATGCACAAGAGTTTTCTGCACTGAAGAGATTAAGTGTGAAACAATTTTCGGACGACCCACTGTCCTTGAATAAATTCTGCGTGACGCAATTTTCGGACGACCCACTACCCGAAATATATTTTACGACGCAACTTTCACATAAAAATGTGCTGACGATATTTTCTAAATATTATTTAATTATCACTAATACGCATTTTTTTCAACTTCGCCATGACGCTCTCACTGCAACATAAATCCGCGTGAATTCTACCGTACTAAATTTACGCGGAGCAGTGGAATTAAGCAAGCTTTAAGCATATGAACACAACAGCGCCGGCTAACAGTAATTCACGTGTATACTTCCTTTATACATATTCATTCAGACTGTGCTATACATTCACCCCGAATATAATTTCAGCACCCTGACTACACACATACTTTCGGCGATTTTTCATCTGATAACATTTCAGAAATCCTGTCGGGGTCACCAATTATTTTATGTAGTGGCTCTAAGAAGGATACGTGAATATTTAAAATTGTGCTATAAATAAAATATGCAATATCCACAAATATAAATTATAAGAAATGACCAAATGGTAAGGATATTCAATCACGACAAAAAATACATGTTTGAAACAACAGATTAAATGTATAATATAAATTTTATATACACAATTTACAATTTCTTTGTTTATAATGATGTGTGCAAAGGTATAGAGAAAAAGTTCGTTGCTGTTTCGGAAATGTTCAGTGTCTAAAAGCTGTCTGCCTTTGATTAAAAAAGGCTGAATTTAACTAAGACAAAATAATTTTCTATGATAGATATTGAGTGAAAAAGTTTGTGTACATTTTTTTAATCTCTCATAAAGAAAGTTTGCTTCACATAATTCCCATAATGTGTATCTGTCACGTGTATAAATCTCAAATGCTGTTTGAAAATGTTGCTTAGAAAGGAAATATTTATTTTACACATAGAGGCTATTAGCCACCAAGCCGTCGGCGTCGCCATTTGGCCATTTCTTATAATTTATGTTTGTGAATATTGCATATTTTATTTGCAGCACATTCTTAAATATTCACGCATCCTTCTTAGAATTAGTGAGGCGCTTGACGACACACATACAGCAAGGAACATAGCATTAGATATTTCGAAGGCCTTCGACAAAGTGTAGCAAAAAGGTTTACTACACAAGTTCTCCAACTATGGAATCACTGGAAGGGTTTTCGCTATTATAAAATCTTTCCTACAAGTAGATCCCTGAAGATAGTTATCAACAGCGAGTCCTCCGAGGCTTTGGCGGACAACATAGGTGTCCCAAGGGGTCACTTTTAGGACTAACCGTCTTTTTGATTTACATAAATGATCGACCTAAGAATATATTCCAATCATTTGTAAATGTCTATGCCGATGACACGACGATATACGGGCGTACCTCTAAAAGTCTTCACGATTAGAGATTGGTAGCTGACATCTCTTCCGATCTATCACTACCTCTCCAGTGGGGAAAAAAACTAGCAGGTTACATCTTCACCTTTTACATTCCATTACCGCCGATCAGATCCCGAGCTACCGCCAGTCACGATGTCCCTTCGAAGAGGCCCCGTGCCTTGAGAGGATATTGAGCCTTAAACTCACACCTGATCAGCGAACGTCACCCATGAAATAAAAATAATTGTTTGTACAGATAGTAAGAACCTACGCGCATCAAATTGTCTTTAAATTAAGTGGCAACAGAAGAATGATCGTTGAACTTTTAAAAAGTAATCATAAACATTAATTAAATACTTGAATGCAGAGATCAATTTTGAGTTCTTCTGTAGTTTATTGTTGCCTATTCGCATCTACTCCTCCCTACCTATTGTGATGAAGGCCCAATCAAGAGTACAAAAGTTTGCTACACTAGTTCTCCATCTATGGAATCACTGGAAAGGTTTTCTCTATTATAAAATCCTTTGTAACAAGTAGGACGCGAAGGTAGTTATTAATGGCCAGCCCTCCAAGGTCCTCTCGGTCAACGCAGGTATCCCCCAGGGGTCACTTCTCAGACCAACCCTCTTTCTGATATACATAAATGATCTACCTAAGAATATATTCCGATCATTTGTAAATTTGTCTATGCTGATAATATGACGATATACAGAAACACCTCTAAAAGTTTTGACAATCAGAGATTGGCAGCTGACCTCTCTTCCGATTTAATATTAACTTTTCAGTGGGGGGAAGACTGGCTGGTTGCATTCAATGTCTCTAAAACCGAACTGGTTACAATCCATCAAGTCCGATCAGACCACGAACTACATCCAATCACGAAGAGGCACCGTGCCTGGGGAAGATATCGGGCCTCAAACCCGACCTCAAGTGGAATTCGTATATACGGTCCATCGCTAAAGATGCAGGTAAAAAGATCGGCTCTTTGCACCGCTCCAGTAAGTACCTGACTCCTCATTCTATCCTCTACCTTTATAAGAGCCAAATCAGGCTGAAAATGGTGTACTATTGTCATATACGGGCAGGATATGCCGGGACCTTACTATCCAGTCTAGATAGAGTTCAAAAGCGTCTCTGAGTCCTTGATTTTCCGCACTCCAAGCTCTCTCTCTCTCTCACGTGTGGGATGTGGCGACCCTCTCACTGCTCTATCGCTACTACCATGGAGAGTGCTCAGACGAACTGCATTTCCTGGTTCCGCCAGGTTTGACCTTCACAGCTAGGACCCGCCATGTTATTTACATTGTAGCAAACCTTCGACATCCCCCTGTATTCCATCGTCAAGAAGTAACTTCCACTTAAATAGCTCCATCTTGCGAACTACTACCCTCCCAAGAAGATGTTTCCACATTCACTACACTCTTAACCTGTTCATGTCTAGAGTCAACCATTATCTTCCCCTCATATGCATATAAACTTCCCACTAAATCTACCAAGAGTGGCCCCGAAGCATTGTAGAGCCTTGAACATTACTGTAAAAAAATGTCTAGGGAGTACCTTAATCGCAGGTCATCTACAATAAATTTGTGCCCTGGCTCTTACAATATTTCATCAATCCTGGTAGATCTTCTAATATCACAGTGTGAAATACCTACTCCCAAAAGTGAGGGAAAGTAAAAGAAAAAGACTTTAAATGAATTCGGCTAGATAAAAAAAAAAAAAAAAATCTAAAATTCTTATCACCTCTCTGACGTGTGTATATGTAGTCAAGCTACCATAACAAAATTAGGCCGAGGAAGTCATGGAGGATATAAGTTCTTTTTTCCATTTTGCCATACAATCTCAACCGTACTAACCTTGATCTATAAAATATATATAACCTTATGTCATATAAACCTGGGATGACCCATGCCCAACACTTTATTAAGTTTCTAAATAATGAAAATTTATTAAACCATAGACATGAGTTAACGGTTTTTTGTCGACATCAACAAATTTTCGCATTAAATAATTAGCATAAAAAAATTAAATTTCATAGTCTCATAAAAGGTTTAAAAGCTTAACCCAATCATAAGATAGAAAAACCCTTTATGAAGTCGTCAAAGAAACAAATTGTAGCTCAGTGCGACGCGTTTATGTACGAAACAGCCCTTTAGGAAATAAATAAATAAAATAAAATTCTTTAGACACTTCACGATGTATTATGGTGCCAACAGCTATCTTTCGCTGTGACTGACCAGACGATGTGCGTACATGGATGCCATCAGTCACGTTCAAATGGATACCCCGGACCCACCTCGGCTTGTCCTCTTTCGGAAGATGACTGATATGTAGATACAAATTAACTCTTATGCCCCTTATCAGGATGGTCGCTCTAGCCGTTTCCATACTAACTAATTTTGCTTATAAAGATGCGTAAATTTCAAGATTGGTTATTCCTAAATTTTCGCTTGAGGATGAAACAGGGCTTGATAGCTTCAATTTAATTTTAATAATTACAATCAGATTTTCGGCTCTTGTTTTTGAAACATGAGAACTCTTATGTAGCGAAGGAATCATATATTTTTAAAAATAATTGTAATATATATATATATATATATAAGTGTGAATATCAACTAAATAAAAATATATTAGCAACTGTATATGCGTGGGATAGCGTACATACAGATAAGCAAATAAATATTTATTTAATTTATGTTGCAAACAAACAGTACTCAATGTAGTTAAACAGTGCTATGTAATATATATTAATAAATACACATATACTAGCGTCTGTAGTTAAAGTTTCATGGTTTCCCAAATCGTCAGGTACAAGAGGTAAATTAACCACTTACTACAGTTAATTTTTAAAAATACTGGGTCTCATGGGAGGAACGCTAATTATATGCAAATTTAAAGCTCAAAGTTAATATAAACCCAATACATTATTGGGATGTAAATTCAAAATATAGACTGTAAGCAAATATATTGATTTCACTTTATGCTTTGTAATTTTTAAATCTCTTTTCTTTTTCTTTTTTTCTTTTTTTGCTTTGTTTTCCCAATATCTCCCTAAGTTGCATTACAAACGTACGTATATGTGTATTTATTATATATATATATATATATATATATATATATATTGAACAATAAAAAATATTAACAAATTAAATCTTCAGACACACTGAGTTGTATATTAATCTTTCGTTTTTATTATTATTTCATTTAGATTCCTCAACTAGTTTCAGCCAACATGGCCATCATCAGGAGAAAAATAATTTTCTGCTTGCTGGTAGCAGTGAACTACAGAAATGAATGACTTGATGGAGAAAATGAATTTTGGTCTGTAGTTTTCATTTGTTTTTTTTTAATTTTTTTAACATGAATTTTGGTCAGTCCTTGTGTTAATCAAATAGTCTCTTTTAAGTTGTTATTTGAGATAAAAGCTGGATGGATTCATGCTGCTCTGAATTCCCTTGGTCAGTTTGACAGTTTTATTGGTTCCTGGAAAGGGGATGTGTCTCTGTTCAGTGTGAGTGTGTTATTTGGTTCTTAGGGAGTGAGTGAGTATGATGTGTGTAAGCGTGTATATTACTATGGGTGTGTTGGCTCATTAGGCAGTGAGTGAGTATGATGTGTGTAAGTGTGTATTTTCGTGTGTATAATGTGAGGCCTCAATACTATATATATATATATATATATATATATATATATATATATAGTCTTAAGATGTGCTATATTTATGGGATAAGTACTCAATATCAGAGATAAAGCGTGTGTAAATATAAAAGTGAACATAGAAGTCAACACTTAGAGGCGACAATCTGTTTCATGCTAGACGCAATCGTCAGGCCTGACGATTGCGTCTATGTTCTATATATATATATATATATATATATATATATATATATATATATATATATATATATACTAAACATAATGAAAAAATGGGAAAATAGATATCATGTTACACCGTATTGACAATAATCTAAAACTTAGTGTCCATCGCAAATCAACTAATAAAAATGAATTCATAAATTTCTATTATTCCCAAAATAACAAGATAAAACCCAGAATAAGCATCAGATTCTATTTAAGAGTACTTAAAATTTGTAGTTCTCACTAGTTATATAAATGGGAAAAATACACTGAAAATACTTTTAAGAACATCCAATACCCTAATCATTTCATATTCAACGCGAAACAAAAGGATAGCAAAATATTTTAAAATCGAAAACTTGACCATTTTTAAAAACACAACGGATCAAAATATATAATTCTAAGCACCATCTCTTCTACAGATGCTCTCTCACAGACATACCGTCACCAGACTGCATGAATTTAAACGTGCTACTAGGGTGGCATCTTGGTCCCAACCTTTCACTGTTGAAACGATAAAATGTAGCCGTCTCTTCTACTCTAATAGCTTCATGTCTTGCAACTCTCGTCTGTGGAATTCTCTTTCTATTACGTGTTTCCCTGATAGCTATAATCTCCAATTATACAAATGCAGCGTCAATCGACATCTCCAGTTGACTTGATCTATTCCCCGTCCTTCTCTTCAACCTTTCCTCTATCACGCCTCTTTACTCTCGCTCAAACACTCTGTAACCCCTTGTGGGCTAGTGTCATCCCGCCTTGCTTGGGTTGAAATGCTTAAAAAAAAAAAAAACTCTATCACAATTAAAATTGAAAAAATTATCTAAACTTAAACATTTGTTACAATTACTTCTAAAACAATGAAAGACTTAATTGATATAAAATAATAAGTTAAAACTCACCTGTAATAATTGCCACCAAAAGTATATAGGGGAAACATCGAAAAATTTAAATAAATATTTTATATGAACATAAAAGCGGTCTTTTGCAAAAACATAAACTTTGGGCATAAGCTGCGTACCGTATTGAGTCCCGCCATAGTTTCGATTAAAAAAGCTATTTAATTAAAAACAAAATCAATTTACCAAAACGAAAGTGTTTAAAAAAGGCTTTAATCGCTAAATCACCCACAGTAGATTTGCATCCAGTTTCTTGGAACATGTCACCTTTCTTGACAGAATTTCTATTTTCCAAACGTGGGATTCTTAATTAAAAAAAAAGTTATAAAACTATAAACGAAAAAAAAAAAATTGGCTTGGCGGTATATCGAAATTCATATTTAAAAACATAATTTAAATTTAAAAGTTTAAAATTCCAATGACCCCTCTCCTTCAGGCGAATGTGTAGTTACAACAACGTCACTTTAGTCCGATGAAGACTTAAAGGACGAAACACTACACGAAATCAAGTTTTTCTTCTTTTTCATTAATTTTCCTAACATTGTTCTATATGTATATATCATTTTCTCCCATATATATATATATATATATATATATATATATATTATTTAATAATTTGTATGGATAATTCCAAAGAGGATATAAATCCAAAGAGAGCTCAATGTAAGAACAGAGCAAATAATAATGATGATGAAATGTGAAACTTTAGAAACCCATGGTAATATTTTATTTCGCATGACCCATTCCTCGGTATCATCTCACCAGACCAAACTATATAAAATTTTGTATAATTTTATATGTAAACAAACAGTATTTAGGAAAATATATGACAAACTGAAAAGTTTTTTGTGACGTGATTCATCCGTTAGGATTTCATTGGACTGGGCTTTGATGATATTGCCACGTCTACGCATGCGCACGAAACGAGAGATGTTTTTTTTCTCTATCAGATGAATTTAGCTAGACTGAGAAAAAATATTTTTTCAAAAATATTTCTTTCAAAAGGAAAGAAACATTTTATATTTCTTCTAAATATATTTTATCTTTGATAATAAGTAGATGATGTCTTAAAGCGATACTGTATTTTCCATGTGCAAGGCTCAATTTCCAGGAAAGTATTTAAAATTTAAAATCTACGTTTAATCTCTTCAAAGGCATAAACTATGAAATATCTTCTGTCTTGTACAGCAAGGTCGATAAATGAGAATAGTCGCTCTGATATCACCCGAAACTTGTTTGTTTATTTCTGGAAGTGGATCTGAAAGTAAGAAAATTGTGTTTTTTTTTATTCAAAGGAAGCCACGATAAATCTTTTGGATTGTACTGATTTTTTTCTCTCAATCTTCGGCGGGTTCATACATGTTACAAATATCATTATCACCTATTAATAAAGTGCTTTAATTTCGTACATATTTTGTTCATCTGGTAACAGCTAACTTGCGAGTTTTCAGTCGATTTCTGTTGCTACTGAACTATCTCATCGCAGTCAAAGCAAAATGAAAAAAAATCTATGATTAACAAAATTCAAATTGATTCCAATTCGTTCATAGATTTTTACTATTATTTTATAAATCCCGTTGTATTTTGTTTGTTTTTTATCAATTGTTTAAATGAATGTATTCCCCTTTTTTATCATTGTTTTTACTTCAGTTAATAGTTCAGTATGGCATTCAAATCTCTCAGAATCACGTTAAATGACGAGACTCTATGGTGATCATGTTCTCTTTTTCTTTATACCTCTCTTAAAAGCTTCTTCTCGTTTATATCCCCACCGTTTTCAACGTGATTTTAGTCGTTTTAATTATTATTATTATTATTATTATTATTATCGATTGATCAAACGTCCACACTTGTACGCTTGGGTTTCACTAGCAGAAAGTTCGATGCGCAATTAAACTTCACGGCAGAGCGAGCGATTTCAGAAAGAACGACAGTCGGTTTCAATTGCGCTTGTCGACCACTATTTATATTCGAAAGGCCTCCGGGAGGTTGACACACACTGGTATTTTTAATGTCTCTAGGGCCGAAACCTGTCCAAGATTCTAAACAAAGTTGGTTAAGGCGAGAACAATTGCCTACTGTTGTTGACGTTGTTGTCAGGGGCGTTGGCATAGACGTCGAAGCGCCAGGGACGGCAGACGTAGCTACTGCTGAGGGTGGCGAGTGGTGTGCCGATGCACCATAATAAGGGGGTCTGTTATTTTCCAATCGGACGACTGGGGCTGGCTGTAAACGTTGGTGTTCCAAGTGATTGTCGGGGTACAGCACTGTCCGAACATCTGTGTGAACAAAGTTGTCTTCCACCATGTTCTGGTCCCGATCAGCCACTGGCCAAAATAAAAAATAAAAATTTTTTTAAATTAAAATAAAGAAAAAATTCATTGGAGTCTAAAATTAAGAAATTTAATTACAATCGATATTCTAATAACTTATTTTGACTAAAATTCTTATCTTTGTTGTTGTGATCGTAACGTTTCCGTCAATAGCTTTCAGCCTTCTTCAGGAGTATATTTTAACCGTTTTTATCGTCCATATAAGACACTATCGAAAATTTAGGGGAATTTGAACAAGTTGTGTGGAAGGCTTTTCTACGACAGATTTTTGATACTTCTCTTTGTGAGTAGTAACTTTTGTAAAATAGTTTATTGATAGCTTAGTTGACTGCTCTATAGAAGCCAAACGAAACAAGATTTAAGATATTTTTTTTTAATTAGAGAAATAAAAAAAAGCATATAATTAAAAAATGTCAAGAATAAGAAAAACACGCACGAAAATAGAAGTACAAAAGAAAAGAAAAAAACGAAATGAAAGCTGGCAGGTCATTTTATTTTTATTTATTTATTTATTTATTGTGTACTGTGTTTCTATTTTCGTGCTATTGTGCGTTTTGGTGTTCTTGACATCTTTTTAAAAGTATGCCCATTATCATTACTACGATTTCAAAACCCATGCCAAATTCACTATAATTGAGAGAATAGAAAAGTTCAGAGCAGATAACATTAGAAAGATTTTAGAGTCCCATGAAAATAAGTGGATACAACGTTTAAAAACACACTATCCAGCCGGGCTAAACCATAAATTTAAAAATATACATAGTATTAATATATAACTCTACAAATCAAAACCTACCCACATTTCTCATCCACACAAGACAGACAGGCTTACGCAGGTGTGGAGGCCTCACACTTATACACACACCCACACTAATATACACATTTACACACATCATACTCACTCACTCCCTAATGAGCCAAATGATAACACACGCCCACAGCAATACACACGTTTACACATATCATACTCACTCACTCCCTAAGAACCAAATAACACACACACAAACACTAAACAGAGACACATCCCATCTCCAGGACCAATAAAACTGTCAAAATGTCACGGGAATTCAGAGAAGCATAGATCCATCTAGCTCTTATCTCAAATAACAACTTAAAAGAGACTGTTTGACCAACACAAGGAATGTTAAAAGATTCATGTTAAGAAGATAAAAAAGATAAAAAAACAAATGAAAACTACGGACAAAAGTTCATTTTCTCCAGCAAGACATTCATTTCTGTAGTTTACTGCTATAAGCAAACAGAAATATTTCTTCTCCTGATGATGGTTTATGTTGGCCGAAACTAATCGAGGAATCTAAATGAAATAATAATAAAAAAAACGAAAGAATATTAATCTACAACCCAGTGTGTCTGAAGATTTTAATTTTTTAATATTTTTTATTGTTCAATATATATATATATATATATATATATATATATATATGTTGTGATCAAGTAATTGGTTAAGAAATAACAAAACAAGAGGTTGCAGATAAATAGTGTATTGAACAGTAAATACAACAGAAGTGTGTTACACGACTTGGGAGTGTATCGGTTGACCAATTTTCAGTCTATATCACCGTTATATTTAAGAGGCCCCTCCTCCGCCCACAAGGGATATATGTGGTACAAGGCCGAGTTTAACGTGGCTCATTCGAGTCCGTAGGCTCGGCCCAAAAATACCCCTGGTACTCCCCGGACGAAATTCCGCCCAGCGGCACAGCGTCGTCCGGGTTCTTCTCTGCCCAAGGCAGAGATTTCGACAACACCTGCGAACAGTCACAGCCTCGGTAGAACAGTCTATATCACCTTTCTTACTTTTCCTACTACTTTATAGTAAGTGGAAGAGTCCATAATAGACTCATTAGAGGGAAGACTCTACAACAATATATATATATATATATATATATATATATATAGAGAGAGAGAGAGAGAGAGAGAGAAGATAATATTAGTGGAAAATATACATACATATGCAAAATATATAAATACCCATACATGTATATTTTCAGAAAAAAAATTTTCCAAGAGGAAGAATCCAGGTAGAACTCAATGTCTAGGACAGAGTAATAATAAAAAGGCTTAAACACTAATATTCCATGGTCATAATTCATTCCATTGGAATAGTAAATACGATCCAATTAATCAGACCTACAAATTCAAAAAGAAAACAGAAAAAACCCACTCCGGAAGTAAAAACAGAATTTAGAGAAAGTGTAAGTATGAGGAGGAGGGAGATGAAACCTTAACAGAGAGAATTTTAGGAGATGTGGGGGGAAGGGTTTTAAATACGAGAAGGGAATGAATGTCGACGGATGTCTAATGCATAAAGATACATTTCGTGGTGACATACACACACCATAGACAATTTAATGTTAGAATAAGAGGGAGGGAAAGGGAAAAAATACATACACATATACAC
Organism: Acanthosepion pharaonis; assembly: GCA_903632075.3. Classification (NCBI taxonomy): domain Eukaryota; kingdom Metazoa; phylum Mollusca; class Cephalopoda; order Sepiida; family Sepiidae; genus Acanthosepion; species Acanthosepion pharaonis. The sequence continues at coordinate 1,042,500 of CAHIKZ030003780.1, forward strand.
ATATATACACATATCTACATATACGTATATGGATGTACGTATGTGTAGATGGATGGGCATATATGTAGATGGACGTATATGTAGACATGTGTATATATGTGTATATGTGTATGTATTTTTGGTATGTATGTACTCATATATATTTGTATATGGGTGTATATGTACGTGGATATATGTGTATATATAGTTAGACGGATAGATATAAGGATACATTGTCTATTTGTTTAAATAATTAAATAGAAATTTAAGGTTTTATGTTTATTTGTACATATGCGTATGTCCGTATGTATATATGTGGTTGTATATATGAAGGACAGGATGCGGATGGCTGTCTGTGTGTATACATGCATGTATGTGTGTGTGTATATGGATATAGATGAATATGTGTATGTGTGGATATGTGAATATATTTTTATATTTTTTTATATATGTGTGTACACGTATGTATATGTGTATCTGTGTGTGTGGGTACACGCCTATGTGTATGTATATACATGTATATGTTATTGTGTGTATTCGCATGTGTTTTTGAACATAGAAATATAGGTCCTTGCTGGATTAGACAATCGTTATATTTATCTTCATATGTTTATATTTGATTTGTAACCTGTAGTCGATATTAAATTTGTCAAACTTTCTCAATTACAAAGCGGCCCTTTAAGTAAACGCAATTTTACTTTCCTTCGTCCCATCTCTCTCCCCCACCTCCTCTTTCCCTTTCCCTCCCTCTTATTCTAACATTAAATTGTCTATGGTGCGTGTATGTCACCACGAAATGTATCTTTATGCATTAGACATTCGTCAACATTCATTCCCTTGATGTCCTAAGGTTTTGCCGGACGAGTATAGCTGCTTATGTTTATAAGATTATTAGTATTAACACACACACACACACACACACACACACACATATATATATATATATATATATTTGTGTGTGGTGTGTGTGTAATGTGTCTGTGTGTGTGTGTCTGTGTGGATAGCGGCTTGGATTGATTCCACTCGAATCCATTAGATTCACTTGTGCTAATATCCTTGGGAAAGGTGTGAATCCTCTTCTTCTCCCTCCAGCTATGGGTAAATAGCAGGACAGACTGGGTTCTATAGCCTTGGGTGGAAACTGGTCTAGGAGAAGGAAAACTCTGAATTCAAAACATGCGGAGGGTTGTTTGGGGACCTTGTGGCACGTAGTACACCAAGTCTCTGTATTTGGTCCTTGTGTGGATGATTCTGCACAAAACCTTCACCACTATAATTAAATGTCATGTGCTGGTGTCGGGCTGCCATTTTCCTAAGAACTGATCTGCTTGACCCTCATACGTCGAATTCGACGGGAGAGTCGAGTATATATGCACGAGGTCTGTTTGAAAATTAACAGGACTTGTGTCACAAACAATTTATTTCAATTCCAAACAATAAGCTACATGGTTTCACCCTCAAAGTAATCCCCCCTCGAGTCTAATGGACTTTTACATCCTTCCCTGTCATGCTTCTATGCACTGTTGAAAGGATTCTTCTAGAATGCTCCTCAGGTCCGCCGTTATAGTCCTTTTGATGGCCTCCACGCCTTCAAAAACAAGTCCCTTGGTGACCCCCGTTTTACTTGGAGAAACGAAAAAAAAGTCCCGCTGAGAAAGGTTGTTCCAGTACGATAATGTTCTTCTCAGCCAGGATCTGACAAATGCTCATGGTACTGTGAGTAGATGCATTGTCATGGGGTAGCAGCCACGGTTTGTCCTGCCACAACACTCATCTCTTCTTGAGCACTGAGCAAAACAAACACCATTGGATGTCTTTGAAGACATGGTGATTGATTGTGTGGTTCTGTGGCAAGAACTCACGGTGAATGATGTCCATTACTCACAGAGTTCACTCATTTTTCACAACAGACCTACCATATATATATATATATATATATATATATATAATTAATCGAGAAGAAAACCTTAAAGGTTCATTTCGGTTATAATTTATTTCGTGAATATTTCTATTTATTCATCTCTGATATATTAAATGGACAGTGAGATTAGAAGGAAGAGAAGAAAGAGGAAGAGGAAGAAAGAAAAATGACAGATTATTTTTAAAATGTCAAATAGAGAGGGAGTTGGGGAATAAGAATTTCTTCCTTAAACTGTGGAACTTTGTACATCGGGTGATACAGCAAATTGACCGCTATGACCTCTTATTTTAGGTAGGACAAATCAACATCATTTCAAGAATGCATAAAGTCAACTTTTGGGACTTTTAAACGTGTTCTTATGTCTACACTTGAAAATAAGTTTTCTTCTTTGATTAAACAACTGTATTTGATTATTGCAGTTTTCTCTTGTATGCGCAGACTGCATCTGTCTCTAAAGTTCTTGCGAGTATGAGACCGACAGATGATGTCTCATTTACTTTGTGGGGGTGAAGCCTCTATCTTTAATCTTCCAATAATGCTTAGATAGAGCGGTTTTGTGTTTAAAGGAAGCATTGGAAAAGGAACATCACTGGGGTAGACTGTTCTAGTTCCACGTGCCATGTGTTCTCAAGGACACATGGCACGGTTACATCCAGTGATAGGAACCAAATAGCGTGAGTTCAATACCCGGTTAAGGCAGTGGAGAACTTTCAGAGGGAAATTAACAGGAGATAATTGATAACTGACATCCATTAAACATGACACGTGGAACTAGAACAGTCTACCCCAGTGAGCGAAATAAAGGGTTCAGTTCGACATTCCAACCACCTGAAGAAGGCCGGAGCGTACAACGGCCGGAACGTTGTAATAAATATGGCGACAAACATAAGGACAATAGTTCTTTTTCTTTAAAATCAATTCCGTTATATTTCACTCACCATTAACTTGTTTTGTTTACTATAAAACACTGAAAGTAATGGTTAAACCTGATTTTATTCCATTTATTTTAATGTAAATATAACACCTCGTATCCATACTTTGTAACCAATTCCACATATCCGGACTTTGTAACAAATTCCTCATATCCGGACTTTGTAACCAATTCCTCATATCCGAACTTTTTAACCAATTTCTCATGTCCGGAATCCCTCATATCCGGACTTTGTAACCAATTCCTCATACCCGGACTTTGTAACCAATTCCTCATATCCGGACTTTTAAACCAATTTCTCATGTCCGGAATCCCTCATATCCGGACTTTGTAACCAATTCCTCATATCCGGACTTTGTAACCAATTCCGCATATCCGGACTTTTTAACAAATTTCTCATGTCGGGAATCCCTCATATCGGACTTTGTAACCAATTCCTCATATCCGGACTTTGTAACCAATTCCTCATATCCGAACTTTTTAACCAATTTCTCATGTTCGGAATCCCTCATATTCGGACTTTGTAACCAATTTCTCATATCCATAAACTTTATTACAATTTTAAATTTAAAAACCAAATTTGCAGTGGAATTTAAATAAAAAAAAAACTTCTTCAAAATTCAACACCGCTTGAATGGATTGAATGTCGACAGAATGTAGTGAAAGTAAAGTTACCCTGATTGGTCGGTTTCTTGAAGCGGCAAATAAGATAGGTGATGCCTATGATGAGGGCGCCGATCCCAGATAATACTCCGAGAATGCTCCAAAATCTGCAAGATGAAAAAAAAAAATGAATTGTTCACTTGCAGAGAAGTCGAAGAAAGAAAACAAAAATTACAATTCCAAGCGAAATATGGGAAAAGATTTCATAAAATGACATTACATCTTTAGAAAATTGTCTGAGATGAACAAACTAAGATACATAGATAGACAGACAGATAGATAGATAGATAGGCAAATGTTTATAACTATACATTATGTCTTACAATTGATATATATTATATTTTTAATTTCGCTCATGCGGGTTGTTTGTTTTTGATTTTATCGCCTGCACAGTATAGTGGGGTCAGTTGGGCACCGTCTGTAAGAAAAAGAGTAATATGACGCAATTCACTCCGCCAGAAATTTGGAAACGGCATGCTGTACTGCTTGGCATTCGCACCAGAAGCACAAATACGAATATTTCTGAATGTTTGGGTGTCAATGAAAGACGATTCGGAAGGAGTTGGATGAGTCTAATGGTGATTACGAAGGTGTTTGGAATCATCACTAGCGATGGCGACGTTATGCCTCCATTCATTTTCCCACAGAGCCTCAGACTCAACACGGAGGTCTGCATAAATGCCTTGAGGCGGTAGTGCTGTTCTGGGTTGGAGCTTGGCTGCTAGAAGAGTCTATGTCTGGCCACAGGACTTTGGACCATGCCACAGAAGCAGGAGAACCCAGTCATGGCTTTCAGACAAGTTAGGCGACCACATCACCCCTTATAGCTGGCACCTAACTCTAGACCCTAGACTGCACACGCCTTGGTTATTATGTCTGGAGTGAAGTTGAGAAATAAAGGGTTCAGTTCGACATTCCAACCACCTGATGAAGGCCGGAGCGTACAACGGCCGAAACGTTGTAATAAATATGGTGACAAACATGAGGACAATAGTCCGAATAATGTAAATAGTGTCATTACGTCATATATGTTTTCTCTTACTCGATTACTACAAGTTAGAAAGGTACAAACAAACCAGCACGACTTTAATGTTGTATGCGTGTATGATAGCTTTTAAAAAAAGGATTCCATGGATCCTATAGAAAATATCGGACAATGGATATGTTGTTGATTAGAAGTCTGTTGGCTGCTGCTACAAAAAAAAAGCCTTTGCAATCACTAATACGCGATATCTTCTTGGCTGAAGATTGTGTTGTGGTTGAGTGACATGAAACATTGTATTGTTTTCTTTATGACAGCATGTAGCAAATTGCGTCTAACAATGAACCTAAAAAAGAAAAGACAGACGCACCAAAGTATTCCAGATAAAGCCTACTTTGATCCCATAATTTCTATGTATGGTCAGAAATTAGAGATGGATATGAAATGTAATTGGCCCTGATCTCGCATCTCGTCTGCAGTCGCTCTCTCACAGACGTGCCGTCGCCTCCCTCTGTCTTTTTTACAAATACTTTCACGGTAACTGCTCCGATGAGCTGCTTTCGCTGGTTCCCAGATTTCATGAATTTAAGCGTTCAACTAGACTGGCATCTCGCTCTCACCCTTTCACTGTCGAAATTGTTAAATGTAGCCGTCTCTTCTACTCCAATCGCTTCATGTCTCGCACTTATCGCCTGTGGACCTCCCTCCCCTTTTCCTGTTTCCCTGATAGCTATAATCACCAACTATTCAAATGTAATGTCAATTGACTTCTCCAGATGCCTTGATCTATCCCCTATCCTTCTCTTCATCCTTTCCTCTATCATTCCTATTTGCGCTAGCTCCAACTCTCTGTAACCCCTTGCGTGCTAGTGGCTTCCCGCCTTGCTTGGGGTGGAATGCTTAAAAAAAACGAAGGTTCTAGATGAGTTCGGGTATCTAAACAGTGCTGTAAATATCATAAATGCTCTTGATGATAAAATCTTGCTCTGAATCAAGTCATGCTTTTGGAAAAGGCGATGGGCATTTCCGGTCTTAACATGAAATTTCCATGGATAGGAAGTGGAAGGTTTATAAAATTTGTGTTTTGATTTCATTGCTCAATTATTTTTTAATATGAGTGAAATAATTCCTCATTCTAATTAACCTGATATTCTATATTTGTCATTCAAATTAAATTGATATTTTAATACTATCAGACTAATAAATTTGATATTGTAATTCTGTAATTCTAATTAATCTGCTATTCTAAATCTTAATAATCTGATACTCTAATTCTGTCATTCTTATTAACAATAATCTAATTGTCCTTCTATTTAATCTTATATTCTAATTTAAGCATTCCAATAAACCTGATATTCCCATTCTGTTATTCCAATAAACCTGATATTCGCAGTCTGTCATTCTAATGAACCTGATATTCTAATTATGTTATTCTGATTATTCTGTCATTCTAATATGTTGTTTTTTAAATTCATTTGTAATTATAATTATCGTCTTATTATATTTCACTTTTAATTAAACTGTTATTCTAATTAATGTATCAATTAAGGAACAGCTTCGTTGTATGAGTAAAATTAAAGGGGAAGATTAAATTGCTTTCTTGCAAGGTCAAGACTTATTCATATCAATAATTAATACGTAAATTTATTATTTTATTAAATGTTTACCCAATACAACCCTCCTGGATATGACGATAAACTACATCCACGGCCTGGGTAAGAAGATAAACTACATCCGCGCCCTGGGTAAGACAATAAACTACATCCGCGTCCTGGGTAAGACGATAAACTCCGTTCGACAGCAAGGACTCTGATCAGGAGGTTTTAATTGCTGGTGTTCCCAGGTCCGCCCTGACCCGGAGTGGTAGCACCTGTTAGGGTCCCAGCTATGGGCAAATAGTTAACCCCGAAACTGGTGTAAAAACTCTATGAAAGTGTAAAAATAGGCTTTAATACCCGAAATACTATGTAACAAATTATTTCCAGCAATAAATTTTTCAAGAAAAAAACGATTACCATTAATATATTTTTTGAAAAAAATATTTCCAGCAATACGTTTTTGCAAAAAATATTACCAGCTATACATTTTTGAAAAAGAAATATTACCGGAAATAGATTTTTGACAAAACAAAATATTACCAGCAATGAACATTTTGTAGGGATTAAATAACCCATCGAGGTTGATATGCCGTAAAACAAAACAAACCAAACCAAACTCAATACAAAGCCCAGTGCTACTCAATGTAGAGGCTTATGAATGAGGTTGTTGTATAGATGTCAGATGATGAAGTAGATTATGAAGATATGCAGGATATATAACAGTTAACCTTACTACTATACTATCTCTGGTACTTCAGCTCTGGTTACCATAGAGTGGTCAGGAAAACCGGACCCCTAAGAGGTTTCTAGACAATAAGTTGGCCAACGAAAGAAAACGGGTGCACAAATCGAAATTGATATATAAATATTGCTTCATGAACACACTTAAGAAGAAGGCCTACCCAATGCAAAATGAATTGGAAAAGCCAACTCTAAATCGTTCATCCTGGAGGAAAACAGTGCACAAGTGCTTAGCGAGATCCTGAACAAAATTGTGTTGAACATCAAATACTCAGAAGTGATATTCGTAATGGTCACGATCTTAATTTCCCTGTAAATGGTGTTAAAAAATTTCATATAACTGGAAATGAATAGTTAAGTCTATCAATCTAAGTAGATCAGGCCTCAAATATCATTAAAGATTCGCACAGATGTTAAAAATTTCATATAACTGGAAATGAATAGTTGTGTCTATCAATCTAAGTAGAGCAGGCCTAAAATTTCATTAAAGATCCGCACAGATATAGCTCAGAAAATTAGGGTACCTCTAGGCAGTGTAATGGTTAGCAAACTTGTCTCTCTAGATTACGACTGAGTAGTGAGTTCGATCCTCAATGGGTGCCCCATACTTTCGGCCTTGTGCCACATCTAAGCTACGCTTGGAAAAACAGTTGGGCACCTCGACGTGGTGTAATGGTTAGCAAGCTTGTCGCGTTAAATCTATTACGACTGAATAGTGAGTTCGAGCCTCACTGGGTACCCTACATGTTCGGCCTTCTGCCACATCTAAGATACGCTTAGAAAATCTTTAAAGGCACCTCGAGGTGATGTAATGGCTAGCAAACTTGTCTCGCTAGAAACAATTACGACTGAGTAGTGAGTTCGATCCTCACTGGGTGGCCCATACTTTCGGCCTTGTGCCACATCTGAGCTACCCTTGGAGAATCGCTATAGCTCACAAAATATAAATGTAACAACTACTCCAAGTCACTTGCGCACCACCTTGCCGCATCTGCACGAATGCATGTAATGCCCGAGCTTGACTAAAATGTCTGATACGCACTGACCATCTTTGTGAATAAATCAAATGATAACATTACTCGAAAATGAGTCGCTGCCATCATGCATGCCTAGGTTAGTTTCTAGGCAGGCGGTAAGCTCACCGGAAGTTATAGAACTCTCAGCCTTCGTTAAGATATCTAACAAGAAGAAAAACTGATGTTACCCTGAGTTCCAATAATTCAGTGCATAATGTTCTTGCTCAGAGAATAGCATTGACTCAGTGGAACGTTTTCCAATATTTTAAATCATTTCCTGTACATTATTTTTACCTGTTAAAATCTTTGAATGCTATCTTGTGATGGACATAATCGACAACGATGTGACAGCCATCAGGTACGGTTAGCGCTAAACGATATAAAGTGTCGATTTAAAAAACTAAAACTATAAAAACAAAAATTACATAATTTTTTTCATCTAAATTAAATTTATCGATCAATAATCGAAAGATAATATAAACTATTTTTAATCGAATCTGACTGTAGAAAGACGAAAATAATCATTCCTTTTGATTCAACCAATCAAAGAAAATGTCTGTTCAATGCACTCAGAGTAACGAACTGGAGTCTCTATTCCCCTCCCCGCACCTATTTCCTCCCTTCCTCTGTCATTCTCACTTACTTCTCATCTTCTTTACATATCATCCTTTCTTCATCTTTTTTTTTTAGCCTTCATTCTTTCTTTTCTTCTCTTTGCGTTTTTGCTGACCTTTTACTATGCATTTGTTGTTTTATTCGAACTGAATTAATTTTTCTTCTTTTTCTCTTTCTCTTTCTTTTTCTCCAAAGCCTTTTTTTATCATTTCTCCTTTTCAATAAACTTGTACGCTTCACTCTTTCTTTCTCTCTCTCTATTTGTTGACATTTTATTACCTAATTCCGTTCTTTCTTTCTTTTTTCTTTCTTTCATTCTTACGAGTAATTTTTTTGCTTTCTTCAACCAATGGCTTCTTTCTTTGATTTTCTCCTATTTCTTTCTTTCTTTCTTTCTTTCTTTCTTTTTTCTTTCTTTCTTTCTTTTTCATCTTTCTTTTTTTTCATGGGAGTAATTGTTTTTCTTGTTTCGTTTCTTTTTTTGTTTGTTACTTCTTTGTTTCTTTATAACTTTCTTCCATTCGTACGAGTAATTATATTTTTCTTACTTTCTTTGTTTCTATGTTTCTATCTTTCTATCTTTCTTTCTTCCTATCTATCTCTCTTTCTTGCTTTCTTTCTATCTTTCTATGTTTCTTTTATTCTTTCTTTCTATCTTTCTTTCTTACTTTATTCATTCTTTCTTACTTTTTATCTTTCTTTCTTTCTATGTTTCTATCTTTCTTTCTTTCTATCTTTTCTGTTTCTATATTTCTATTTTCTATCGTTCTTTCTTTCTTTCCCCTTTTCTTTCTTTCCTTTTCCTTTCTTTCTTTCTTTCTTTCTATTTTTCTTTCAATCTTTCTTTCTTATCTTTTCTTTCTTTCTTATCTTTTCTTTCTTTCTTTCTATCTTTCTATCTTTTTCTTTCTTTCTATGCATTGTTCATTCTTTCTTTCAATGTTTCTTTCATTCTATCTTTCTATCTTTCTTTCTTTCTTTCTATTTTTCTATCGTTCTTTCTTTCTTGCTATCTTTTCTTTTTCTTTATTTCTATTTTCTATCGTTCTTTCTTTCTTTCCCTTTTTCTTTCTTTCTTTCTTCCTTTCTTTCAATCCTTCTTTCTTTCTTATCTTTTCTTTTCTTTCTTTCTTTCTTTCTATCTTTTTCTATCTTTCTATGTATCTTTCTTTCTTTCTTTTTTTCTTTCTACAACACATTTCTTTTCCAATGTTTTTTCTTTCTTTCCTTCCCCGTTCTTTCCACCTCTTTCCCTCTTTCTTCTTACTTTCCCTTTCAATAATTTCTTCTTCTTTCATTTTTATTTCATTTCATTTCTTTCAGTCGTTAATCACTTTCACGGTCCTATTTTAGTTTCTGATGATTCTCATTAAATTCTTCGATTCGAATTTGGACTCATGTTTTTCAAAAAGCACTTTGGCAAGCAAATTCTCATCAATCAGGCTAATAACACGTTAGCTTTCCAATGAGATCACAGCTAATCAATGAAAGGCTTTCAAATCGATTATTTTAACAAACGAAAAAGATACGAAACATGATTACTACACTAAACTCAAAGACATCCACCCACGCGTATAAATATAAATATAGGATATTCTTCTATGTGACGTGGGCGATCATGGCTCTTCACAATTTCCTATCCGTTGTATCACTTCTCAAGATTTGTCAATTGTCCAGCCTCTTGCTTCCAGTTCTGTCATCCCTTCACACAAGATTGTTCTGCTGTCTTTTCCAGTTCACCTCGCTAAGCCCTGAGAGTGTCAAATTCTCTAAGCCCTTCTTTCTCTGTCCCCACCCCAGTGATCCCCACTGTTTCTTTCGGATTGTGATTATAAGTGTCCTTTTTTTCATTTTACTTATGACTTTTTTCTTACGTCATCGTCAATGTTATGCTCAGTATCCTTCTGTAGAACCACATTTCTGTTGCCTTATGATTTTTCTTCATCTTTGCCCAACATTTACTGCCATAGAAGCGGATTGATATTATAGTTCAACACTCGTTCCTTATAGACGATCTATATAAAAGAGTTTGAAATAGGAACACACAAAAAAGTATATCTTTACTCATCAACGTAAGCACAGAAAGATATATATATATATATATATATATATATATATATATATATATATATATATAATTGTGTATGTGTTCTCAATATCAATAGGGATGTAGACGAGTAGTTGGAACGTTCGGATTCTGACCATGGAAATCGAGTTCGAACACCGGGTTCGAATGGTCGATATGCCAGGAAGGAGACTTCCTGATGTTATCAAACTAGGGGAAGTCGATCCCGCGTGCGACATCTTAGGAAAGTCCCCGTGGCCAAGGTCTTGAGCGTGCTGGCCTTATTCAGGTTTGTTGATCACGCTAGATAACACGCTCTTTCTCAGAAACTGTAACTAAGTTCTGCTCAGCATAGTTGCAGTATAAATAACAGGTGGGCTCTGTGGGTGTTAAATAAACAGAAATGCGCCTGAGCAAGCGTCTGAAATAGGGATTGGCTAGCTATGTTCAATATCAAGGACAGAAGAAGACATAAAAGTCAACATTGCATCGTGTGTGGTAGTTCCACACATTAATTATAATCGTATAGCGAAGAAAACGGCGAATTACATCGTCAAAGCAAGCGACAGCGTTTCGCCTGTATCCTACGACGCAAACCGTGGCGAAAAGGAAAGTTACTTGCCGCAAGAAACGGCATGTATTCTGCATGACATGCTGAAGATAGGATATTTAAATTAGAAACAAGTTAGTCGTAAGAGTCGCCATAAAAGTATATTGATATGCTAATATTGTGCGTCCTCTCCCAGTTGTCGACGAATGAAAAAAAATGCTCGGCCGATAAAAGCAGTTGGTGTTTTCGAATCGGGGATGGTATTTGGTAACTGCGACCATCTTCGGTGAATGAGTTATTTTTTCTGACTGGTTACGTAAATTGTGATTTGTTACATAATACCTGTAAATTGAGATTTCGACATTTTCTTTCAGCCCCTGATCTTCGAGATCTTTCAGTGATTTATTCTCTTCGTTTTGGAAATAATATTTGACAAATATTTTCCTTTGCGATCCAAGAACTCTTACAAATCGCTCATGGCGCGAAACTGCAAATCCCCATGCAGTTTCGATTTCTATTACAACAATGTTTATTTTGGCGACCTTCTCATTATCAAACATAGCCATCGCTTTTTGTGAGCAGATAATGACTATGGGAGAAGGCATGACAAACCATAATTATTTTTTTGAAATTGAGAGCCCTTCGATATGATCAGCTTCTTTAAAGTGGAAGAACCGGTCGGGATCATTGATTGTTATTAAGCCGCAGGTTTTATGTCACATTATTCATTCTGTTATTAATGACCTAACAAGGACAGGCGAGGGGGTCATTTACTCCCAGTGAACTATTGGATACTAAATGGCATTTGACCCAAGAAGTTTAATTCGTCTTTTGACTCAACTTTAGTTGCATCCTGCTGGGTGCCTAGTCAACCTATTCACTAGAATATCTTGGTGGAAGTACCGGTTATCGCCAGTAAACTGAACATGAGGTTTAAATGGTACCATTAGCATTCGTAGAGAGGCCCAATTGTTCTGTTTATACATGCATGCACATGTACCTACACCCTTGTGCAAATTAATTGAAAAATAAAAAAGAGAATAATTCCGTTATTATTTACTTATTTTAAAATATTTTCCCAATGAAATTTTTTCTCGATTAGATTTAAATCAGTTTCCGGGCCAGTCTATAGTACTTTGATTTACTCACCGGTAAGGCTTGCCAGTGTGTGTGTGTGCAGCATTACAACTTTCGCACGCTTCTTTGGAGTAACGTCCATCGCAGATAATGGCCTTAGGACAATTAATCAACAGTCGAGACAATAGTGTCTGAGCGTGATAAAAAAGCAATCATCAGGCCGTCTGACGATTGCGTCCATCACGAAAGAGCCTATATATATATATATATATATATATATATATATATATATATATATATAATCTTAAGGTGTGCTATATTTATGGGATAAAGTGCTCATTATCAGAGATAGAGCGTGTGTAAATATAAAAGTGAACATATAAGTCAACACTTAGAGACGACAGTCAGTTTCATGCTAGACGCAATCGTCAGGCCACCTGATTATTACATTATGTATCGATTTCAAAATGTTTTTATTATAATCTTATATAACTAAAATATAATGATAATGTTTTGCTATACTTTGTATTGAGCACTTTTAAAAGTAAATTCTACAAACACTGATATAAATAAGAATTAAAACAAAATGGAGTGATACTACGATATTTCCGAGACGAGGTAGTGTAACTATTTATATTCTTCAAACTGTTGTCCTCATCTTTGTCATATTCACAAAATTTCCCTAAGGACACATGGTCCAGTGGATAAAGGTGTTGGTTAAAGTAATCCAGTGACTTGATTCAAAGTATCGTGAGTTCAATACCTAGCCAGAGCAAAAGTTAACAATTCTTGGTGAGTTACTAAAGGAAAATAACTGAAACTGAGATATTCAGAAAAGGCATGGCATGTGGACTAGAACAATCTACCCCAGTAGACTAAATAAATGGTTCAGTTTGAAATTCCTAAATATATCACCTGAAGAAAGCCAGAGCATACAACAGCCGAAACATGACAATAAAGATGAGGACAACAGTCCAAACAGTGTAAATGAAGTAATACTAGTTTACTCATGATATTTTAAGGTCTTACTTACTGAAGAAGTACAATTAGATTATTGAAACATGAAAAATATTGTGTAGCGATTTTAAAAATGTGTTTTTTTATTATAATCTCTTATAATAAAAATATAATAATAATTTATTGCTCTACTTTGTATTGAGTTAGTTTTAAAAGTAAATGCTACGAACAGTTGATTTTTACATCTCTTCTTTATCTCATTTGTATATATATATATATATATATATATATATATATATATATATATATATATGTATGTATATATATACAAATGAGTGTGCTATATTTATAGAATAAAGTTCTCAATATCAGAGATAGAGCGTATGTAAATATAAATATAAAAGTGAACATTGAAGTCAACACTCAGAGGCGACAGACTGTTTTGATTGTGTCTAGCATGTAACAGCCTCTCAGTCTTGACTTCAATGTTGACTTATATATATATATATATATATATATATATATATATATAAGGAAATATTTGCTTTTTACTGAAGCCTCCTGATAGGTGGACCGAACAATTACAATAGTTTCGTCAACGAGTCGTGGTACTGAATATAAAACCAATCAGTTAAGTGAGAAATTTGATATTTGTATTTTATTCATATATATGTATTTCGTTTATATAGTCGTTGTTGTTAAGTAAAGCCCTGTGCGTTTTAGATAGTTAATAACTTCAATACATATCATAAACATCAGGCCAAATGAAAGTGTATTTATTCTAGATACAGAACATGGCGTCTTTCTGACATAAGAATTTAGTATATCCGCCATTTTCTTCAATTCAAAAGTTAATTGGTTTCAAATCCCCTGAACCAATCCTGCACGTGTTCATGAATTTGAAATGGATCAGTCTTGTTTATTCAGAGAAAGTCGCTTCCTGCCAAGTAATGATATTATATATTTGCATTTTGAATTGTGCCCGGAATTTACAATTTACATCCACAGAAATTATTCAAAATTTGAACAATATTTTATCAACCCTCCTTGTATACGACGGACGTCAATCTAATAAGACAAAACATGAATACTGTTGCCATATATGGTCAGGTGGCCCCAATGTTCAGATACCGATATGCAATATGCAATGCACCTGGCATCTCGACTCTAGTCACTTTCGCACAGACGTGCTGTAGCTTCCCTCTGTCTTTTCTACAAATATTTTCATGGCAACTACTCCGACGAGCTATTTTCACTGGTACCCTAACTGCATGAATTTAAACTGCTAGATTGGCATCTGCCCCCCCCCCCTTTTCACTGTCAAAACAGTTAAATGTAGCCGTCTCTTCTCGGATATTCAGCCCGGTAAATGTTGTTAATACTGTTTATTATAAACCGAGCATTTACTTAAATATTTAAAAAGAATGTATAAACATTAAAATAATATATATATATATATATATATATATATATATATATATATATATATATATAAGGTAACCAAAAAGTTCTGTCCGTTTTTGATTAGTTATTGAATGAAGTTGAAATATATACGAAATGCGTGTAGCAATTGTTTTCAAATTCGGACAGCCGGAAGTAGGAACATCAGACGTTATAAAAAACACGCGCACCGTGCCCGGCCATCAGTTATAAGCCGGGCAGCTGTGAGAAGGATGGAAGTGTCTAAAGATCTCGTTCGGGGCTCTTTGCTTTACGACTTCAAAGTGGGCTTATCAGCAGCTGCATCAAGTGGCTGCATATGTCAAGCGTTTGGGGATAGTGCTGTGGATGAACGTCCTGCAAGGCGTTGGTTTCGAAAATTCAAGTCGGGAGATTTGTCTCTCCATGATGAGCCTCGCAGCGGACGACCACAGGTTTTGAATGACGGAGTCCTGAAGGCGGCCATTGAAGAGGACAGTAGTCTAACGTGTAGCGAACTTGCAAGACAATTCAACGTTTCTGATGAAACAGTTAGACTTCACCTGCACCGCCTAGGTAAGACATACAAACTGAGCAAGTGGGTTCCGCAAACGCTGTTGGAGGTCCACAAGGGACAACGAGTGTCAGCCTGCGTATCGCTGCTTTCTCGCCACCGTACCGCATTTTTATTCAATCGATTGCTTACCAGTGATGAAAAGTGGGTTCTGTGCGAAACTCCCAAGCGTTCCAGACATTGGTTGTCTCCTCAGGATGCTGTCCCTCTCACCGCAAGACCACCTATGCACCAACGCAAGATTATGCTCTGTGTCTGGTGGACAGGTCGTCAAGTGGTTCATTATGAACTGCTACCAACGGGCCAAATGATCACTGGAGACCTATACTCGCAGAAATTGTACCACACCTTGGATAATCATCTCCGTGGGAAATACTTCACCAATGAAGCAGACTTGCGCAAAGCCCTCACGGACTTATTTGCGGCACCCCCCCGAGTTCTACCGCAAGGGTATTGAACAGCTGGAGACACGTTGGCAGAAGGTGCTGGATTCCGATGGCGATTACTTCGAAGACTAAATATAAGTTACACATACTGTGAAGCGTTTTCTTTTTTTTCTTTAAAAACGGACAGAGTTTTTTTGGTTACCTTGTATATAACCCATTAAGGAGAAAATATTTCTAAAATTTATTCATAGCATTACTACCCACTATAAACATTTGTTTAAAACATTACATCATATCACCATTTTTATACTGGTCCATTATTCATGAATCCAACTTATGTCTAAAATAATGGCGATTTTACAAATTGCCTTTTTTTCAAAATTATGCATGTTAAATCTAACCAAAGCTAGATTATTACAATATCTTACTTCGAGTTGACGATCATAGACTTTCCTCACATACACGTACACATAGACGAGAATATAAAAATCCAATAAAATGCAAATGACTCAAATACTTTTCAATTATCCGAACAAAAGTACATTTTAATATTCTACCTCAGATAAGAATTATGAGTTTGTAGAAAATTATACTCAACTAGTCTTTATGCCAAAATGTTTCCTGGAAGGATATTGACATCTGTTCACGATCACATGACAATGATATTGCTTATGTTGGGCTTACAAAGCCCTCAGGTCTAATTTCAAACACTGAAACAATGGTTATGTTAGACAAATATCTGAGTTGGTTGCGTTTTCAACTAGAAGCTAACCCGACAAATACATCTACTTTAATCCAAGCTTCGGAAGTCAGAGGTAGAAAAACCCGGAGCCAGACGGAAACAAACAAAAGATTGAAGCATTTAAAAAAAAATGAACTAGACAAAACTTTGAGCAAAACGTTTGACAATGTAATTTGATGATAAAAATGTTTTTTTTTAAATGATTTTTCTTTATTTTTTTCGTTAATTCAGGTACTCAATTGTCCAAAGTTTAAATTATCTTCTTTTACTTCTTCTTCTTCTTTGTGTACGATGTACTTTGTGTAGGCCATCGTGACTCTCCACAATTTCCTGTCTTTTATGATACTTAATAAATGTTGTCTTTTTTTATTTATCCTAAATCCTGTTCATCTGTCCCTATACTCAAGCTCACTAAGTAGATTATGTTTTGTTTTTCTCTGTCCCTATTACTTTCAAACTGTCCTGTGTGTATCAGATTTTCCAAACCTCTTTCCTCATTATCTGCCTTAGAAATTTCAACTGTCTCTTCTTGATAATAAATATATTTCCATTTTTTTTTCATTTTCATCATGGGTCACATATTCGGTCCATAATATCTTCAGCATCCCTCTATATCCTCTTCAACATCTTTGAGGGAATTATCCATCATTTCACTGTCATATCGGATATATATATATATATATATATATATATATATATATATATATATATATATATATATATCACGTCACAGTTCAGTGCTTTATTCTTTGTTTCTACTTAGTTTTTGGAATGCATCTTTGGCTATCCCACTTCGGATTTCAGTGTCACTCTTTGCAGATATTTAATTTTTTTCACTTGTTTGATTTTGGTATCACCTCGATGTGTAATTTGCATTTTGGGTTCATTCTTTTGCTAACAACCATACATTATGTTTTCTTATACTTGATGTTTATTCCTTCCTTCTCACTTTCCTTCACTACCTTCTGAGGGAGTTTTTATAATTTTCTTTCCATGTCTGTCATCAACACTGTGTCAACTGCATATATGGTTAAGATTGTGACCGCCGATAATGTATTCTTCTACTTCTCTCAGAATCGCCTCGCTGTATAGCTTAAATTATCTTAATATATTTTTTCAACGCCTATTTCAAGTAGTTCGGATAACAGAGGAATTAATGTTTGATTATTATCTTTATCGTTGTGAATATACATAAAAGAAATAAAGAGAATGTAAAAGTGAAAGTGAAAGTAAAATGGTAAGAACGGTGACCGTACCAGCAAGAAAAATTTACTTTCGGTGCAACCATTTCCATCAATGTGGATTATGAAAACCTGTCTAATTTACACTTTTTAGCTTATAAAATGATTTAAAGAAATTGAAAAAATGAAGACTTTTAACGGTCTCATTTTACACATAGAGTGTTAAGTTAATATTTTCCTAAACCGTCAACGTTTTTACCATTTTATTTTCACTTTCACTTTCACTTTCACTTTCACATTCTTTCTATTGCTAGTATGCGTATTTCCTTCCGACGTGGCCGAGTGGTTAGAACATTCTCATTCTGACCATGAGACCCAGGTTCGAATCTCGCCATGACCGATTTATCAGAAAGGAAACTTCCACATGTCATCGAACTGAAGGTTTCGATCCCAGTGTGCGGCATCTTTGAAAAGTGCCTGAAAACAATACCACGGGTTGACCCAAGGCTTGTGAGTGAAATTGGTTAGATGAAACACTTGGAGTTTTGCAACGCATCAGGGTACATAGAGAAGCTAGAATAAAATTATGTCAAAAAGTTTATCAAGCTTCTACAAAAAAGAAGAAAAAGGAAAAAACATTAGAAAAAAAGAAAAATATATGGCTCATATCAATTTGACGTTAGTCACAACTTCTTTTTTTCCATATATTTTAAAGTTCGTATTTTCTGTATTTCAGATATAAACTTGCACATTTCTCCATCATCTGGACCGTTTATTCCAGCCTGCTTATCTAGACAGGGGTGGATTGGCTTCTAAGTAGAAATAAGCGGAAAATAAGAGGGAAATTTGAATGGAAACAATGCTTTTGAAATTACCAGTGACTAGCAGCCATACCTAGGTGGTCGATCAGAAAAAGCGTTCAATTAAAATGGAGCAAAACAGCATCATGTTTACATGTAACAGAGTCTATCTTCATTTACTTTAAAGTACTTTCATTTAAAAAAAAACATTTTGAATTAATGCAGTTACTGATATAACAGAAGTAGTCTGTATTTATTCAATCGAAGTTAGCCGAGGACATGAAGGAGTAAAACAGGCAACATAAAGACCCACTTCAGACCATAATTATTTTGGAGTTTTTGAAATTCAGTTTGTCAGTGTGTTACCAGGGATGTAAAAGAGGATACATTTATAAAGCAATTGTTAAGTTTGATGAAAATTGGTTGAAAGATCAAGGAAAAATAAGAAAGAAAACAGTAAAAATCGCCATTTTTCGCTATTTACGGGGGTTTTCACTATGTGGATGGACTCAATTATCAAGTTAAATGAATGTTAATCAATTTATTGTTGGCTACAATTGGGTAAAGTTTGTATTTGATTGCTTGAAAATTGAGGGAGTTTTTAATTTTAAATTTCTGTTGAAATCGTTTTGTGTTGGAATCGATTTTTCGTTTTTCGCGGTTTTTCGCTAAACGCTGTGGTGTAGAAATAAAAATGAAGTATCGTTCAGCTCGTCATGATGTACGTAGCCTACATGCTGTGTTTGAACGAAATCAGAGGGAAAAAAGTTGAATTTATCGATTTTTGATCGGCTTTATCGATTATTGATTTTATAAAACTTATCGATTTTTTACGCTAAGAACCTATCTCTTACATTGTACTATGTATGTATCAAGTTTAGTCAAAATCGGTTGGATGGAACGTGAAGGAAAAGGTATTACACGGACAGAGAGACAGACATCCTTTACTTTATATAGAGAGATTTCAAGATAAAGCCGATGTTCACTTTCTATTTAGGCGTTCATTTTGATATCTTACATTGGTCTTAGGAGGCACGGCGGTGTAATGGATAGCGACTCTGATTGATGAATCGGAGAGCCGAGTTCGAATTCCAGTCGAATCCATTACATTCACTTACGTACTAATGCCCTTGGAAAAGGTATGAATCTTCTTCCCCCCTCCTAGCTATAGGTAAATAGAAGGACAGTCCGGGTTCTATAGCCGTAGAAATAAATGACATCCTACTCCGGAAAAAAAACTGCCTCGTCAGTCAGGTAACGAAAGATACATGATCGCCTAAGCGTGTATCACACATGGCACATATCTGTTAGTCTCGGTATGAATTAAATTCCTTATGACTTTTGGTCATAATAATTACAAATCTTTGGCTTCTTTTTATCTATGAACACTTAATACTTATAGTTTTCACATAGATTGCTTCGAAACTCAATGACTTAGCAAGACAAGATTATAACAATACTAATTTTTAGATGAATTGTGACCAAAAAGTTTGAGACTCTCCAAAGGATTAGTAAATAAAAAGATTAGTGAAAGATTTGATTTGAAAGGCCGAAAAGGAGACATAAAGCAAGGAGAGAAAATATAACTAAATTAAAACTAAGAAAGCGTGCAAACGTAACAGTCGGGAACCGGAAATAGAATTATGGGAAAGGAGAGATGAATGGAGGGTATTAAATAAGGAGGAGGAGAATAGGTAGTAGAAAGAGGAAAGAAAAGAGGAAGTAAGTCAATGAAGCAAGAGGAGGAAAAAGAAGAGAAACTTGAAGGAGAAAGTGTTAAACAATATAGGAAATAGGGATAAAACAAGAAAGGGGGGGGCAAAGAAGAAAAGAAGAAAAACATTAGAAAAAATAGCGTTAGTTAAAACTGATGCTTATTTTTTCCATATATTGCGACAATTCGTATTTTCTTGATTTCAGATGAATCCTGGCATTTCTTCCAACAATTGTTGTTAAAGTCTAACTTTAGAAAATTGTAGTTTATAATTACAGGTTAGATTTATGACAAATAAATAGATGTCGGGATTAGAAGGGCATCCTAAAGGATATTAAGTGAATGATAAAAAGATTAATAAGAAAGAAGAAAAAGGAAGCGGATGTTGAAAAATGAAGAAATAGAAAAGAAAAGAAAAACGGGAAGGGAAATGAATGAAGAACAAAAAAGCTACGTAAAATGTAGAAATGAAAGGGAGTCTAAAAAAGGAAATATGAAAGGAAGAGAGATTTAAAAGAAAAAGAAGACAAAAAAGAGATGTAAAGAAACATGAAGAAAGACAACGAAAAAGGTGATGGAAAAAAAAAAGTAACGAAAGAAAAAGGAGATGAAAATATAAAAATTAAAAGAACAGAGAAAAAGAGAAAAAGAAAAAAAAAGTAAAAGTAAAGACAAGAAAGAAAAAAGAACAAAGAAAAATGAGAAAAACGAAAAGAAAAAGAGAAAAAGAAAACAGTGAAAAAAGAACAAAGAAATAGAGAAAAGGAAAAATTAACAAAGAAAAAGGAGAATAATAAAAAGAAAAGAGAAAAAAGAAAAAGAGAAAAATAACAAAGATAAAGAAAAAGGAACAAAGAAAAAAGAGAACAAAGAAAAGAAAACAAAGAAAAAAGAGAAAAAGAACAAAGAAAAAAGAGAAAAGGAAAAAGGACAAAGAAAAAAGAGAAAAGGAACAAAGAAAAAAGAAAAAGAAAAGAAAAAAGAGAACAAAGAAAATGAGAAGAAGAACAAAGAAAAATGGAGAAATATAAAATGAAAAGAGAAAAAAGAAAAAAGAGAAAAAGAAAAAGGTTAAAAAAACGAGAAAAAGAAAAAAGAGAAAGAAAAGAGAATAATGGAAAGATTAAAAAAAGACCAAAGAAAAAGAGAAAAGGAAAAAGAGAAAAGGAAAAAGAGAGGAAAACCAAGTAAAAAGAGTAAAAAAAAAACCTAAAAGAGGAAAATGTAATAAAACCATGAAAAGAAAAAGGAAAAAAGAACAGAGAAAAAAATTAAAAAAGAGAGGAAAACAAAGAAAAAAAGAGAAAAAAGAAAAGAGAACAACGTAAAAGAGAAAAGCGTGAAAAATTGACGAATTGGTGTTTTTCTCTAAAATGACATCTTCGAGGATTAATGGGGAAAAACTGAAGCACTTGGTTGGGATGGCGCGGGAGAAGTCAAGACTAACTCACCCAAAATGGCCATTCACTTGTGCCGGACTGGCAAAAAAGAACCATCTTGACACTACAAGAAACGAGGAGACTATATCAGAATTAAAATAACTTATAGGTCAAAAAAATAAGGGACGTCGGTCAATAAGGAAAATAGTTGTTTCATTATTTAGATTCTTGTTCATTAAAAATGTTGCAAATTAATTAAATGGAAAAAACTAATGATGGATGTAGTGGCATATTTAATTTAATTAAGAAATTTTTATTACGAGGAGGTGCTGAAAATTTATCGACCTGACGCAGTTCCCAAAATCTAAGCAAGTGCCCAAACATAAGATCTTCTTTTTTAGGGGCTTCTTTCTGGAGTCGACAATTTTTCAGCACCCACTCATACAAACATATCATTTACTTCAAAATCAACAAGAATAAAAATGATGAGTAGATATGTTCCAATATAAAAGAAGGTAAAAACTAATTGTAATATATAAGAAGTTGAAAACTGGAAGAAGAAAAAATTAATTTCATAAAGATTTTAAATTTTAATAAGGATTTGATAGAAGACAATACGGCTGGCGGAGTTAATCGAATTCCAAATAGAGTATTTTTTGTCTGTGGTGAAATCGACTTTGATACAAAGATTTCATTTAATAACACGGGATGGAAACAGGAAAATATTTAGAATGAAAGTGGAACTGACAACATTCTTTTTGTAAAGGGCAAATTAATTCAAATCTTAACATGATTCGGTGTCAAATTCAATAAAGTTTAGCTATCAATAAATCATTTTAAATCATTTTTCGAACTATTGTCCTCATCTTTGTCCCCATATTTATTACAACGTTTCGGCCGTTGTACGTTCCGGCCTTCTTCAGCTGGATGGAATCTCGAACTGAACACTTTATTTTGCTCACTGGGGTAGAATGTTCTAGTTCTACGTGCCACGTTTTTAATGGATGTCATTTATCAGTTATCTCCTGTTAATTTCTCCACTGCCTTAACAAAAATTGCAAGATGAGCTCTGGTAAAAACATGCAATGATAACAGCAAAAAATTGCAATATGAGCACCGGAAAAAAATCGGTCGCTGAAAACATTAGGTTTATAATACCCAGAAATTCATACACAGATGTCCTCAAGGACACATGGTACAGTGGATAAAGACATTAGTTAGATCCAGTGACAGGACCCAAAGAGTTTTAATACCCGGTTAAAGTGACATCCATTAAACATGGCACGTGAAACTAGAACAGTCTACCCCAGTGAGCGAAATAAAGGGTTCAGTTCGACATTGCAATCACTAAAACGTTGTAATAAATATGGCGACAAAAATGAGGACAATAGTCCAAATAATCTACATAATACCTCACCTCAGAAATATAGACAGATATAATAATTTAAAAAAAAGAAAATGAAACAGGTTACGATAAAGATGTTTGTTTTTTTTATTTTATTTTTTAATAAGTTTAACATGGACATGAAATTCAATGTAACAATTAAAACACCACTGAAATTGATGCAGGAATATTACCGCCTTTTTTTTATAATACACTCTTGAGTCATGTATTTACATTAGTCGGACTATTGTCCTCATCTTTGTCGCCACGTCACAACGTTTCGGCCGTTGAACGCTCCGGCCGAAACTTTGTGACAAATATGGCGACAAAGATGAGGACAATAGTCCGACTAATGTAAATTCTGTACATAATACCTCATCTCAGAAATATAGACAGACCCTCTTGAGTCTTTTAATACATTGTACTTTAATTATTTTAAAAATACCAAGCAATGTTCAAATCTGCTCGTACGTACACACACATAAACGTGCACGAAGGTGCGCGCACACATGCACTCACACACATACACGAGCGCACACACACACACACAAGCAACTATATATATATATATATATATATATATAGATAGATAGATAGATAGATAGATAGATAGATATTTGTCAAAAGAGTTTAGGACAATAAATATTATGAACTGCTTCTACACAATTTTGTCCGTCCAAAACAGTAGAAAAACTTTTTCCATGTTTGTCACATTCAATGAAACATGTATGAAAGTAAGGTTTCTACTTGATGAAGGCCTCAGAGTCAACAGGGAGGCATATATCAAGTACCTTGGGGAAGCAGTGTTGCCCTGGGTCAGGTGTGTGACTACTGGAAGATTCTATGTCTGGTAACAGGATTCGGCACCATGTCACACAAGCAGGAGGACATAGTCATGACTGTCAGATAATTTCCCCGATTACATCACACTTTACAGCTGGCCATCTATCTCCCCAGATTGCAAACCGCTTAAACAAGGAGACAGTCCAGAAGAAATGCAAGAGACATAGAAGTCAGTCATTTGGAGGCTGTAGTCGTAGCCAATGGCGATTTTATTGAATAAATCTACTCTTTAGTATTTCGAGATACTTTTTGTGTAATTTTGGTAAATATATCTGTAAAAATTGGATGTCAGTGTTATGTTCATTTTTGTGTCATTCTGACGACAATTTATCCATCGCACCCTGTACATCTGCTAAAAATGAGGTCTGTTTTTTTTTCATTTTTGTATCATTCTGACGACAATTTATCCATCAAACCCTATACATCTGCTAAAAATGAGGTCTGTTTTTTTTTTCATTTTTGTATCATTCTGACGACAATTTATCCATCGCCCCCCTGTACATCTGCTAAATATGGAACGTCGGTGGTATTTTCATTTTGGCGCCGTCTAGACGACAATTTATCCATCGTATCCACTATTGTATACAAGTGAAATAAGAGTTTTAAAAATTTTTCTGTCGACTTCGTTTCGCAGAAATTCATTCTCATCAGAAACAAGATAAATATATTTAATTTATTAACAGATATCAAAGTTTGATTCAAAGACATTATATGAAAAAAAAAAAAAAAAAAAACATTAATTTTGTGACGTCAGTTTAGTTTATATTTCTTCTTTCTTCAAGGTGGTTATTTCGTGACGTAATTTCGTGATGTAATTTAATTTGAAATTGATCGACCACGTGTCATGGATAATTTTACCGTTCTTGAAAGCAATTTGTAAAAGAAATATTCTTCATAAATAGAGTAAATGAGTCTATGTATAGTTTATTTCATACCAGTTTAATTAGATTATCATAATATTTTTCACAATATTGGGAAAATATGATTATTAATTGAAAATTAATTTCTTTTTTTTAAAATTTTTATTTTAATTTGTTTACTGAGTGGTCTTTTTCTTAAATCGAGAACATTACTTACAAAAACTGCTTACTAATTACAAGAGTTAACTCAATACACTAATCGACTATTATTTATATAATAAGCAAGCTTTTTTTAAATATTAACACATACACACACAGACGCGCGCAAAACTCTGGTGTCGAGGTGCTGGATATAATACCAATAAGCTAAATAACAAATTTGATTTCTATTAATCATATATATATATATATATATATATATATATATATATATATATAATTATTTATTCGATAATTATATATATATAATTATTTATTTATTATATATATATATATATATAATTATTTTTATATATATATATAATTATTTATTCGAAAATTATATATATATAATTATTTATATATATAATTATTTATATATATAAGATGTATATAATTATTTAATAAACATATATAATTACTTATTCGAAAATTATATATATATATAATTATATATATATATATATATATATATATATATATATATATATATATATATATAATGTTATAAATTAATTGATTTAAAATATGTTTTTTTCGCTACACAGTTCTAACCATGTTTCAAAAAAGGATGCCAGAAACCCCGAATTTAATTTTGTAATTAAATTAAAGACATTAGTTCCATTTCATCCACAAGCGAATGAAAATATATATATATATATATATATATATATATATATATATATATATATATATATATATATATATATATATATAATGATTTATTCGAAAAATATAAAATTGGTCATTCCAGCTTATGTAACATCGTTTTTTTCCCTAGCGAGGGGTGTTTGATTGATATGAACCTTTTAAAACCCATTATTCTACATTCAACACCATCACTTGATAAGTCACCAGAAGTGTTGAAACAAAATGTAGTGGTGATTTGTAACATATTTATGTTATAATCTTCTAATAAATAATTATATTTGCTCTACTCTGTATTGAGCACTGTTTTACGAATAGTATTTGTTGGTTACTGGAATATATTCCGTATACACCAATCCTATCTATCTATCTATCTATCTATCTATCTATATATATATATATATATATATATATATATATATATAAAGTGTGATGGATAAATTGTCGTTTAAATTATGCAAAAATGAAAGCAACACCAAGTAATATCATATTTTGAGAGCTATATTTACCAAAATTACACAAAAATATCTTGAAATACTAAAGATTAAATTTATTCAATAAAATCTCCATTGGCTTCATCCACGGCCCTCAGACAACTTCAGAATTTCCTGTACCTCTTTCGGGCGGTCTCCTTGTTTAAGTTGGTAAATTCTGTCATAATCCTTGCCTTCAATTCATCTTTGGCGCTAATGGAGTTTTTTGGTCTCTCCCTTAACTGCACCCCACACATAATAATCAAGGGGTTTGTAGTGTGGGGAGTTAGGTGGCCAGATTTAACGGGTGATGTGGTCGCAGATCTTGCCTGACAGCCATGACTGGGTTCTGCTGGTTCTGTGGTATAGTGTCCTATGCCTGATATAAGTTTTTCCAGCAAACACACTCTTGAACAGGGTAACACTACGTCTTCAAGATATTTGAGTCTGAAGCCCTATGGGATCATGAATGGAGGCATAACGTCGTCATCGCTAGTGATCATTCCAAACATTTTCATAAACACCATTAGGCTCTTTCCGAATCATCTGCACAGATTGACACACAAACTGAAATGTTCGTATTGAAACTTTCTGTCCGAATGCCATTCAGTACAGCATGCCGTTTCCAAATTTCTGGCGGAGTGAATTGCGTTATTTTTTCCTTTTTTCTCACAGACGGTGTCCAAATGATTCTTTCTATACTGTGCAGTTGACAAAAATAAAAAATACGCATGCGCGAAATTAAAAATATAAAATGGTGGCAAATTACCAATTGCAATCTGGATATTGTTGCCGAAGGTGAAAAGCTTTAGTCTTTAAATGGCACATGATTTTATATGTAGGAATTTAGGTAATTTAGTTTTTTTTTTTTTTTTGTTTTTTTTTAGGATTTCTTTACAGGAAAGTTTGTCTATAAAGATGTTATATCGAAACTTGTCATATATTAGTTTTTGATGCCTATGTTTTTTAATTTATTTAAAAGATCACCGGAGTGAGATTACAATTTTGGTTAGTTGGCTGTCGAGTTTATGTGGGAAGTTGCCGATTCATTATTCTGCCATTTAATTACCAATATATATATATATATATATATATATATATATATATATTAAACGCGGATATTAAACTTAACTTAAAATGAAATTAAAATGGGTTTATAAGAAGGATGAATATATATATATATATATATATATATATATATATATATATATATATATCCTTCATATAATTTAATTTCGTAAGTTTAATATCCGAGTTTAAATTGAGTTTATATGAAGGATGAATATATATATATATATATATATATATATATATATATATATATATATATATATATATATATATTCATCCTTCATATAAACCCAATTTAATTTCATAAGTATAATATCCGAGTTTAATTTTATAAAACCTCTTCCCTTTAAGACATATAACTTCTAACCTCCCTTGACCACTGTCTCGTGCCTTTCGTCTGACTGAAACACTGAAATGGATAAATCCTGTATTATTTTTTCGACCGGGTGTTTTTTTTAAGCGTTCACAGTTAAATTTCTAATTCCGACACGCACTCAGTCTATACACCTGGGTTGAATAAGACTGACGAATATTTTCGTCGGTCGAAATAACTTATTCCCCATATGAGGTGATTTTGGATTTTATTGTGTATTAATTTTTGCCCTGTAATAATAAATACATTGAGTTCTTTTTGTGGATCAGTTTTTTAATACTTTATAATACTAGGATCCACTTGGATCATATACCACCGGTCTCGTTACCTTTTTATATATATATATATATATATATATATATATATATATATATATATATATATATATATGGTCGCGTTCCTGAAGTTCTTGGGACAAATCCGCTTCTCCCACCCTTTGTCAAAGAAGGTTTGCCTTGCCTTTAAAAATAGTTCCATTGTCTACAAATTTAAATATCAGTGCGAAGCTGACTATATAGGACGAAACATTTAGCGATTGGAGACACGGATTTATCAATACGTCCCTGCTAGTATACAACAGGGTTCTTCCGATCGTAGTTTGCGAGAGACCTAGTCTGTCCATGACTCAGCTACCGGCCAACACTAGGTGAATAATTTGAATTGTGCATCAGATTACGTGAGCAGTTCTTTCATTATTTTCTCGAGAGCCCAGACCGCTCGACATTTACGTTTACTTGAAGCGGTCCGTATTAAATTATATCAACCGACTCTGTACAAACAGAAGTAGTATTTTATTCGCTCTATCTTTTAGATGTACGAACAACAAATGTTCTGTTTTACAATCATCTCGAACCGTTCAGCTTTTATTAACGAATATTTTACCAATAAATTCTTATTTTAGTCTTGGTCTGATTTTTTCCTCCTTACATATCTCCCGTAGTCCGAATTGTTTCCCCTTTTGTCAATTAAGTTTGCTCACGTTTTCTTATATATATATATATATATATATATATATATATATATATATATATATATATATATATATATATAAAAGACAAATTGGTATACAATGACAATTGGTAAAAAATCTTAGATTTTGCCGACGCGTTTCGTCTTCCGACTTTTTCAAGGGAAAAATGAAATCCAAATGTCTTTGTTGTTATAGTTACATTAAAAAATCTAAATTTAAAAAGATAGACCCTTCTGTCTAAGCCTTTTTCTGGTTAATATAAATTTTCTTTATACTATGATATATTGATATAAGTATATATTGATACATATATTAATAAATACACATAACTACCTTTGACGCGCGACTCGTGTTTTGTTGGTTGTCCAACTCATCGAGCACGAGATACAGCTTATTGTTTATTTTTTAAAATATACAGATGCTCATGGGATGGACGCTGATTCATTGTTCAATATTAAAATAGCACAAAAATAGTACTAAAGCAATACTGCGGTTTAAGTGCAGAAAATGAGGAGTAAGTATGAATCAATAATAGAAAAAAAGGAGGAAATAAAGGGAAATTGATGTACGCTTCAAATTTAAAATTTGAACGCTGGACCCTGTTCGCAAAAGGCGTTTGATTGGTTAAAGGGAGATAATCGGTGTATGACCCGAAATAAAAATGAGCGGCAAACTAAAATTTGAAATTAAATTTAAGCGGAAAGTGGGTTATCTATGATTACAATAATTTTAGAGAAACAATTTTCATTCTGTTTATTTAGTAGAATTGGATTATTAATATTTTTTAGGATGAATAATTTTTCGTGTAAACATAGATTGCACCTGTCCCTCACCTGTCAATTCCCAATTGACTGCGGATGTGTAGTCATCTGTTTTGGTACCCCAATAAAACTTAGAGAGTCCGTGGCATTTGTCTTCTTTTTTTTTTTTTTTTTTTTTGTTAAGGGTCATTTTATGATGATAAAAACGTTTCTATTTCAAATTATTAGCATTTGACCGGAAATAAAATTTAATTTGGTCATTATGTTTACTGCTCACATTATAAGTAACTCCTTTATATATACATTTGCCATGCAAAGGACAGATAGTCCCTTTACGGCAATTGCATTTTTGATCATCATAGCCACCGATGTAATTATTTTTGCTTAAGTATTTATTAACGGTTACAGTATTATGTTGAGCTATATAATGGTCAAGGTTTCTAGTGCATCTGTAACACATCTTCATGTTGTTCTTGTTGAAGATTTTTTTTATGGTTTAAGTGTTCTAATTTAAGGAAGGTTCTGCCGATGTTGGTTCTGACGTTGCTATTAAAAGGTGAGTTGAACCAAAATATGTTGCGTTTTCTATAGCTACGTTTATTACTGATATTCGCGCTAGTGTTTGGAACGTATTCTAGTTTAATATTGTGCTTACTTTTATTTAGGGTATCGACATATTTGGTTTTGAATTTGTCAAAGATGTATTTATTAGTGGAGTTAGTAGAGAGTCTATGTTGGGCAGATAAGTGCAGGTTATTAAGGATACCTGGGGGTGGCTAGATTAGTGGTTATAAAGTTCCTTATTATAAGGCAGGTAAACTCTTCTGGATAGATCGAAAGTAGTGTCAAGTAAATCCGTGATAGTAATTTCCTGTGCCGGTCGGTTTGCTGTGGATTGGTGTTGCATAGAATGACACCGTTGTCTCTTTACAAGTCAGTGCTCTCACTGTCGAAAGTATTTTCAACTATGAATCAGCGTCCATCCCATGTTCATCTGTATACATTTTAAAAATAAATAATAAGGTATATCTCGTGCCCGATGAGTTGGGCAACCAACGAACCTCGAGTCGCACACCAAATGTAAGTGTATGTGTATTTATTGATATATATTTCTTATCTCTATCTAATCACATTGAGCACTATTATGTGTACACCTCTTGGCTAAATTTAGTAATTATTTATTTGTTTACCAGCGTGTGCACGCCAGCACACTCGTATACGATCGCTAATATCTAGTTATCTCATTTACCTAACCCTATACACACACACACACACACACACACACACACACACACACACACACACACACACACACACATATATATATATATATATAATATTATATATATATATATATATATATATATATATATATATATATATATATATATATATATATATATATTTTCCAATATATATATATATATATATATATATATATATATATATATATATATATATATATTACCACGAAAGTATTTATAGAAAATGTGCATGAAGGTACATTACGGCGACGGGAAAGTGACTGAAGCCGAGTTGCCAATTCGGGACAATAACGTTAAGGATACTTTGGATTATATGTAGGATCTCTAAATATATAGCAAGAGCACCTGACCCGATGTGGCAGCAATATTTAAAACATGAACGAATAGTAGTCTTATACACCCTTGTGAAAATTGAAACAACCGCTTGATTTTCCTTTCTTTCATGATACGGTGAGTTTTAGATCCACTGGAGTGACAATTATTGATTTCTATTTTTCCTAAGATTAGGTCATTTGAAGTGGTTTACAATAATATAAATCTATTTGGCGGGTGCATGATGAAATGTCTTTGACCTTGAAAAATATTGCGTCATCTGTGATTGCATCAGACTTTTATCACACCCAATTTCTATTGTCTCGACTGTTGATTAGTTGTCCTACGGCCATTGTCTGCAATGGACGATACTCCAAATAAACGTTCGAAAATTGAAACGCTGCACACTGGCAACGCTGACAAGTGAGCACATCAAAGTACTATAGACTGGCCGGAAACTCTCCTGATTGAAATGCAAATGAGAATCTGTGGTCAATCTGCAAGGAACGACTTCATGGAATGGACATACGAAGTACTAACATGTGTACTGGGTCATGTTTCATTGGAAAAATACGAAAAAAGTAAATAATAACGGAATTATTCATTTTGTTTTAATTAAGGTGGCCATGGCCCTACACATCTTCCTGCATAATTAATTTGCACAAGGGTGTATGTATGCGTGACAATATGCGATTTGAAATATGGACGTGTAGTTGACTTATAAATAATGAAAGATTGATTGAATTATCTAACAAATATATCTATATATCGAACATATATATCTATATATATCTAACATATATATATCTATATATATATATATATATCTATATATATCTAACATATATATATCTATATATCTATATATCTAACATATATGTCTATGTTTCTCAAAATGTGTGTGTGTGTGTGTGATCAGATGTTGTGTGTGCATTTTCACAGTTTTCATCCGATTTTGATGATTTTTTTTATAGATAATTCTTCAGCAGTTTTGAGTCCAAATTGTTGGCGACAATGGCTCTCCACTACTTCCTGTCCATTATAACTCTCAGCAACGTTTAACAATTTACTATCTGTTCTTGGACATATATCTTTCATAAAAACTTTAACAAAAATAAATAGTTCAAATTATTGCAATAATATTATTTATTATTATACAGTTCCCTTTTCAGGGCCCCCCATTCAAATTGTTAACCCCCTCCCATTTGGGGATGGGCCCCAGTTGCACCCAAATGTTGTTACTAATATTGATTTTCGGTCGGACTGATTTTAAACTTAAACTACTCCAGTTGGACGGAAAAAATTCCCAGTAATGAAAGACCCAGTCAAAGACTGGTTATACTGCTAGTGACATAATAAACGAACTGAGCAGCGAACTTAGCAATCGATTGAATATAATCTTTTCACGTCGGCCGAAAATGTTATCCAAATAATGTCTTAACTGTCAGACTTTAAATTTTCTTCTTCCTTTCCTTGTCATTTCTTATTACTTAAATCGGTTTGAAGTGATTTTCATTGAGACTTTCTGTGTTTGTAGGACAAACAAATCAATTTGATTTGTGGGGCAAAGCGGCGTGTCAGTTCAAATTGTTGGCAGTAACGTTGCCTGTCGAACTTTTTTTTTTTTCAAATCTGTGTGGAATGTAAAGGTCAGGCTTCAGTCCCATAATGTAGCTTTTCTTTCCAGTCGGTGCCTTCCATTATTGTGAGCCTTCAGCAGAAGAGGACTCAGAAATTATTGACATTTTTTGCCAAAAGAAGTTAATTCAGGGGGAAAGAAGAGGACTCAGTAGAAATAAAATAGAAAAAAAAGGCGATGACATTTTCGCCAAAGAAGTTCACAGAATATTTGCGTAAAAAAAAGGGGGAAAAGAAGACAGAAATCAAAATCAGTGTAGAAATAAATATAGAAAAAAAAGAAAAGAGATAGATAGATAGATAGATAGATAGATAGATAGATAGATAGATATGTACAGAGATAGATATGTACATAGATAGATAGATAGATAGATAGATAGATAGATAGATAGATAGATAGATATGTACAGGGATAGATATATACAGGGATAGATAGATAGATAGATAGATAGATAGATAGATAGATAGATAGATAGATATAATATGTACAGGGATAGATAGATAGATAGAGATAGATAGATAGATAGATAGATAGAGATAGATAGATAGATAGATAGATGAATAGATATGTATATGGATAGATAGATAGATAGATAGATATAGATAGATAGATAGATAGATAGATAGATATGATAGATATGTACAGGGATAGATAGATATGTAGAGAGATAGATAGATAG
Source organism: Acanthosepion pharaonis (assembly GCA_903632075.3). Lineage (NCBI taxonomy): Eukaryota > Metazoa > Mollusca > Cephalopoda > Sepiida > Sepiidae > Acanthosepion > Acanthosepion pharaonis. Next base: position 1,075,266 of record CAHIKZ030003780.1, read on the forward strand.
ATAGATAGATATGATAGGGATAGATAGATGAATAGATAGATAGATAGATAGATAGATAGATAGATAGGATAGATAGATAGGGGATAGATAGATAGATAGATAGATAGATAGATATACACACACACAAATAAGGACTTGAAAAATTGACAATTTCCTTCTCACAATCATTTCTCTATGCACAATAAATATCCATGAACACGTCTTTATTTCATCAGTCAGTTGAAAAAAACTGTTTAAAAGAAACACAGATGAGTGCACTGTTTTCTTATCTTAATCCTTTGGCACAGCCTCTGTTATTTTTTTAGTTTTCCATTTGTTCTGTTTTTCCGAATACTTTTGCCTTTCTGGATCTTTCCAAGTTATATATAACCTGTCCTTAATGCTAATACTGCTGGTTAAAACCTTGTTTAATCTATTTTAATAACAGCATAGTTTGAAACGTATCAATTGTCTAAATCAAGTGATCCTCTATCGAATCCTATAGATTGAGGTTACAACATTTTTACCAAACAACAAAAAACCACATCGCTTGTACACTTTCACCAGTAACAACAAAAATAAGTAACACATGCAACGAGAAAAGACTTTATAGATTGACGTTAAAAAACCATAAACGAATAGCATTAGTAAGTAACAAAAATCACATCTGACTTAAACACTTTCAACAGCATCATTAAAAATGGGTAGCAATCTGTGGTTGACTGGGGCAGGAAATGGCTGGCAAAATTTAATATATCCAAAACGAAACTGCTCTCATTTACCCACCATAGAGAAACTTCCCTGCCTCCTATCAGAATTACCGATGTCCAAATCCACGATAGCGTCTCTATGCGTTTTCTCCTGAGGTGGAACAATTACAATGAATCGATAGCTTCATCTAACACAAGGAAAGTTGATTTTCTGTGTCGCGCCAGAAGGTTTTCCTTACCTGACTACATCTTTCTAATTTACAAATCAACCATTCGTCATTGCATTGAGTATTGTTGCTACAGATTGTATAGTGCCCCCGTTGTTCACCATGTCCTCGACAAAATCCTGTTACTTGCTTCCACGATAATTATAATCTTCAAATATTTAGATGTAATGTCAATCGACATCATCTGATGCCTTGATCTTCATCCCTGGCTTCTTTTTATCCTTTCCTCTTACACCCCTTTTTAATCTTGCTCTCAATCCTCTCTAACCCCTTGCGTGCTAGTGGCACTCCCGCCTCGCTTGGGGTGAAATGCTTTAAAAAAAATCACATCTAACTAGAAAAGTCCTTATAGATTGGCGCTATAAAATCGTGTAGCTGGAAAAAAAATAATGGTATAAACAAGCTGTTAACGTTCCACATTACCAAAAGCAAATCGATTAATAGGAAGGTACAATTGATTTTTGAATTAGTTATAAATATCAAGGTACGATTGATTTTTTAATTAGTTATAAATATTGAGTTTTGAATTAGTTATAAATATCGATTTCTTAATTAGTTATAAATATCGATTTTTAAAAATATTTTATAAATATCGATTTTTTAATTAGTTATAAACATCAATTTTTGAATTAGTTAGAAATATCGATTTTTTAATTAGTTATATCGATTTTTTACTTAGTTATAAATATCGATTTTTGAATTAGTTATAAACATTGATTTTTTAATTAGTTATAAATATCGATTTTTTAATTAGTTATAAATATTGATTTTTTAATTAGTTATGAATATCGATTTTTTAATTAGTTATAAATATCGATTTTTTAATTAGTTATAAACATCGATTTTTAATTAGTTATAACATTTAACTTGTGAATACTAGTTACCTGAATAGTTTTTGACTAAAAAGATTTTATATACTACAACAATAACAACAATAACTGTTCGATCAGTAAACGGTCGGTATTTTCTGCATGAAAAATGCTAGTTTTACCATTCACGGCACTGTGGTAAAAAAAAAAAATAGATGGACAAGAAACGAAATACAAACTGCCATGTTGCCGCTGGTTTAAAAAAAAATAAGACGTGCTGAAAAAAATAGATTTTTTGATTCCTATTTGGGAAAATCGAATTATATAATTGTCATATCCGAAGAAAATGAGTAACTACCGACGGCGAGGTTCGAGCGTGACACTCTGGATTTATGAATATGTTCTCCGTCTGATGCATAAATAGTGGTGTCAGGCTACTGACTGCAGTGATTGTTCAGTGGAATTAGTGTGAATTATTTTGTGGCGATGATTTGGGCTTTGATTTAGGATTTACCGGACGTTAAGCCGAGCCGCGCTACTAACAAGATATTCACTGAAATGGTTAATTATCTTTGGTTGACTTTTATTTCTTTGTTCTTGAACAGTATTTTTTTGCAGTTGTAATTAAATACTGTTTTATCTTAACATTGAAGTCTTGAGTTATACTTAATCATTAACGGCCACCGTACGTCACAAAAATAATCATTTAAAGTTCATTTACACAATTGAAAGTTTATTTTCTTTCTATATAAAATCATGAAGATTTCAAACGTATTAAGGTCGCTTGATTTTCTTCAATTCTTTTTTTTAAATCCAATTCATATCTAACTCCAGTTTAACTTGAGCTTCAGCCTATTACGCCTTTCTGAAAGAATAACATTGAAAGCAGCTCTTTAACTTATCTCAATAAAATAAAAGGTGAAAAGGTCCTGAGTATAACGACAAACTAAATCCTCTCCTGGGTAAGACAAACTGCATCCGTCAGCAAGGACACTGATCAGGCTGTTTTGAGGTCCATGGAACCACCCTTTAATTGCTGGTGTTCGCAGGTCCACCCTAACCCTGTTAGGGTCCCAGCTATGGGTAAATAATTAACCCCAAACTCGGGTTAAAACACTATGAAAGTATAAACATAGGTTTTAATACCAGGAATACAGTTTAAAAACATGAAGAGTTGAGTTAAAAGCGACATAACTAATACTGAGACATCTGGATGAGAAACTAGAACAATTTACCCCGGTGAACGAAAGAAAGGGTTCATGAAGAAGGCCAGAGTGTACAACGGCCGAAACGTTGTGAATATAACAAGGAAGATGAGGATAATATTGCGATTAATGTAAATAATGCAAGTAATTATAATAACATATCTTAGAGATATAAACAGATACTGAAGGAATGGTTGGAAGTAGAACAATCTACCCCGGTGGACGAAATAAAGGGTTAGGTTCAAAATTCCAATCACCTGAAGACCGGAGAGTACAACGGCCGAAATGTTGAGAATATGGCAATTAAGATAAGAGTAACATTTCGAATAATGTAAATAATGTAAATAATCATAATACCTCATCTCAGAAATATGGACAGATATTGAAGGCACTAGAACAATCTAATCTTTGTCGTCATATTTATTAAAACTTTTCGGTCGTTGTACGTTCCTGCCTTCTTCAGGTGGTTGGAATGTCGAACTGAACCCTCTCTTCCGCTCACTGGGGTAGACTGTTCTAGTTCCACGTGCCATGTTTTTTAATGGTTGTCAGTTATCAGTTATCTCCCGTTAATTTCCCTCTGAAAGTTCTCCACTGCCTTAACCGGGTATTGAACTCACACTCTTTTGGTCCTGTCACTGGATCTAACTAACGCCTTTATCCACTATGCCATGTGTCCTTGAGGGTTCAGTTCGACATTTCAACCACCTGAAGAAGGCCGGAGCGTACAACGGCCGAAACGTTGTAATAAATATGACGACAAAGATGAGGACGATAGTCCGAATAATGTAAATAATTAAACTACAACGTTTCGTTCCCATAATAACTTTCTAGTAATTGATTCACTTAATGTATAAGTCCAGGCAAATTTGATATTTTGAGATGTTAGTGTTAAGTAAAATTCCACCTTTTTTTATTTTAGGGATGTTAAAATTTAACTTATTTAGAAAACTCATGTATCTAAAGTATTGTAACTATCAAGTCGGTCAAGTCAAGGTGGAAGCTAGGGTATCTGTCTATTGACACAAACTTTTTTTTTTCAAGTAGAAATTTGTGGTAGTATCTATGTTTTAACACATCGTCTGGGTTTCAATAGCAATACATTTAGCTTTTTTATTTTTTAATTTAATTTTTATTTTTATAAATTTCAATTAGGATTTTTTCAAAAGGGGCATTCAAATATTATTTACTCACAATTTTAATATTTATATTTTTATTCGTACCGACTTAAGATATTATATTTAATTTATTTACTAACTGAGTACATATATGGTAATGTTAAAATTAATATATTAGAATTTAATTATGCATTCATAAACTATTTTATTTATCATCAAATATAAATATGTTAGTTTCATTTTTTTTAAATTAGCTATTACTTAAGGAAAAATTTGGCAGTGTCTACAAAAACTCGCAATTTCATTTCTTTAATTTAATAATTTTTTATTTTTCAGAAACTTAATATTTAATTTTTTAGATATGTACAAAGGACATGGGTCATTTAAAGATCTACAAGTTCTCGTTATTTTGATTAATTTCCATTTTACTCTTGGTGTTTTATTGGTTTCTTTTAAATGCCAGAAATATTTAGATAAGGATGTCTGGTTGCGATATTTAATATTATTGAAGGAACTTTGGTGTTGGTTCCATCTTAATTTAAATTCATTGTTTGTATCGAGAGCTGTTTTTTAAAAAATAAATAAATGTTAAGACTTATGGATTATAAATCTCATTTTTCTTTCCTATTATTTTAATATGTGTGTGTGTCTGTGTTTGTGTGTGTGTGTGTATATGATTATCAAAATTTCATTCTTGATTTTTTGATATTACTATAAATTAATAGTAACATTTAAAAAAATGTTTATTTTCAGTCGGAGACTATTATTAATCTCCTCTTACTAATTTCACCTGATAGTGATCAATGACCATGTTTTTATTATATATATATATATATATATATATATATATATATATATATATATATATATTAATGCATGTTTCATTAAATAATATAGACAAGTTTTGTCTATTTATTTTAAGTAAGTTCCTTTCATATTGTCTGATAACTTTAACATTTTAAGGCATTTAAAACAACATGCCTGGCCGCGTGCACAATTCAGGAAAATTCTCGTTGATAACACAACTATACTTAAACCTTAAAACAATAAACAAAAACTAAAAATTCTTGAAGCTACATACATAAAACAGTCGAAGCTTAACCTGAACAAAATAAACTACGAAATCTCCACAAATATTCTTAAATGCCTATAACTGGTAACAGAAGCCATTGGTTTATACCAACGGCTTCCCATACTTAATACTTCTCGTTTGCACTCACGCGTAGTCAGGTGTGACGTCACTATCTGCGATGCAATTTTCGCTTCCGCGTCTCGTATACACGAGTTTATCGTTGCTTTGAAATTTTTCATGCAACAAAAGCAGACTATCATTATTTTTTCGTCTGTGTGTTGTTTGATATATTGAAATGTAATGGTTTATGTCAGCCGAAAGCTTAGATTGGATTTAAACATGTATCAATATGGTGATTCCTTTCGTCTTTCAATGATAATGTTATTAAACTTATCAGACAATATGAAAGGAAATTACTTAAAATAAATAGACAAAACTTGTCTATATTATTCAATGAAACATGCATTAATGAAAAATTGCTGCCTAAATATACACAATATATACATATATATATATATATATATATATATATATATATATATATATATATATATATATATATATTATCATTAATACAATTAAATTAAAATATTCCATAAAATATTTTTCACATATATAAAATGGTGGTGCAAATTTTGATTCATTTTCATGCCACGTCACATGTCTCTGAAACCAAATTCTCCTAATCTAGTTGACATTTCAAACAAAATTTGACCTTTCTGCTCTGCTATTTTATACACAGCTGTAGACCAGAATAGACAGATACTTACCTTTCCCAAGACTATTTATGCGTAAGTTAATATAACGAACTCAGAAGGACGAATTTTCTTTTCGAGTCGCTAACCACTATACCACCCACACATCCAAGAATATTATAGAATTAAAACACCCGCTATTCATAAGCAGCCACCCGTCTAAATACTAACCAGATTCGACATCGCTTAACTTTTGTGATAGGCTGAGAATCGCTCTATTCAAATTGATGTAGCCCTAAGTTTTTAATTCGTTTGTTCTATTAAAAGGGTCCCTTTTTTATAATTGGTCAAAGAGAAAATTGTTACTCACACTGTAGGTGTGATACCGGACGTGTGGTCCATGTAGTCACATGTTGTGCTTGAACAGTACCTTGCAGACAAAGGGCCACAGCAGAAAGCGCTGCTGCTCCTGCAAAGTCTTCTCTGCAATGAACCATTCTCAAAGTAACTGCAGTTAACTGGTCTCACCATCCTTCTGTCGGCCGCGGGCTAAACACAAGCTTCCAACATGGTGTCTATTCAAACTGTTTTTGATTTAGCTTCTCAGATAAAAGAAAGAAAATCAATTTTAAAATGATGAGACGCTGTAAACAGTTTCTTCTTTTTGGATTAAGAGCTTTTCTTCCTTTTTTTTTTTGAGATATTTTTAAATTTTGGTTTGTTCTTTGATATTATTGCTATTTGTTTTTTAATTTACTTTGCTGTCCGCATTTCTGTATTCGCTTAATGGCGATTTTCACTTTATCGTCTGTTTTACTCAGTTTCGATTTCTCTTTATTTTTTGTAGTTTTTACTTTTTCCTCTTTTTTTTTTTTTAGTGATTTCGTTTTCATTTTTTTCCGAAAATATTTTTCATTTTTTTTTTCTTTCTGTCATTTTTTTTTTCTTTTTCTTGAGGTTTTTTTTTAGCTTCTTTTTTCCCTTTCACTTTTATTTTGTCTTCTTTCTGGTTTTTAACTATTTATTTTGACTGGAGCGCGTTATGTCCAGCAAATGTACATCGTTGACTGGAACCACTTTTAGAAAAAGTGAAAAATGTTTCACGACGAATTATTCCACTGGTTATGCTTGAAAAAAAAAAAGAAAGAAAAATTATGAATATTATATTAATATACAGCAAAATATATATATATATATATATATATATATATATATATATATATATATATATATATATATATATAAAGACATTTATTTTATGTTTATGCGTTTTTTTATAGATACAAATATTTAAGTAAATGTTCTGTTTAATTTGAAAATAGACAGAGCATTTTATAGATACAAATATTTTTTCAAAATATTTGTATCTATAAAAAGAACGTATATACATAAAAACGTCTTAAAATAATTGTCGGACATTGTCCTTTCATAATATATATATATATATATATATATATATATATATATATATATATATATATTTATACAAACAAAAGATTTGTTGTCACAGAATAAGAAAGATTTAAATAAAATGGACGGCCAACACGTTCTCAAAACATCTATATATATATACATCTATCTCTATCTCTCTCTCTCTCTCTCTCTCTCTCTCTATATATATATATATATATATATATATATATATATATATATATATATATATACAAAGATTTGTACTCCCAGAAAAAGAAAGATTTAAATAAAATGGACGGCCAACACGTTCTCAAAAGGTAATCGTTTGCGAGCAGCTGAAACAGTTGAAGACAGATTAATAAATAACGAATGAGGTGAGGGGAGGGAATTGGAACAGGATTAAAATAGATTTTAATTATGAATAAAAGACTAAAAAAAATGCGAAGTTCCAAAAAGATTATAAAATGGGAAAAAAAATCACTCATAATCCATCGATCAAACGTATGGAACAAATAAAATGTTCCTTTTGTTTACATAAACTCGGCTGATAAGACTTAATATAAACAGACTCATGAACTCGAAGATGGTGAACCGAGCGAGCACTTTGTAAGATGGATCTTCATTGCTATATTCACATTGTACACTACGGCCTTCTTCAGGTGATTGAAATTTCAAACCCAACCCTTTATTTCGTCCAGCGGGGTAGATTCTTCTAGTTCCACGTGTCATGCCTCTTCACAATGTCACAGTTATTTCCTCAAGGACAGATACTGAAGTGGATAAAGACGTTGGTTATATCCGGTGACTAGACCGAATGAGTTTTGAATTCAATACCAGGCTAAGTAGTGAAGAGACACCCCCAAAAAAAAAATGGAGAGTTGAGTTAAAGGGAAATAACTGAGACATTGAACGCCTATGTGTTTAGATAGTGCAAAAGATAGGACAATTTTATTCCATAATAATTATATTAAATCATCAAAAAACTTCCATTGAAAATTTAAAGAAAAATGTATTTAGAACAGGGTCCTTTGTTTAAATTTAGACAACCCACAATTTTCCAATAATTTAAGTAATCTGAACCCTTCTATGTCCCGTATTTTTAAATGAAGGATAGTTAATGGAACAACGTTAATGTCACGTGATTATGTTTTTGCTACTTTATGGCAGGATCAAAGACCGGAAATAAACGGAGGAGACCAGATCAGATTAGTGAAGAAGCCGGAAGTCTGTTCTACACACATATTGCCCTTGCAGCTAAATATTTAAAAAAAAGGCTGAAAATTATTAAAATAAAAGGGCATAAAAAAGCATGTATTTTTATTTTTATTTCAATAGAATTTGACGAGAAATTTGCATACTGTTTTCTCAAAAGAATGTATGATTTACAATCTTTACAGCTGGGCCAATATCCTCATATTTGTTGTTTTTATCTCAAAGTTTCGGGGTATTTTTTAAGTGTCATGTATTCTTCAGAGAATTTCAAACGGAACAGTTTATTTAATCTACACGGATGGACTGTTCTCGTTCAGTAGTTCATGTCTTGGGAGACAATGCCCCTTGTTTATTTTATTTTTTTTTTATTTAGTACTGTTCAGTATCACTTTATTTTCCCAGAGTCTGCATCTGTACAAATCGAACCCGCTATACAATCAAATTCAAGAACCAAAGGTAAGATCCAATAAAATACCGACGAAGGCCACACCGATCGAAACGTGATGGTAAGATGAAGACATTAGTCCGAATGTAAATAAATGTAAATATTTCTGATTCGTCAGGAATTTAATCAGAAATTAGAAAATACATTTTTATCATAACCATATAAATTGGAATGAGTCCTCTTTCATTTTGGTGTTCTAGTTTTGCCAAAAAAAGTTAGTTCCAATCTCGGGGGTAATTGTGACAGGATAGGGGGAAGGGTCGAAAGGCTGGTTTAAATATCCTGAAAAGATAACCGACATTCAGGACCCATTCATCCATAAATAACTGACACATACTACCCTCATCATTCAGAGCTATACATTACCCATATTCAGAAAAGGCCGAAATCCATTACGGAAAAATTTCATAATATAAAAATGAGGACATTATTCGGAATATTGTTATCTTTGTCGCCATATTTATTACAACGTTTCAGAAATATACAGACAGATTCTGTACCTGTCGATAATTCTGAGATAAATATTATGAGAAAAGATGACATTATAGTCGAATAATTGTCCTCATCATTACCGCATCCATATTTACAGACAGATACTGAATTTCGAAAGTTGTAAATATGGCTCAAGTATGAGGTCTATATTTCAGGAATAATGGTATTAAACATACTATTCAGAAATATTCAGACAGATATGAAAGGCCGAAACTTTGATAAATATGGCGACAAAGATGAGGACAATAGTCCGAATAATGCTACTAGTATGAACATATATTTCCCATCTCAGAAATATACAGACAGATACTTAAATTCGAAACGTTGTGATAAATATCAAAGATGAGGACAATAGTCCGAATAATGTTAGTTTCGGCCGTAATACCCCATCTCAGAAATATATGACAGATACTGAAGGGATGAGGTATTATGATAAATATGGCGACAAAGATATTCGGACAATTGTCCGAATCTTTAAGTAATGATATTTATTACCCCATCGGCCGAAATATACAGACAGATACTGAAAGGCCGAATCTGTCTATATTTCATGGGACAAAGATTAGGACAATAGTCCGAATAATGTTATTCGAAACTATTGTCCCATCTTTGTCGCCATATACAGACGTTTAATTGAAAGGCCGGAAAATATCTGACAAATATTTTCAGGGAAAGATGAGGACAATAGTCCGAATTATTGCACTATTGTCCTTATCCCCATCGCCATATTTATACAGACAGCCGTTGAAAGGCCGAAACGTTCTGTCTATAAATATGGCGACAAAGATTAGGACAATTGTCCGATTTTAATGAGTATTGAACATTTCTGACCCCCATCTCAGAAATATACAGACAGATTCGAAAGGCCGTTAAACGTTGTGATAAATATGGCGACAAATTTGAGGACAACGTTTCCGAATAATGTTAAGATAGTGAAACATCTATATTTCCCATTCTCGGAAATATACAGACAGATTTTGAAAGGCCGAAACGTTGTAATAAATATGGCGACAAAGATGAGGACGTAGTCCGAATAATGTTAGTAGTGAACATAATACCCCATTTCAGAGATACAGACAGATACTGAAAGGCCGAAACGTTGTGATAAATATGGCGGAAAGGATGAGGACAATAGTCCGAATAATGTAAATAGTGAACATAATACCCCATCTCAGAAATATACAGACAGATACTGAAGCGTCGAAACGTTGTAATAAATATGGCGACAAGGAAGAGGACAATAGTCCGAATAATGTAAGTAGTGAACATAATATCCCATCTCAGAAATATACAGACAGATACTGAAAGGTCGAAACGTTGTAATAAATATGGCGACAAGGATGAGGACAATAGTCCGAATAATGTAAGTAGTGAACATAATACCCCATCTCAGAAATATACAGACAGATACTGAAGGGTCGAAACGTTGTGATAAATATGGCGACAAAGATGAGGACAATAGTCCGAATAATGTAAGTAGAAAAACATAATACCCCATCTCAGAAATATACAGACAGATACTGAAAGGCCGAAACGTTGTGATAAATATGGCGACAAAGATGAGGACAATAGTCCGAATAATGTTAAGTAGTGAACATAATACCCCATCTCAGAAATATACAGACAGATACTGAAAGGCCAAAACGTTGTGATAAATATGGCGACAAGGATGAGGACAATAGTCCGAATAATGTAAGTAGTGAATATAATACCCCATCTCAGAAATATACAGACAGATACTGAAAGGCCGGAAACGTTGTGATAAATATGGCGACAAAAATGAGGACAATAGTCCAAATAATGTTAGTAGTGAACATAATACCCCATCTCAGAAATATACAGACAGATACTGAAAGGTCGAAACGTTGTGATAAATATGGCGACAAAGATGAGGACAATAGTCCGAATAATGTAAGTAGTGAACATAATACCCCATCTCAGAAATATACAGACAGATACTGAATCTCTTGAAACGTTGTGATAAATATGGCGACAAAGATGAGGACAATAGTCCGAATAATGTTAGTAGTGAACATAATACCCCATCTCAGATATATACAGACAGATACTGAAAGGCCGAAACGTTGTGATAAATATGGCGACAAAGATGATGACAATAGTCCGAATAATGTTCATAGAAACATAATACCCCATCTCAGAAATATACAGACAGATACTGAAGGGTCGAAACGTTTTGATAAATATGGCGACAAAGATGAGGACAATAGTCCGAATAATGTAAAGTAGTGAACATAATACCCCCATCTCAGAAATATACAGACAGATACTGAAAGGCCGAAACGTTGTGATAAATATGGCGACAAGGATGAGGACAATAGTCCGAATAATGTTAGTAGTGAACATAATACCCCATCTCAGAAATATACAGACAGATACTGAAGTGTCGAAACGTTGTGATAAATATGGCGACAAAGATGATGACAATAGTCCGAATAATGTTAGTAGTGAACATAATACCCCATCTCAGAAATATACAGACAGATACTGAAGGGTCGAAACGTTGTGATAAATATGGCGACAAAGATGAGGACAATAGTCCGAATAATGTAAGTAGTGAACATAATACCCTATCTCAGAAATATACAGACAGATACTGAAAGGCCGAAACGTTGTGATAAATATGGCGACAAAGATGAGGACAATAGTCCGAATAATGTTAGTAGTGAACATAATACCCCATCTCAGAAATATACAGACAGATACTGAAGTGTCGAAACGTTGTGATAAATGTGGCGACAAAGATGAGGACAATAGTCCGAATAATGTAAGTAGTGAACATAATACCCCATCTCAGAAATATACAGACAGATACTGAAAGGCTGAAACGTTGTGATAAATATGGCGACAAAGATGAGGACAATAGTCCGAATAATATAAGTAGTGAACATAATACCCCATCTCAGAAATATACAGACAGATACTGAAAGGCCGAAACGTTGTGATAAATATGGCGACAAAGATGAGGACAATAGTCCGAATAATGTTAGTAGTGAACATAATACCCCATCTCAGAAATATACAGACAGATACTGAAAGGCCGAAACGTTGTGATAAATATGGCGACAAAGATGAGGACAATAGTCCGAATAATGTTAGTAGTGAACATAATACCCCATCTCAGAAATATACAGACAGATACTGAAGGGTCGAAACGTTTTGATAAATATGGCGACAAAGATGAAGACAATAGTCCGAATAATGTAAGTAGTGAACATAATACCCTATCTCAGAAATATACAGACAGATACTGAAAGGCCGAAACGTTGTGATAAATATGGCGACAAAGATGAGGACAATAGTCCGAATAATGTTAGTAGTGAACATAATACCCCATCTCAGAAATATACAGACAGATACTGAAAGGCCGAAACGTTGTGATAAATATGGCGACAAAGATGAGGACAATAGTCCGAATAATGTTAGTAGTGAACATAATACCCCATCTCAGAAATATACAGACAGATACTGAAGGGTCGAAACGTTTTGACAAATATGGCGACAAAGATGAGGACAATAGTCCGAATAATGTTAGTAGTGAACATAATACCCCATCTCAGATATATACAGACAGATACTGAAAGGCCGAAACGTTGTGATAAATATGGCGACAAAGATGAGGACAATAGTCCGAATAATGTTCATAGTGAACATAATACCCCATCTCAGAAATATACAGACAGATACTGAAGGGTCGAAACGTTGTGATAAATATGGCGACAAAGATGAGGACAATAGTCCGAATAATGTAAGTAGTGAACATAATACCCCATCTCAGAAATATACAGACAGATACTGAAAGGCCGAAACGTTGTGATAAATATGGCGACAAAGATGAGGACAATAGTCCGAATAATGTTAGTAGTGAATATAATACCCCATCTCAGAAATATACAGACAGATACTGAAAGGCCGAAACGTTGTAATAAAGATGGCGACAAAGATGAGGACAATAGTCCGAATAATGTAAGTAGTGAACATAATACCCCATCTCAGAAATATACAGACAGATACTGAAAGGCCGAAACGTTGTGATAAATATGGCGACAAAGATGAGGACAATAGTCCGAATAATGTTAGTAGTGAACATAATACCCCATCTCAGAAATATACAGACAGATACTGAAAGGCCGAAACGTTGTGATAAATATGGCGACAAAGATGAGGACAATAGTCCGAATAATGTTAGTAGTGAACATAATACCCCATCTCAGAAATATACAGACAGATACTTAAAGGCCGAAACGTTGTGATAAATATGGCGACAAAGATGAGGACAATAGTCCGAATAATGTTAGTAGTGAACATAATACCCCATCTCAGAAATATACAGACAGATACTGAAAGGCCGAAACGTTGTGATAAATATGGCGACAAAGATGAGGACAATAGTCCGAATAATGTAAGTAGTGAACATAATACCCCATCTCAGAAATATACAGACAGATACTGAAAGGCCGAAACGTTGTGATAAATATGGCGACAAAGATGAGGACAATAGTCCGAATAATGTTAGTAGTGAACATAATACCCCATCTCAGAAATATACAGACAGATACTGAAAGGCCGAAACGTTGTGATAAATATGGCGACAAAGATGAGGACAATAGTCCGAATAATGTAAGTAGTGAACATAATACCCCATCTCAGAAATATACAGACAGATACTGAAAGGTCGAAACGTTGTGATAAATATGGCGACAAAGATGAGGACAATAGTCCGAATAATGTAAGTAGTGAACATAATACCCTATCTCAGAAATATACAGACAGATACTGAAAGGCCGAAACGTTGTGATAAATATGGCGACAAAGATGAGGACAATAGTCCGAATAATGTAAGTAGTGAACATAATACCCCATCTCAGAAATATACAGACAGATACTGAAAGGCCGAAACGTTGTGATAAATATGGCGACAAAGATGAGGACAATAGTCCGAATAATGTTAGTAGTGAACATAATACCCCATCTCAGAAATATACAGACAGATACTGAAAGGCCTAAACGTTGTGATAAATATGGCGACAAAGATGAGGACAATAGTCCGAATAATGTTAGTAGTGAACATAATACCCCCATCTCAGAAATATACAGACAGATACTGAAAGGCCGAAACGTTGTGATAAATATGGCGACAAAGATGAGGACAATAGTCCGAATAATGTAAGTAGTGAACATAATACCCCATCTCAGAAATATACAGACAGATACTGAAAGGCCGAAACGTTGTGATAAATATGGCGACAAAGATGAGGACAATAGTCCGAATAATGTTAGTAAAAAACATAATACCCCATCTCAGAAATATACAGACAGATACTGAAAGGCCGAAACGTTGTGATAAATATGGCGACAAAGATGAGGACAATAGTCCGAATAATGTTAGTAGTGAACATAATACCCCATCTCAGAAATATACAGACAGATACTGAAAGGCCGAAACGTTGTGATAAATATGGCGACAAAGATGAGGACAATAGTCCGAATAATGTAAGTAGTGAACATAATACCCCATCTCAGAAATATACAGACAGATACTGAAAGGTCGAAACGTTGTGATAAATATGGCGACAAAGATGAGGACAATAGTCCGAATAATGTAAGTAGTGAACATAATACCCCATCTCAGAAATATACAGACAGATACTGAAAGGCCGAAACGTTGTGATAAATATGGCGACAAAGATGAGGACAATAGTCCGAATAATGTAAGTAGTGAACATAATACCCCATCTCAGAAATATACAGACAGATACTGAAAGGCCGAAACGTTGTGATAAATATGGCGACAAAGATGAGGACAATAGTCCGAATAATGTTAGTAGTGAACATAATACCCCATCTCAGAAATATACAGACAGATACTGAAAGGCCGAAACGTTGTGATAAATATGGCGACAAAGATGAGGACAATAGTCCGAATAATGTTAGTAGTGAACATAATACCCCATCTCAGAAATATACAGACAGATACTGAAAGGCCGAAACGTTGTGATAAATATGGCGACAAAGATGAGGACAATAGTCCGAATAATGTTAGTAGTGAACATAATACCCCATCTCAGAAATATACAGACAGATACTGAAAGGCCGAAACGTTGTGATAAATATGGCGACAAAGATGAGGACAATAGTCCGAATAATGTTAGTAGTGAACATAATACCCCATCTCAGAAATATACAGACAGATACTGAAAGGCCGAAACGTTGTGATAAATATGGCGACAAAGATGAGGACAATAGTCGAATAATGTTAGTAGTGAACATAATACCCCATCTCAGAAATATACAGAGATACTGAAAGGCCGAAACGTTGTGATAAATATGGCGACAAAGATGAGGACAATAGTCCGAATAATGTTAGTAGTGAACATAATACCCCATCTCAGAAATATACAGACAGATACTGAAAGGCCGAAACGTTGTGATAAATATGGCGACAAAGATGAGGACAATAGTCCGAATAAATATGGCAGTTATACAAAATGTCTCTTGTTTTCATCTTCTATTTTTTTATTACAAACATAATTAAAATTCTATAATCATGAAATGATTTTTGAACCCAAAAAACGAAACGAAAATTTAACAAAACTTTCAAACTAAAATAAAATATGTTAGTAAGACCCGTCCAACATACGAAAATAAGAACGGTCGCTCTATTCTGCTTATAGGAAGAATCAAAAAGCTCACCATTTAACGTAGAGGAAAGGATAAAACCAATTATGAAATGGAAAAAATCAAAGACTGACCCAGTCGGTATGAAAAATAGGGACAAAAACAAAGTGGGGATGTTAAGAGTCACGACGTTAATTATAACAAAAGGGAAATGCGGGGATAACAAGTGAACAAAGAGTCTAGCTTAACCAGGGGAGGGGATTTGCAATCCAGTAGGTAACCATTACTGAGAACATCCCCCCTCCAAATTTATAGACAAATACTACTGATGCATGTTGGGATTTTTTTTCCCTCACTAATCAAAATGGAAAATTCTCAATCTTATCTTCCATATTTCATTTCTTTCTTACCTCAAAGCCAGAACGCTATAACCACTTGCCTGTATCCCTTTGCATGTGAACACAATTTTTATATTATGAATGTTTGAAATTATTACTGCAGCTTTGCCTAGTTTGCCTCGTCAGGGAAAGCTAGCCAGCTTTCCCTGACGATCCGCTTAGGTGAAACCTAGGTAGGTTGTCTGGCTCACTAGGTTTATCTAGGTCTGCTCTACGGTTGTATTGAGCTCTTTTAGTTAGTTGTTTACTCGTGTCGGGGTTTTTTCTTTGGGCTTTGAACCTGTATCCGTGCGATTCTTTTCAACAGGCTTTCATGTTTCTAGCTCTTTCTTTTTTTTAAAACCTTTTTTTCCTTCGAGATTGATTTGATTATTGGCAAATCAAAAATTCGAAGGTTTTTCGAGACGAATATAGTTACCTATCTCTCTCTCTCTCTCTCTCTCTCTCTCTCTCTATCTCTATATATATATATATATATATATATATATATATATATATATATATATGTAAATTTTAATTCCGCAAGGTAGAATTTTTAAATGATTTCAAATGTTTTATATGGGTTTCTTTCTCTTGCGCATTGTGTGTAAATGGAAGCGAAAATTGAAATTAAAACGATACTTGCAAATATACAAACAGGGAAAAGTTCTAATGATCTTCAAAAACTACAAGAGGCATTCTCATATTAAAATACGCATGTAACATCATATAACTGTAAGACTTGGATAATTTTACAGGGTTTCTTTGGAATTATGTTGAAAATACAAACAAAAACGGAAACAATTCTATATAGAATATATAGATGAGAAATGAAAAAAAAATTATCTCCAAATTATTGTCTTTCAATTTCATCGATATCTCAATATCATTTGGATCAAATAGCTCTCAGGTTTTAAAGACATGTTTATATAATATCACGTTACATTGGAAAGCTTAGAATTTTAAATAACAAAGTGCAGGTGAGAAATCTCCGAATAAAACGACATTCATATTAATGGCCAAAGTGTTGGGGGCATCAGAACAGCAACAGGCGGGGTTGGAGTTTCGCAGAATTGTTAAATCGAATTATTTTGGCGCAGAAACAAACAATTTAAAATTGTTTTAAATTTCCTTGCTAGAGACGTGGGTGGGGATAAAAATATCC
Organism: Acanthosepion pharaonis; assembly: GCA_903632075.3. Taxonomy (NCBI): domain Eukaryota; kingdom Metazoa; phylum Mollusca; class Cephalopoda; order Sepiida; family Sepiidae; genus Acanthosepion; species Acanthosepion pharaonis. The sequence continues at coordinate 1,092,821 of CAHIKZ030003780.1, forward strand.
TTCTCTAAATTATTGCCTTTCAGTTCTCTTTCTAAAACTATTTTAACAACACACACAAATTCAAACAGAGAAGCCAGAAACGTTTCATCCTATAATTTCAATAATAAAATTCGCTATTTAAACTACTTACATTTTCCACATTGTTATCTTCATCTTTATTTTCACATTCACAACGTTTCGACCACTGTACGCTCCGACATTCTTCAGGGTCTGTCTATATTTCTGAGATGAGGTATTGTAACTACTTGCACTATTTATTGGTTTTCTCATGTTTATTGTCATATTCACGACGTTTCGGTACCCAAGAACACATGTCCCTGTGGATAAAAGTTTCGGTTGAAGTAATATAGTGACTTGACCCAAAGAGTTATGAGTTCAATACCTGGCCACAGCAGAGGTAAACAAAACCTTGGAGAGTTGAGTTACTAAAAGGAAATAACTGAAACTGAGATATCCAGAAAAGGTATGGCACGTAGAACTAGAACAGTCTATCCCGGTGAACGAAATAAAGGGTTACATTCGAAATTCCAACGTATATTACCTGAAGAAGGCCGGAGCGTACAACAGTCGAAACGTCGTGAATATGACAACGAAGATGAGGACAACAGTCCGAACAAGGTAAATAATGTACTTACATTACCCCATCTCGCAAATATAGGCAGATAATAAATTTCACCTACTACAAGGTTCGAGTGCCACTCAACGTAAGGTTTACTCATAAAATGGTTTTAATGAATAAGGCGTGTGATATGAATAAAAGAAAAGTTGGTAGGGAGTGGAAATTATGAGGAAGAGGATAGATAATAATTGATCCTTGACTTGGGAAAGGTTAAGAGTGCAATATTCAGGGAAGCATCCACGTGGGAGTCTGTAGCACAATGCTGTCTGAGTGGAACTTTTGGAGCTCAGAGAAAATCATGGTGATTGGTCATTGCAATATACTTACACACATGTGTGTATATTTATTATTTAAGAAATAAATATTTTTATCGCCCGCGCTTTTCTGTAAGATATATATGGGGATTTAAAATAAAATTCGGTTTTCTCATCGATTTTCGATACTAGTTATAGTAGAATATTTTGTGTCCTTTTTTTCCATGCTATGCCAATTCATTCATTAAATTGGCGCAGCACCTCTTACTTATTTAATGGCCATATAGCTTTAACCCATGATGATGGTTGACGACAACCGGGGGCTGCGGGCAATTTTTCTTCCTAGCCCGGGTGTACTCGCTCGTGTCCCTACCTTAAAAACTGACCTTGTGTCATGTCTTAGTGTGGAGACTGAGTAAATACCTAGTAAATACCTAGAAGTAAAGATAGAAGCAAAGAGGTTCCCCTTATCTGTCGAGGAAGATATGACCTCGGGGTCTATTATAATTGTGGGCACAGCCGCTTTAGTTCTGTTCATGATTTGGTTGGTGATCTTCCAGAATTCATGGGATCCATTTTGTTTCTTTTCCACCTTGCTTTAATCTTCTCGTGCCTAGATGATCTTGGTGTTTTCTAGAATATTTTTGCAGCGATTCCGGGCAATTCTAAATGCTGTGAGGTCCGAACTACATCGCTCCTTGCCATAGACACATAGTTGTTTCAATGGGTTATGGCCTCAGCGCAATTTTGGGTGAACCAGAGTTTGCTGCTTGTTTTTTTGCTGGAATTTATTTTTGTATAAAACCCTCCATTCCAGTAAGGATCCAATCAGTGACGAGAGCAGATTTTGGGATGCAGTATGACTGAAGATGCTTTGTAGGGCTGCTTCTATCATGTAGGATCGAAAGTTATCCTCGTCTGCCTTCGCATAGCAAAAAAAAAAAAACGTTACATGGACCGATACATCACGGGATGCGTTGGGTTTAGCATCAATCTGGACATTGATAAGGGAATGGTCTGGCGTGCCTAGTGGCGGTAGAACTTTTGCTAAGCATTTATCAGGGCAGAAGATTAGAAACAGGTCGAGGAGGTTCTCCTAATAACACGTCATGTTCGGGACCCGGGTAGGTTCTCTGATAATCTGGGTTAGTTCATAGGCTACGGAGAAGTCTCTGAAATATCTGCCTTCAAAATCGGCTATGGTGAAGTCTCTGTAATATCTGCCTTCAAAATCGGCTATGGGGAAGTCTCTGCAATATCTGCCTTCAAAATCGGCTATGAGGCAGTCTCTGCAATATCTGCCTTCAAAATCGGCTATGGGGAAGTCTCTGTAATATCTGCCTTCAAAATCGGCTATGAGGCAGTCTCTGCAATATCTGCCTTCAAAATCGGCTATGGAGAAGTCTCTGTAATATCTGCCTTCAAAATCGGCTATGAGGAAGTCTCTGCAACATCTGCCTTCAAAATCGGCTATGAGGCAGTCTCTGCAATATCTGCCTTCAAAATCGGCTATGGGGAAGTCTCGGCAATATCTGCCTTCAAAATCGGCTATGGAGTAGTCTCTGCAATATCTGCCTTCAAAATCGGCTATGGGGAAGTCTCGGCAATATCTGCCTTCAAAATCGGCTATGGGGAAGTCTCGGCAATATCTGCCTTCAAAATCGGCTATGGGGAAGTCTCGGCAATATCTGCCTTCAAAATCGGCTATGAGGCAGTCTCTGCAATATCTGCCTTCAAAATCGGCTATGGGGAAGTCTCTTCATGTCGCGCACCTCTCGCCTGTGGAACCCCCCCTTTTCCTGTTTCCCTGATAGCTATAATCTCCAAGTATTCTAATGTAATGTCAATCAACGTCTCCAGATGTCCTGATCTATCCCCCTATCCTTCTCTTCATCCTTTCCTCTATCACTCCTCTTTGCTCTCACTCCAACTATCTGTAACCCCTTGCGTGCTAGTGGCTTCCTGCCTTGCTTGGGGTGAAACGCTTAAAAAAAATATTAGTGAACCTCAGTCATTTATGTGCTTATTTTTCGATACATGACTGACGACGCAGATCTTTTTCCCGCAGTAGGTTGCCATTTCTTTCTGCAGTAGACCAGTTGCCATCCAAGGCTGTAGAACAAGGTCTGTCCTGCTATTTACCAATAGTGAGGGAAGAAGAAGAGGATTCATACCTTTCCCAAAGGTTATTAGCACGTAAGTGAATCTAATGGATTCGACTGGAATTAGAAATCGGCTCTCCGATTCCTCAATTCCACCGTACCTCTTTTAGTAAACCTACATTAACGACACCCCCCACAAATAAAAAGAAAATACATATGGCGTCTCAGGAAATAAAATTATGTATTCGAAGCGAAATTCTATGTAATGTTTACCAATACCAGTAAAACATTAAAAACTAAGTCATTCGTATTAATTAATAATACGTTGAAATTATTCGGCACATACTTGATGGAACTGTTTGATTTTTGGAGTCTGCCTGTAAAATCATTCTGTGAAAAATTAAATTTCTCCTCCTCTAAAACAAGTATGGTGACTGAAAATTTCTAAAAAAGTTAGAAAATAATTTTGCCAACAAGTTTTTTTGCGAAAGTCTTGAGAAATGTATAAAGTTGAAGGCAAATGTTACTTAAAATATAGTTACTGTTCTTAAAGCTAAATGCAGTGTTCCTTTTACAATTGCGGAAGCCATTAGCGAAGACCTTGACAGATTAGAATCTCTAGGAGTTATTTCGCCCACATATTTATTTCGTGTAGACAGCTCTAACAGTGTATGCAAAAATGAAAAATAATAATAATGTATGTGAGCATTTTTCTAAAGGGTTAAATGAGTGTCTACTACCCGCACACATACCCGTTAGCATTTCCGGAAGAATTTTTTTCAAATAAAATAGTGGAAGATTTTACAAATTGAAGTGAAGGAAAAAAATTTAAAACACAACGATTAATACACACAAGGCGCTATACAGTCTTAATAAGCTACCCTTTCAGAGTCAAAGTGAAAACAGAAAAGAAAAGAATACTGAGCTGTTACGCGACATCTGTCCTTCTCTACGGCGGTGAATGTTGGACGATTTCCTCAAAGATGAAGAAGAGACTCGAGGCGACAGAGATGTGGTTCTACAGAAGGATGCTAAGGATATCATGGATTGAGCGTGTGAGCAACGATGAGATCTTAGAGAGGTTGCAAACAAAGAGGAAACTCTATTTACATTATTCGGATTATTATCCTCATCTTTGTCGCCATGTTTATCACAACGTTTCGGCCGTTGTACGCTCCGGCCTTCTTCAGGTGGTTGGAATGTCGAACTGAACTCTTTATTTCGCTCATTGGGGTAGACTGTTCTAGTTCCACGTGCCATGTCTAATGGATGTCAGTTATATCCTGTTAATTCCCCTCTCAGAGTTCTCCACCGCCTTAACCAGGTATTGAACTCACACTCTTTGGGTCCTGTTATTGGATTTAACTAATGTCTTTATCCACTGTGCCATGTGTCCTTGAGGATACATGGCGCAGTAGAAGGCCGGTACGTACAACGGCCGAAAAATTGTGATAAACATGGCGACAAAGATGAGGGCAATAGTCCGAATAATGTAAATAGTGTACATAATACCTCATCTCAGAAATAGAGACAGATACTGAAGAAGGCCGGAGCGTTCAACAGCCGAAACGTTGTAATAAATATGGCGACAAAGATAAGGACAATAGTCCGAATAATGTAAATAGTGTATATAATACATCATCTCAGAAATAGAGACAAATACTGAAGAAGGCCGGAACGTACAACGGCCGAAACGTTGTAATAAATATGGCGACAAAAATGCGGACAATAGTTCGAATAATGTAAATAGTGTACATAATACGTCATCTCAGAAATATAGACTGATACTAAGGAGAAGGCTTATACTTAAATCAAGGAGTGGCAGCTGAATTTTCTGAGACAAATAATGAGAAAGGAGGGCCTGGAGAATCTGATACTCACAGGTCGAATAGAGGGAAAGTGAGACAAGAGAAAACAACGCGTGACTTGCCTGGCGAGCAGAATGAGAGAACCTAGTGTGGGTGATGACGAAAGGTATAGAGGGAGGTGAAGAGCCATGATCGTCTACGTTTTGAAAGGATATGACACATAAAAAGAAAGAAAAGAATTGACACGATCTAGCTGGCGTAGATTTTGTCGTTGCCTATTTGGACGACGTGCTCCCAAAAAGCGAAACTAGACGACATCAATCAGAACACATACAGGTATTCTAAAGAAAAAGAGATGGGTTCAAACTCGGTGAGATAAAATTGCAATTTTTCAGGAACAATATAAAATACTTTGGAAAATAATTAATGCAAATAGGCGAAGACAGACACATCAAGGATGAGCTCTATTAAAAATATGTCCGTCTCAAAAAACAACCTTTACAATCATTTCTAGGGCCCGCAAGATATTACAACTATCTGCCAAACAGGCATAAATTGAGAGCACCTTTAAATAAATTATTGGCAAAAAAGTTAAGGGGTGGAATTGGTCCGATGAATGTCATACATCTTTTGAAGACATAAAGAACATGGAAATATCTGAATTATCATTATCATATTTCAATCCTGATTTATGAATAATTTTAGCATCGGATGCTAGCGATTATTACATTAAAGTGATTATTACCATAAACTCAAGGATCGTAAAATAAAAGCAGTTGCCAATGCATCTAGAATGCTAATAGTGGCTGAAAAAAAATCTAGTCAAATAGCAAAAGAAGCACAAGATATTATTTTTAAAGCGAAAAATTTCACAAAGTGAGACACGGTAGGATAATTATTCTGCAATGACATCACCGACCTTTATTAACTATTTTAGATTAAAAAAAAGAGATTCTGACACATACTGCCAACTGGTTGGAACTTTGGGGAATGATTTTATTAAACTATAATTTTAAGATGGAGTATTTACCACGAAAGAAATTGGGACATGCAGGCGGTTTATCCAGATTAATTTTAAAATTTAAGGCGCCATTTGGAGAGACGGTGATTGCTATATTAATTTCTGAAAAGGAGATAAAGGAGTTTTGTGTAACACAATAAAGGGAACTACCCGTGACTTTGGACGGAATTAGAGGAATCCAAGAAGGATGATTACATTTTGAAAATGATGAATGATGTAAAGAAAGCAAAAATAAACCCCGAATTATTGAAAATAATAAAAATCTTTTTTGATATTTGATGAATTACTGATGCACACTGAAAGAATAATAATTCCTGCTTTTCATGCTTCATGAATGAAATCCCTTATGTGAAATCCCTTATGTGAAGTTATGTATATGGATCAGGATATTCAGAATTTGGTCAAGTCATGCAAAGGTTGTACTCTAGCGGCAAAATTACCAACTGCAAATTATCAAACCTAGCCTAATACAGATAAATCTTAGCCTAATCGTGGTCTAATACAGATAAATCTTGGCCTAATCCTGGCCTAATACAGATAAATCTTGGCCTAATACAAATAAATCTTGGCCTAATCTTTGGCCTAATACAGATAAATCTTGGCCAAATACAGATAAATCTTGGCCTAATCTTGGTCTAATAGAGTTAAATCTTGGCCTAATTTTGGCCTAATACGGATAAATCTTGGCCTAATCTTGGTCTAATACAGCTAAATCTTGGCCTAATACAGCTAAATCTTGGCCTAATCTTGTTCTAATACAGATAGATCTTATCCTAATACAGATAAATCTTGGCCTAATATAGTTAAATCTTGGCCTAATCTTGACCTAATGCGGATAAATCTTGATTACGTGAGACTTTTTGGATAGTGTGTATTGAATATCGTCGACAGTTTTTCAAAATAGCCTGAAATATCTGTTGTAACTGCACATTTTCTTTGTGAACTGTTTTCAAGATTTGGACTTCCAGATAGAGTAGTGTCAGATAATGGCACGCAGTTTACTTCATGTGACTTCCAAATTTTTTGCAAATACTATGTAGTTGAACAACAACGCCGCCACACCATTCAAGATTAAATGGTCAGGATGCACTTTTTGTTGATACGTTCAAAAAGGCGTTAAATAAATCAAACTAGGACGAGACGGAAGAAGTAATGTTCTGACAGTATTTAAGAATTTATAGGCTGACCTCTGACCCTAATACTGAATCGAGAATATCACCAGAGGAACTAATATTTGCCAGGAAAATGAAAACGGTTTTTGATAAATTACTATCCGGAAGAAAAATAAGATGGCATAATACAAAATTAACTATAAAATATTTCTAGGTATTTCGAGTCATTCTTTGAGGGTATCTCAGTCTGCGCATGAGTCGGCT
>CAHIKZ030003780.1:1102500-1197500 GCA_903632075.3 Acanthosepion pharaonis
CGATATTCCTATTAAATTTACTATTAAGGACAGTTTATTTTTCGGTATCCACCTATCAACAGTCTATATTTTGAATTTATATCTCAATATTATGTTATATTTATAATAAACTTGAACTTTGACTCCACATTCAGTGTAGCGATATTCTAATGAGACCCAGAAAAAATGTATTAAACATAATTTTTTCATTATTTTTTTTTGTATCTGATGAATGGGAAAGCCATGAAACCCCAATTCGTAATGTAAACGTAAGTACAGTAGCGTCCAAAACTAAGGGTCAAAATTTTAAAACCTAATATTTGTTAGAAATAACAACTGTGAAAAGCTGAAATTTTGACAACTAGTCGTCGTTATCATCCATAAAAATAAATAAATAATTGTTATAATTCTTTTTCTATCCTTTGCAAATGATTCAAATTTTAGTATGTTATTATGGATGATAACGACTGCCAGTTGTCAAAATTTCAGCTTTTCACAGTTGTTATTTCTAACAAATATTAGGTTCTAAAATTTTGTCCCTTAGTTTTGGACACTACTGTATATGTGTAATTATTAATTCATTATTTATAGCTCTGTTTAATTACACTGAGCACTGTTTCACATAATCGTTCATTTATATGGTTGATCGTATATTTAGATCATTAGATCCTTTCTACACAAACACACACACATACATACATACAGATAGATAGATAGATAGATAGATAGATAGATAGATTTGAACAGTCCTTGATAGATAGATAGATAGATAGATAGATAGATAGATAGATAGATAGATAGAGTTGAACAGTCCTTTATAGATAGATAGATAGATAGATAGATTTGAACAGTCCTTAATAGATAGATAGATAGATAAATAGATAGATAGATAGATAGATTTGAACAGTCCTTAATAGATAGATAGATAGATTTGAACAGTCCTTATAGATAGATAGATAGATAGATAGATAGATTTGAACACTCCTTAATAGAAAGACTGGGTTCAATAGCCTTGGTTGGCAACTGGTCTAGGACAAGGACAACACTGAATTCAAACCCATTGAGTTGAGCCCCTAAGGAGGATGGACGGCACTTTGTGCTACCTTCCGGCAACTCCTGCAGCCACGCTGATACGAAACTGTATTGGTTTGTCCTCTACTTTGGACTCTTCTAGCAAGGCCGAGAGGAGGAACTAGACGTCTGGGCAGCCCTAGTTCTCCATATATCTCGCCTAGGCTCGTAGCGCATCGCTCTACTCCATCGTCTCTCGAGACGGACGGATGCCGACGACGATATATATATATATATATATATATATAGTTTATAAAAAATAGGTAATATATATATATATATATATATATATATATATATATATATATATATATATATATATATATATACGTGTGTCTGTGTGTATGTTATCGGTCTGAAGGAGGTGGTCCTCCCAGCGTGTGGCTCCTTCGGAAATTGACTGAAAACCATACCACGGGTTAACGCTAGCTTTGTGAGTGAAATTGGGTAGACGGAACACTTAGAGGTCAAAGATGGCTGTGCTAGCAAGAAGTCACAAGTCATCGTGATCGAGGGTTTGAGCGCGCTGGCCTTGTTCAGATTATTGATCACGTTGCATAACACGCTCACTCTCCCAGAAACTGTAACTAAGGTCTGTTCAGCATAGTTGCAGTATAGATCTCTGGATGTTGAACTAACACAAATGTGCCTGAGCGAGCATCTGCAATAGGGATTAGCTAGCCGCCCTAGTAGACACGTATCCTCGAATACGAGTAGCCAACTATTACACACACACACGCACACACACTAATATATATATATATATATCCCTGACGTGCGCCAACGGCTTAGTGGTAGAATCCCCGACTGACGCCAATTCTGTCGGGTTTCGATCCTAGCTAGAGGCAACCGGACGTCTACACACACTGATAAGCTATGATACAGTGAAACAGTCTGTCTGTGGATAACAATATATATGCTCCTGAAAAATCTATTTCAGTTGAGCTCTCTGGGGAGGAAGTGTGGGTGTGTAAACTGTGACTATACGGCTAATAATGTAAGACTCTTCGGTAAATCGAATCGAGTTCACTCAGTCACTGTGTGTTTATCTATAAATGAATACGTTTAAATTCACCTTCATCCCTGCCGTGCGCCAACGGCTTAGGGGTTGAATCCCCCCGACTGACGCCAATTCAGTCGGGTTTCGATTCTAGCTCGAGTCAACCGGATGTCTAGCCACACTGATGAGCTGTGATACAGCGAAACAGTCTGTCTGTGTTTATATATATATATATATATATATATATATATATATATATATATATATAATTTCGAATGATGGCAGTATGTATGGATGAGAGAGAATGTGTCATTATTCAAAAATGGAAATAAATGTTATGACGAGAAAATGCAAAAGATTTTCGTGAATAAGAAAAAAACAAATATGTTCTTCGTCCTTTTTGTAACTACTTTGCGTTTGTTTTAGAGAAAATTTAATGAGATATCTCTTGTCTTGTCAGTCGCAACAATATCCTTAGCAAAGGTGATTGAAAGGAAGTCAATGTCGAATTTTATTGTTTCATTTTACACTTCTCAGATGCCATTTGTTAGTCTTTGAACGTACTGGTAGCCCACACTGTTTCCTTTTTTTTTAAACCTTTCTTTTTGAATAAAAGCACTTAGTTTTAGCTTTTATAAATTCCAGAAATTTGGCGAATTTTTTTTTCTCCCAAAATAATTGAACGAAAAGTGCAGTTTGCCTTGTAGCAGATTTAATTACTTCTCGCAAGAAATATCTAAAGGCTTATACCTATGTCTGTCGGTGTAAACGTCGATTGCACTTTAACAAAACATACTTCTGCTTGAAACATTTGAGATTCATATCTTCGACGTCTGACGTCATGTTTGAAACTAATAAGTACCTCAATATGGCATAACGCATATATCAAACGATATGCCGAATATCTCTTCAGTTTTCAACACACAGCTTCAGAAAAAATATTTTTGTTTCCAAATTATTATTACTTGTATTTATGAACAAGTGTTAAGAACAGATATTAGAAATTGTATGAACAATGCATTGCGTCAATCAGGCACGATGGAGTAATGGATAGCAGCTTGAATTAAGGAATCGTAGTGCCGAGTTCGTATTCCAGTCGAATCCAGTACATTCACTTACGTGCTAATACCCTTTTTGGAAAGGTATGAATCCTCTTCCCCCCAGCTATGGATAAATAGCATGACAGATCGGGTTCTACACCCTTGGCAAGTGGTCTACCGCAGAAAGAAATGGCTACCTACTTCTAGAAAAAATATCTGCCTCGAAAAATCTCCCTCGTTACATCATGTACCGGAAGATACATGATCTGTCTCGCCAATCCTGTATCGAAAGATATCACGTGTACCGGAAGATACATGATCTGTCTCGCCAATCCTCTATCGAAAGATATCACGTGTACCGGAAGAAGATACATGATCTGTCTCACGTGCCAATCCTGTATCTCTAAAGATATCACGTGTACCGGAAGATACATGATCTGTCTCGCCAATCCTCTATCGAAAGATATCACGTGTACCGGAAGATACATGATCTGTCTCGCCAATCCTGTATCGAAAGATATCACGTGTACCGGAAGATACATGATCTGTCTCGCCAATCCTCTATCGAAAGATATCACGTGTACCGGAAGATACATGATCTGTCTCGCCAATCCTCTGTCTTGCCAATCTATCGAAAGATATCACGTGTACCGGAAGATACATGATCTGTCTCGCCAATCCTCTATCGAAAGATATCACGTGTACCGGAAGATACATGATCTGTCTCGCCAATCCTCTATCGAAAGATATCACGTGTACCGGAAGATACATGATCTGTCTCGCCAATCCTCTATCGAAAGATATCACGTGTACCGGAAGATCGAAAGACGTACCGGAAGATACATGATCTGTCTCGCCAATCCTCTATCGAAAGATATCACGTGTACCGGAAGATACATGATCTGTCTCGCCAATCCTCTATCGAAAGATATCACGTGTACCGGAAGATACATGATCTGTCTCGCCAATCCTGTATCGAAAGATATCACGTGTACCGGAAGATACATGATCTGTCTCGCCAATCCTCTATCGAAAGATATCACGTGTACCGGAAGATACATGATCTGTCTCGCCAATCCTCTATCGAAAGATATCACGTGTACCGGAAGATACATGATCTGTCTCGCCAATCCTCTATCGAAAGATATCACGTGTACCGGAAGATACATGATCTGTCTCGCCAATCCTCTATCGAAAGATATCACGTGTACCGGAAGATACATGATCTGTCTTGCCAATCCTCTATCGAAAGATATCCGTGTACACATGATCTGTCTCGCCAATCCGGAAGATGTACCGGAAGATCTGTCTGTCTTGCCAATCCTCTATCGAAAGATATCACGTGTACCGGAAGATACATGATCTGTCTCGCCAATCCTCTATCGAAAGATATCACGTGTACCGGAAGATACATGATCTGATCTCGCCAATACTATCGAAAGATATCACGTGTACCGGAGATACATGATCTGTCGCCAATCCTCTATCGAAAGATATCACGTGTACCGGAAGATACGATCTGTCTCGCCAATCCTCTATCGAAAGATATCACGTGTACCGGAAGATACATGATCTGTCTCGCCAATCTATCTCTATCGAAAGATATCAACGTCGAAAAGATATACCGGAAGATACATGATCTGTCTCGCCAATCCTCTATCGAAAGATATCACGTGTACCGGAAGATACATGATCTGTCTCGCCAATCCTCTATCGAAAGATATCACGTGTCGGAAGATACATGATCTGTCTCGCCAATCCTCTATCGAAAGATATCACGTGTACCGGAAGATCGATCTGTCTCGCCAATCCTCTATCGAAAGATATCACGTGTACCGGAAGATACATGATCTGTCTCGCCAATCCTCTATCGAAAGATATCACGTGTACCGGAAGATACATGATCTGTCTCGCCAATCCTCTATCGAAAGATATCACGGAAGATACATGATCTGTCTCGCCAATCCTCTATCGAAAGATATCACGTGTACCGGAAGATACATGATCTGTCTCGCCAATCCCTATCTATCGAAAGATATCACGTGTACCGGAAGATACATGATCTGTCTGCCAATCTATCCGAAAGATATCCGTGTACCGGAAGAAAGCCAATATCAAGATATCCGTGTACCGGAAGAATCTGTCCGTAATCCTGTATCGAAAGATATCACGTGTACCGGAAGATCGCATGATCTGTCTCGCCAATCCTCTATCGGACGTGTAGAAGATACATGATCTGTCTCGCCAATCCTCTATCTCTATCGAAAAGATATCTCTATCGAAAGATATCACGTGTACGGAAGATACATGATCTGTCTCGCCAATCCTCTATCGAAAGATATCACGTGTACCGGAAGATACATGATCTGTCTCGCCAATCCTCTATCGAAAGATATCACGTGTACCGGAAGATACTGTCTCGAAAAGCCGTGTACCGGAAATACATGATCTGTCTCGCCAATCCTCTATCGAAAGATATCACGTGTACCGGAAGATAAGATTGCCAATCCTCTATCGAAAGATATCACGTGTCATGATCTGTCTCGCCAATCCTCTATCGAAAGATATCACGTGTACCGGAAGATCTATCGAAAGACGTGTCTGTCTCGCCAATCCTCTATCGAAAGATATCACGTGTACCGGAAGATACATGATCTGTCTCGCCAATCCTCTATCGAAAGATATCACGTGTACCGGAAGATACATGATCTGTCTCGCCAATCCTCTATCGAAAGATATCACGTGTACCGGAAGATACATGATCTGTCTCGCCAATCCTCTATCGAAAGATATCACGTGTACCGGAAGATACATGATCTGTCTCGCCAATATCGAAAGATATCACGTGTACCGGAAGATACATGATCTGTCTCGCCAATCCGAAAGATATCGTACCGGAAGATATCACGTATCGAAAGTATCGTGTACCGGAAGATACATGATCTGTCTTGCCAATCCTCTATCGAAAGATATCACGTGTACCGGAAGATACATGATCTGTCTCGCCAATCCTCTATCGAAAGATATCACGTGTACCGGAAGTCTTGCCAATCCTCTATCGAAAGATATCGTGTACCGGAAGTCTGTCTCGCCAATCCTCTATCGAAAGATATCACGTGTACCGGAAGATACATGATCTGCCAATCCTCTATCTCGTACCGGAAGATACAATCCTCGCCAATCCTATCGAAAGATATCACGTGTACCGGAAGATACATGATCTGTCTTGCCAATCCTCTATCGAAAGATATCACGTGTACCGGAAGATACATGATCTGTCTCGCCAATCCTCTATCGAAAGATATCGAAAGATATCGCCAATCCTCTATCGAAAGATATCACGTGTACCGGTGATCTGTCTCGCCAATCCTGTATCGAAAGATATCACGTGTACCGGAAGATACATGATCTGTCTCGCCAATCCTGTATCGAAAGATATATCGGAAGAAAGATGCCAATCTATCGTGTACCGGAAGATACATGATCTGTCTCGCCAATCCTCTATCGAAAGATATCACGTGTACCGGAAGATACATGATGCCAATCCTCGAAAGATATATCGAAAAAGATCGCCAATCTATCGATATGTACCGGAAGATACATGATCTGTCTCGCCAATCCTCTATCGAAAGATATCACGTACCGGAAGTATCTGTCTCGCCAATCCTCTATCGAAAGATAACGTGTACCGGAATATACATCTGTCTTGCCAATCCTCTATCGAAAGATCTACATGATCTGTCTGCAATCCTCTATCGAAAGATATACGTGTACCGGAAGAAGATCGCCAATCCTGTATCGAAAGATATCCGTACCGGAAGATACATGATCTGTCTCGCCAATCCTCTATCGAAAGATATCACGTGTACCGGAAGATACATGATCTGTCTTGCCAATCCTCTATCGAAAGATATCACGTGTACCGGAAGATACATGATCTGTCTCGCCAATCCTCTATCGAAAGATATCACGCGTACCGGAAGATACATGATCTGTCTCGCCAATCCTGTATCGAAGACGTGTATACATGATCTGTCTCGCCAATCCTCTATCGAAAGATATCACGTGTACCGGAAGATACATGATCTGTCTTGCCAATCCTCTATCGAAAGATATCACCTCTATCGAAGATATGTACCGGAAGATACATGATCTGTCTCGCCAATCCCAATCCTATCGAAAGATATCACGTGTACCGGAAGATACATGATCTGTCTCGCCAATCCTCTATCGAAAGATATCACGCCAATCCTGTACCGGAAGATACCATGATCTGTCTCGCCAAATCGAAAGATATCTATCGAAAGCCAATATCACGTGTACCGGAAGATACATGATCTGTCTCGCCAATCCTCTATCGAAAGATATCACGTGTACCGGAAGATACATGATCTGTCTCGCCAATCCTCTATCGAAAGATATCCGTGTACCGGAAGATACATGATCTGCCAATCCTCTATCTCGTACCAATCCTGTATCGAAAGATATCACGTGTACCGGAAGAAGCCAATCCTCTATCGAAAGATATCACGTGTACCGGAAGATACATGATCTGTCTCGCCAATCCTCTATCGAAAGATATCACGTGTACCGGAAGATACATGATCTGTCTTCGCCAATCCTCTATCGAAAGATATCACGTGTACCGGAAGATACATCTGTCTCGCCAATCCTCTATCGAAAGATATCACGTGTACCGGAAGATACATGATCTGTCTCGCCAATCCTCTATCGAAAGATATCGTGTACCGGAAGATACATGATCTGTCTCGCCAATCCTCTATCGAAAGATATCACGTGTACCGGAAGATACATGATCTGTCTCGCCAATCCTCTATCGAAAATCCTCTATCGAAAGATATCACGTGTACCGGAAGATACAGCATCTGTCTTGCCAATCCTCTATCGAAAGATATCGTGTACCGGAAGATAATGATCTGTCTCGCCAATCCTCTATCGAAAGATATCACGTGTACCGGAAGATACATGATCTGTCTTGCCATCGAATCCTCTATCGAAAGATATCACGTGTACCGGAAATCTGTCTCGCCAATCCTCTATCGAAAGATATCACGTGTACCGGAAGATACATGATCTGTCTCGCCAATCCTCTATCCGTACCGGAAGATACATGATCTGTCTTGCCAATCCTCTATCGAAAGATATCACGTGTACCGGAAGATACATGATCTGTCTCGCCAATCCTCTATCGAAAGATATCACATGTGTACCGGAAGATACATGATCTGTCTCGCCAATCCTCTATCGAAAGATACATCTGTCTCGCCAATCCTCTATCGAAAGATATCACGTGTACCGGAAGATACATGATCTGTCTCGCCAATCTATCGAAAGATATCACGTACCGGAAGATCATGATCTGTCTCGCCAATCCTCTATCGAAAGATACCGGAAGATACATGATCTGTCTCGCCAATCCTCTATCGAAAGATATCGTGTACCGGAAGAAGATACATGATCTGTCTTGCCAATCCTCTATCGAAAGATATCATACCGGAAGATACATGATCTGTCTCGCCAATCCTCTATCGAAAGATATCGCGTACCGGAAGATACATGATCTGTCTTGCCAATCCTCTATCGAAAGATATCACGTGTACCGGAAGATACATGATCTGTCTCGCCAATCCTCTATCGAAAGATATCACGTGTACCGGAAGATACATGATCTGTCTCGCCAATCCTCTATCGAAAGATATCCGTGTACCGAAAGCCAATATCGAAAGATATCACGTGTACCGGAAGATACATGATCTGTCTCTGCTCAATCTCTATCGAAAGATATACGTGTACCGGAAGAAATCTGTCTCGCCAATCCTCTATCGAAAGATATCACGTGTACCGGAAGATACATGATCTGTCTCGCCAATCCTCTATCGAAAGATATCACGTGTACCGGAAGATACATGATCTGTCTCGCCAATCCTCTATCGAAAGATATCACGAAAAGATGTACCGGAAGATACATGATCTGTCTCGCCAATCCTCTATCGAAAGATATCACGTGTACCGGAAGATACATGATCTGTCTCGCCAATCCTCTATCGAAAGATATCACGTGTACCGGAAGATACATGATCTGTCTCTGTCTCTATCGAAAGATATCACGTGTACCGGAAGATACATGATCTGTCTCGCCAAACCGGAAGATACATGATCTGTGCCAATCCTCTATCTATCGAAAGATACATATCACGTCTATCCGGAAGATACCGGAAGATCTGTCTCGCCGAAAGATAATACCGGAAGATACTCTGTCTCGCCAATCCTCTATCGAAAGATATCACGTGTACCGGAAGATACATGATCTGTCTCGCCAATCCTCTATCGAAAGATATCACGTGTACCGGAAGATCTCTGTCTTGCCAATCCTCTATCGAAAGATATCACGTGTACCGGAAGATACATGATCTGTCTCGCCAATCCTCTATCGAAAGATATCGTACCGGAAGATACATGATCAATCCTCTATCGAAAGTACCGGAAGATACATGATCTGTCTCGCCAATCCTCTATCGAAAGATATCACGTGTACCGGAAGATACATGATCTGTCTCGCCAATCCTCTATCGAAAGATATCACGTGTACCGGAAGATACATGATCTGTCTTGCCAATCCTCTATCTGTCTTGCCAATCCTCTAAAGATATCACGTGTACCGGAAGATACATGATCTGTCTCTGCCAATCCTCTATCGAAAGATATCGTGTACCGGAAGATCCTGTCTCGCCAATCCTCTACCGAAAGATATCACGTGTACCGGAAGATACATGATCTGTCTACGTGTACCGGAAGATACATGATCTGTCTCGCCAATCCTCTATCGAAAGATATCGTGTACCGGAAGATACATGATCTGTCTCGCCAATCCTCTATCGAAAGATATCACGTGTACCGGAAGATACATGATCTGTCTCGCCAATCCTCTATCGAAAGATATCACGTGTACCGGAAGATACATGATCTGTCTCGCCAATCCTCTATCGAAAGATATCACGTGTACCGGAAGATACATGAAATCCTCTATCGAAAGATATCACGTGTACCGGAAGATACATGATCTGTCTCGCCAATCCTCTATCGAAAGATATCACGTGTACCGGAAGATACATGATCTGTCTCGCCAATCCTCTATCGAAAGATATCACGTGTACCGGAAGATACATGATCTGTCTCGCCAATCCTCTATCGAAAGATATCACGTACCGGAAGTACCTGTCTCGCCATCCTCTATCGAAAGATATCACTGATCTGTCTCGCCAATCCTCTATCGAAAGATATCGTGTACCGGAAGATACATGATCTGTCTCGCCAATCCTCTATCGAAAGATATCACGTGTACCGGAAGATACATGATCTGTCTCGCCAATCCTCTATCGAAAGATATCACGTGTACCGGAAGATACATGATCTGTCTCGCCAATCCTCTATCGAAAGATATCTCGTACGTGAAGATACATGATCTGTCTCGCCAATCCTCTATCGAAAGATATCACGTGTACCGGAAGATACATGATCTGTCGCCAATCCTCTATCGAAAGATATCACGTGTACCGGAAGATACATGATCTGTCTCGCCAATCCTCTATCGAAAGATATCACGTGTACCGGAAGCTACATGATCTGTCTCGCCAATCCTCTATCGAAAGATATCACGTGTACCGGAAGATACATGATCTGTCTCGCCAATCCTCTATCGAAAGATATCACGTACCGGAAGATACATGATCTGTCTTGCCAATCCTCTATCGAAAGATATCACGTGTACCGGAAGATACATGATCTGTCTCGCCAATCCTCTATCGAAAGATATCCGTGTATCTGTCTCGCCAATCTACCGAAAGATATCACGTGTGCCGGAAGATACATGATCTGTCTCGCCAATCCTCTATCGAAGATATCACGTACCGGAAGATACGATCTGTCTCGCCAATCCTCTATCGAAAGATATCACGCGTACCGGAAGATACATGATCTGTCTTGCCAATCCTCTATACGTGTACCGGAAGATACATGATCTGTCTCGCCAATCCTCTATCGAAAGATATCACGTGTACCGGAAGATACATGATCTGTCTTGCCAATCCTCTATCGAAAGATATCACGTGTACCGGAAGATACATGATCTGTCTCGCCAATCCTCTATCGAAAGATATCACGTGTACCGGAAGATACATGATCTGTCTTGCCAATCCTCTATCGAAAGATATCACGTGTACCGGAAGATACGATCTGTCTCGCCAATCCTCTATCGAAAGATATCACGTGTACCGGAAGATACATGATCTGTCTCGCCAATCCTCTATCGAAAGATATCGTGTACCGGAAGATACATGATCTGTCTCGCCAATCCTCTATCGAAAGATATCACGTGTACCACCGGAAGATACATGATCTGTCTCGCCAATCCTCTATCGAAAGATATCACGTGTACCGGAAGATACATGATCTGTCTTGCCAATCCTCTATATCGAAAGATATCACGTGTACCGGAAGATACATATCTGTCTCGCCAATCCCTATCGAAAGATATCCGTGTACCGGAAGATACATGATCTGTCTCGCCAATCCTCTATCGAAAGATATCACGCGTACCGGAAGATACATGATCTGTCTCGCCAATCCTCTATCGAAAGATATCGTACCGGAAGATACATGATCTGTCGCCAATCCTCTATCGAAAGATATCCGTGTACCGGAAGATACATGATCTGTCTTGCCAATCCTCTATCGAAAGATATCCTGTACCGGAAGATATCTGTGCCAATCCTGTATCGAAAGATATCACTGATCTGATCTGTCTTGCCAATCCTCTATCGAAAGATATCACGTGTACCGGAAGATACATGATCTGTCTCGCCAATCCTCTATCGAAAGATATCACGTGTACCGGAAGATAGTCATGATCCTGTCTCGCCAATCCTGTACCGAAAGATATCGCCAATCCTCTGTACCGGAAGATACAGATCTGTCTCGCCAATCCTCTATCGAAAGATATCTGTCTCGAAAGATATCACGTGTACCGGAAGATACATGATCTGTCTCGCCAATCCTCTATCGAAAGATATCGTGTACCGGAAGATACATGTACCGCCAATCCTCTATCGAAAGATATCACGTGTACCGGAAGATACATGATCTGTCTCGCCAATCCTCTATCGAAAGATATCGTGTACCGGAAGATACATATCGAAGATCTGTCTCGCCAATCCTCTATCGAAAGATATCACGTGTACCGGAAGAATCTGTCTCCAATCCTCTATCGAAAGAAAGTCCTCCGGAAGATACATGATCTGTCTTGCCAATCCTCTATCGAAAGATATCACGTGTACCGGAAGATACATGATCTGTCTCGCCAATCCTATCTATCGGAAGATATCACGTGTACCGGAAGATACATGATCTGTCTCGCCAATCCTCTATCGAAAGATATCGTGTACCGGAAGATACATGATCTGTCTCGCCAATCCTCTATCGAAAGATATCGTGTACCGGAAGATACATGATCTGTCTCGCCAATCCTCTATCGAAAGATATCACGTGTACCGGAAGATATATCACGTGTACCGGAAGATCTGTCTCGCCAATCCTCTACCGAAAGATATCCGTGTACCGGAAGATACATGATCTGTCTCGCCAATCCTCTAAGATATCACGTGTACCGGAAGATACATGATCTGTCTCGCCAATCCTCTATCGAAAGATATCACGTGTACCGGAAGATACATGATCTGTCTTGCCAATCCTCTACCGAAAGATATCACGTACCGGAAGATACATGATCTGTCTCGCCAATCCTCTATCGAAAGATATCACGTGTACCGGAAGATACATGATCTGTCTCGCCAACTATCGAAAGATATCACGTGTACCGGAAGATATCTGTCTCGCCAATCCTCTATCGAAAGATATCACGTACCGGAAGATACATGATCTGTCTCGCCAATCCTCTATCGAAAGATATCACGTGTACCGGAAGATACATGATCTGTCTCGCCAATCCTCTATCGAAAGATATCCGTGTACCGGAAGATACATGATCTGTCTCGCCAATCCTCTATCGAAAGATATCCGTGTACCGGAAGATACATGATCTGTCTTGCCAATCCTCTATCGAAAGATATCACGTGTACCGGAAGATACATGATCTGTCTCGCCAATCCTCTATCGAAAGATATCACGTGTACCGGAAGATACATGATCTGTCTCGGAAGATACGCGTACCGGAAGATACATGATCTGTCTCGCCAATCCTCTATCGAAGATATCACGTGTACCGGAAGATACATGATCTGTCTCGCCAATCCTCTATCGAAAGATATCACGTGTACCGGAAGATACATGATCTGTCTCGCCAATCCTCTATCGAAAGATATCACGTGTACCGGAAGATACAATCTGTCTTGCCAATCCTCTATCGAAAGATATCTCGTGTACCGGAAGATACATGATCTGTCTCGCCAATCCTCTATCGAAAGATATCACGTGTACCGGAAGATACATGATCTGTCTCGCCAATCCTCTATCGAAAGATATCACGTGTACCGGAAGATACATGATCTGTCTTGCCAATCCTCTACCGAAAGATATCACGTGTACCGGAAGATACATGATCTGTCTCGCCAATCCTCTATCGAAAGATATCACGTGTACCGGAAGATACATGATCTGTCTCGCCAATCCTCTATCGAAAGATATCTCGTGTACCGGAAGATACATGATCTGTCTCGCCAATCCTCTATCGAAAGATATCACGTGTACCGGAAGTACCGGAAGATACATGATCTGTCTCGCCAATCCTCTATCGAAAGATATCTCGTGTACCGGAAGATACATGATCTGTCTCGCCAATCCTCTATCGAAAGATATCACGTGTACCGGAAGATACATCTGTCTCGCCAATCTGTCTCGCCAATCTGTCTCGCCAATCCTCGAAAGATATCACGTGTACCGGAAGATACATGATCTGTGTACCGGAAGATACATGATCTGTCTTGCCAATCCTCTATCGAAAGATATCACGTGTACCTATCGAAAGATATCACGTGTACCGGAAGATACATGATCTGTCTCGCCAATCCTCTATCGAAAGATATCGTGTGTACCGGAAGATACATGATCTGTCTCGCCAATCCTCTATCGAAAGATATCTCGTGTACCGGAAGATACATGATCTGTCTCGCCAATCCTCGTCGAAAGATATCGTGTACCGGAATCTGTCTCGCCAATCCTCTATCGAAAGATATCACGTACCGGAAGATACATGATCTGTCTTGCCAATCCTCTATCGAAAGATATCGTGTACCGGAAGATCTCGCCAATCCTCTATCGAAAAGATATCTCGTGTACCGGAAGATACATGATCTGTCTCGCCAATCCTCTATCGAAAGATATCTCGTGTACCGGAAGATACATGATCTGTCTCGCCAATCCTCTATCGAAAGATATCACGTGTACCGGAAGATACATGATCTGTCTCGCCAATCCTCTACCGAAAGATATCACGTGTACCGGAAGATACATGATCTGTCTCGCCAATCCTCTATCGAAAGATATCACGTGTACCGGAAGATATCCTCATCGAAGATATCTGTACCTCGATCTAATCCTCTATCGAAAGATATCACGTGTACCGGAAGATACATGATCTGTCTTGCCAATCCTCTATCGAAAGATATCGTGTACCGGAAGATACATGATCTGTCTCGCCAATCCTCTATCGAAAAGATATCCGTGTACCGGAAGATACATGATCTGTCTCGCCAATCCTCTATCGAAAGATATCCTCTATCGAAAGATATCTGTGTACCGGAAGATACGCAGTCTGTCTCGCCAATCCTCTATCGAAAGATATCACGTGTACCGGAAGATCTGTCTGTCTCGCCAATCCTCTATCGAAAGATATCACGTGTACCGGAAGATACGATCTGTCTCGCCAATCGAAAGATATCACGTGTACCGGAAGATACATGATCTGTCTCGCCAATCTCGTGTACCGGAAGATACATGATCTGTCTCGCCAATCCTCTATCGAAAGATATCTCGTGTACCGGAAGATACATGATCTGTCTCGCCAATCCTCTATCGAAAGATACGTGTACGGAAGATACATGATCTGTCTCGCCAATCCTCTATCGAAAGATATCACGTGTACCGGAAGATACATGATCTGTCTCGCCAATCCTCTATCGAAAGATATCACGTGTACCGGAAGATACGCGATCTGTCTCGCCAATCCTCTATCGAAAGATATCGTGTACCGGAAGATACATGATCTGTCTCGCCAATCCTCTATCGAAAGATATCTCGTGTACCGGAAGATACATGATCTGTCTCGCCAATCCTCTATCGAAAGATATCACGTGTACCGGAAGATACATGATCTGTCTCGCCAATCCTCTATCGAAAGATATCACGTGTACCGGAAGAAGTCTCGCCAATATCGAAAGATATCGTGTACCGGAAGATACTGTCTCGCCAATCCTCTATCGAAAGATATCACGTGTACCGGAAGATAAATGATCTGTCTTGCCAATCCGCCGTAAAGATATCCGTGTCCGGAAGATACATGATCTGTCTCGCCAAAGATATCTCGTGTACCGGAAGATACATGATCTGTCTGCCAATCCTCTATCGAAAGATATCACGTGTACCGGAAGATACATGATCTGTCTCGCCAATCCTCTATCGAAATCACGTGTACCGGAAGATACATGATCTGTCTCGCCAATCCTCTATCGAAAGATATCACGTGTACCGGAAGATACATGATCTGTCTCGCCAATCCTCTATCGAAAGATATCTACGTGTACCGGAAGATACATGATCTGTCTCGCCAATCCTCTATCGAAAGATATCACGTGTACCGGAAGATAAATGATCTGTCTCGCCAATCCTCTATCGAAAGATATCACGTGTACCGGAAGATACATGATCTGTCTCGCCAATCCTCTATCGAAAGATATCACGTGTACCGGAAGATACATGATCTGTCTCGCCAATCCTCTATCGAAAGATATCACGTGTACCGGAAGATACATGATCTGTCTTGCCAATCCTCTATCGAAAGATATCACGTGTACCGGAAGATACATGATCTGTCTCGCCAATCCTCTATCGAAAGATATCGTGTACCGGAAGATACATGATCTGTCTTGCCAATCCTCTATCGAAAGATATCACGTGTACCGGAAGATACATGATCTGTCTCGCCAATCCTCTATCGAAAGATATCACGTGTACCGGAAGATACATGATCTGTCTCGCCAATCCTCTATCGAAAGATATCACGTGTACCGGAAGATACATGATCTGTCTCGCCAATCCTCTATCGAAAGATATCGTGTACCGGAAGATACAGCCAATCCTCTATCAAGATATCACGTGTACCTCTGTCTTGCCAATCCTCTATCGAAATATATGTACCGGAAGATATCTGTCTCGCCAATCCTCTATCGAAAGATATCACGTGTACCGGAAGATACATGATCTGTCTCGCCAATCCTCTATCGAAAGATATCTCGTGTACCGGAAGATACATGATCTGTCTCGCCAATCCTCTATCGAAAGATATCTCGTGTACCGGAAGATACATGATCTGTCTCGCCAATCCTGTATCGAAAGATATCACGCTTAGGCGATCAACGGGAACGTATTCATATGTGATTCAATGGTTTTGATACAATAAGATTCAATGGCGAGGCAGAATGCCCAACAGAGGCAAATTATAAATTTAATTAATTCGTTTCCATACCACTACGTTCCTTCTAAGATTTTAATAAACATAAATGTTGTATTTATTCCATTATATTACACAGCGAAGGCTCACAATTCCCAGATTAATCAGAAGCCATTGAAGTGTTAACACAAACAGTTCACTTATTATGACGTTTCATGATAGATTGTCTTTAAAAGTATTTTCTTCCTTGTCTTTTCTTTTGAGATGAAACTTCTAAAATCCGAAAAGCACACCCTCAAGTGTTCCAGACCTCAGAATTCATTCCAGATCTCACAAATTAAGCAGGAGCTACTGAGGACCTGATGAGTCAATTAATTCCTTTATCATCACATTTCTCGTGAAGGTTTCTTTTGATTAATTACACCGAGAAGACCTTATTCTAGACTGCAGTCATATTTGTCCAAGCCTGTTTTGTGAAGCACTCAGATTTCTTTGTAAGTCGATGGCAGAAATGTATAGATGTCTAGGGTTTCGATTTTGACTTTATAGTTTATTTTGTTTTACAGCGTATCAACACCTCAGTGTGTTATTTAATGCTGACAAGACATTTAGGATAGGTACGTGTGAATATAATTTGTAGATCATTGACGTAAAGAGGATTTTTGCCGAGAGTCATATGTATTGCTTTTATTTTTTTTTAAATGTTTTGATGGTAATTTTTTTTTCCAAAAATTTTATTGGGGTGATATTTTTTTTCCAAAATGTATTGCTGGTATTTTTAATTCAAATATCTATGATCAACAATTTGAACAAGGCCAGCACGCTCAAGACCTGGGCTACGATAGCTTGAGACCTCGTCCTAGGGGTTCCGTCTACCCATTTTCACTCACAAGGCTTGGGTCAAGGCTTGCTTTTCAGGCACTTCCTGGAATCGAACCTTCCAGTCCGAGATCACCACACCAGAAAGTCGTCTTCATGACAAATTGACTATGGTGAGATTCGAACCCGAGTCTCCTGGCCAGAATGCGAACGTTCTAATGACCCACGTGCCCATATGTCTGTTTCTGTAGTTCACTGCAAAATAATGACACCATTGTTTCTGTCTATATTTCTGAGATGTACACTATTGTCTTCATCTTTGCTGCCATTTTTATAACAACGTTTCGGCCGTTGTACGCTCCGGCCTTCCTCAGGTGATTGGAATGTCGAACTTAACCCTTTATTTCGATAATGTCAGTTATCAGTTATCTTCTGTTAGTTCTCCTCTGCCTTAACCGGGTATTGAACTCACACTCTTTGGGTCCTGCCACTGGATCTAACCAACGCCTTTATCCACTGAGCCATGTGTCCTTGAGACTAGAACAGTGTGCCCCGGTGAGTAAAATAACGGGTTCAGTTCAACATCCCAACCACCTGAAGAAGGCTGGAGCGTACAACGGCCGAAGCGGTGTAATAAATATGGCGGCAAAGATGAGGGCAATAGTCCGTATAATGTAAATAGTGTACATTCTCAAGTAGTGCTAAGCCAACCCCATTTCCGTTGAGTTCATTTCATAAAAACATAAATTCCGTTCCGACAGATTTTCCTCCAGCATTGTTAACAAACACACGAGAGAATGCTTTTCTGTTGGTCTCTTTATGTCTGGTATTTACCTTTGTAGAAGAGAAGACAACTTACTTCGTGTGGCAAAGCGAGTATGTATATGCCTAGGAAAAGAAAGGAAAAAGAAATATGGCTGTCTTGACACCTTAATTTAAGTAAGACGTGGTCTCAGAATTAGGAGAATCCGCAAGAGCGGTTGAATGCATACAATTTTTCTTTTCTTTTTTTTGAGATCAGTTGGGCATAAAGACACGACGCGAGAGAGTATAGACAGTTCGTTCTTGAACGCGGTGTTGCTTTTACGAAGAGACTTTGTCAGTTGGAAAGAGATTACTTGGGTTAGTTTCACGCAATCTTGACTTCCCACTGACTCAGGTTGTGACAGAAGGTCAGTTTTTAAGATCCATTACGGGAAATGGAAAAGAGGAGCATCGATAAGTATTTAACTCTCTTTTTGTCTTCATACGGGCCTCTGGTCTAAGCTGAACTTAGCTGGTCATAGCTTGTATAAGCTGGTCATAGACGATGAAACCACCGCTATGAAACAGATGATAGGGCACAAGTCAGGGGATTCTGTCCACGCAAACGGGAGGAGATAAGGCACGGAACAGATACTACAACGGCAGATTCTATTCCGACGATAAAAACACCTTCTCCTCCTCTTCCCCTTCCGGAAGAAGAGCACCCTGGTCAAACGATATCTATCCTACTCGTCATTATAACACTCTTACTTCACTCTTTTCCCTCCGTTACAAACGTAATCAGTAACACTCTACCTTGAGTGGCTTTTGGGCCTTGTATTGGGTGATGGAAAAAAAAGAAGCTTACTGCAATATAATGGATTCATTCTCATCTTGAGGCCAGGAACACAAACTGGCTGATTGCTCAGACGATATGCCAAGAAAGTTGACCTCTTTAATTACAAGTCTTAGTTGGCCTTGGTTTGAAAGCTGCGCGGAGATAGCAATTTTCGGTCCGACAGCTGCATTTCTTCCTCATCAGAGGACTGCAAGGTCAAAGATGGATTGAAATGGTGGATACTAACATCCATTACGGGAAGTGGAAGAGGGGAGTATCGATAAGAAGTTGACTGCCTTTTTGTTCATCATTTGGCAGAGTCCACCGTAGAACACAGGAAAAATAACGTTAATTGATTATTTCAGCTTGAAAGATAATTAATATCAGCTTGTAATATACTTAACTTGGGCACTTTAACGTAGTGTAAAGATTAGCAAGCTTCTCTCGCTAGATCAATTACGAATGATCGCGATCCTCACTGGGTGCTCCATACTTTTGGCCTTGTGCCAGATCTAAACTATCCTTGGTAAATTACTATAACCTACTTAACTTTCTCTCTATGTATCTAGGTATGCTTATATCTATCTCAATCGCGTTGAAACACCGATTCTCCTACGATTAGTCAAGTTAGGCAACGTCGAGCCTGCACAGTACCTAGATGGGTGACTGCCTGGGAATACCAGGTGCCGTAAGCTTGGATTTTCGACAGGGGTGATGGATAAGGGCTCGGAATTGTAACTCAGGGGCTGGGGGCTGAGTTTCATTTCCAGTGGTGTTCTTTATATACATACGCGTAAATACCCTTGGAAAGTTATGAATCCACCTCATCCCCTCCAGCTATGGGTTCGCTAGTAGTACTTGTATCAGTAAAACACGTTATTATCTATAAAAGATCTTACAATCTAAAAATATTTTCTGTCTTTAAATATCCTTGAAAAGTTTGATAAACCATAAAACATAATCAGTCAATCAGTCAGCTCATACGTAGCTAATCTCAATCTAGCTAAAATGATTAAATAAGGAACAAAAGTTGTTACTTATATACGTATCTATCTCAACCTGTTCATATCTATCTATCTATCTATCTATCTATCTATCTATATCTAAGGATTCCTTTATTTCTCATTCATTCATATCTATCTATCTATCTATCTATCTATCTATCTAAGGATTCCTTTATTTCTCATTCATTCATATCTATCTATTTATCTATCTATCTAAGTCTGTTCATATCTATCTATCTCAGCCTCTTCATATCTATCTATCTATCTATCTATCTGTCTGTTCATATCTATCTATCTCAGCCTCTTCATATCTATCTATCTATCTATCTATCTATCTATCTATCTATCTCAGTCTTTTCATATCTATCTAGTTATCTTGTACCGAGTAGGACAATAAACTACATCCGACAGCAAGGCCTCTGACCAGGAGATTTTGAGGAGCATAGAACCACCTCTTAATTGCTAGTGTTTCCAGGTCCACCCTGACCCAGGGTAGTAGCACCTCTTAGGGTCTCAGCTATGGGTAAATACTTAGCGCCTCTCCCAAACTCAATATAACGAAAGCCTGTTAAGTCCATGGCGATGGGACATAGAAATGCTCAAGGTGGTGTTTGAAGGCGCCCTTAAACCGTCGGGAGAGATGTCCTTCTTAGCCTTAGGCAAGGCAGACATCTAGGATAAGGAACACTCTGCGGCTTTTGATGGTACCCATTGATGTCGACTTGCTCGTCTTTTTGGTAAATATCACCTTTTACTTAGTGGGACTGGCTCTGTGCACTGCCTTTTCCCCACTATAAAACCTCCATGCACAGGTATTGCTCAATATCTGGAGATCTTTTTTGCACTTCTCATATTAATGTAGAATTATGGCTGAACGTAGCCTAAAAAGGAATTGCATTACAATTAAGGTATTTAATACAATTGAAGTCAATGCCAATAAGGGGTCTGAAACCAGATGTGAAAGGGTCTGGTCGGGCAGCTGTCCCAGGAAATCGCAGCTTGAACCCGGTCGTCACCATGATACCGTGCGCAAACCACTCAATTTTGGGTGCTGGGATGTGCGTACGCTACTTTATAGTGAAGCAAATGTACAGCGACCTGAGAGAAGATCTGCACTGGAGCGATCTGAGAGAAGATCTGCACTGGAGCAACCTGACAGAAGATCTGCACCTGAGCGATCTGAGAGAAGATCTGCTCTGGAGCAACCTGAGTGTTCTGCAATGGAGTGACTTGAGGGAAGATCAGCACTATAGCAACCTGAGAGAAGATCTGCACTGGAGCGATCTAAGAGAAGATGGAGATCTACACTGGAGCAACCTGAGAGAAGATCTGCACTGGAGCGACCTGAGAGATCTGCATCGGAGCGATCTGAAAGAAGAGCACTCTGCGATCTGAGAGAAGATCTGCTGGAGCGACATGAGAGAAGATCTGCACTGGAGCGACCTGAGAGATCTGCATCGGGCGATCTGAAAGATCTCTCGAGCGATCTGGAAAATCTGCACTGGAACCTGAGAGAAGATGCACTGCACCTTGAGATCTGCATCGGGCGATCTGAAAGAAGATCTGCACTCGAGCGATCTGAGAGAAGATCTGCACTGGAGCGACATGAGAGAAGATCTGCACTGGAGCGACCTGAGAGATCTGCATCGGAGCGATCTGAAAGAAGATCTGCACTCGAGCGATCTGAGAGAAGATCTGCACTGGAGCGACATGAGAGAAGATCTGCACTGGAGCGACCTGAGAGAAGATCTGTACCTGAGCGATCTGAGAGAAAATCTGCACTGTAGCAAACTGAGAGAAAATCTGCACTGGAGCGATCTGAGAGAAAATCTGCACTGAAGCGACGTGAGAGAAGATCTGCACTGGAGCAACCTGAAAGATCTGCACTGGAGCGATTTGAAAGAAGATCTGCACTGGAGCGACCTGAGAGAAAATCAGAAAAATGCATTTGTATTGCATGAAGCTAAATTTAATAAATATCATAGAAGGGTTTGTTTTGCAGGACACAGCTAATTTATTAAAAGCAAAAAAAAAACAAAAAAAAACGAAAAATGAAATAAATTTTAGGAGAATAGATTATCCTATCTGATGCTCTGAAGTCTCGTCTGAAATCTCATGGTTTCGTGAAAAGAAATAATAAAACAAGATATTTCTACATCTGTCTATATTTCTCAAATAAGGGATTCTAACTATTTACTTTGTTCGGAATGTTGTCCGCATTTTTTTTTTCTCATATTTACGACGTTTCGGTCATTGTATGCTCCAGTTTTCTTCAAGATCTGTCTATATTACTGAAATGAGGGATTCTAACTATTTACACGATTTAATTACATTTTTATTGTCATATTTACGATGTTTAGACAATTGTTCACTCCGACTTTCTTCAGGATGTGTCTATATTTGTCAGATGAGATATTGTAACTATTTACACTATTTACTTCGTTCAGGCTAAGATCCTCATCTTTATTGCTATATACACGTTTCGCCATTTGTAAACTCAGACCTTCTTCAGATGATATACTTTGAAAGGACATATTGACCATGAGATAAAAGGATTGTTTGACTGATACAAAAAGTGACTTGACACAAAGAGTTGTGAGTTAAATATTTGGAGACAGCAGATGGAACAAAAAGTTGAGTTACTAAAATAAATTAAGCGAAACTGATATATATATATATATATATATATATATATATATATATATATATATATAGTTTTAAAAACAAGGAATGTATTGATTTTAATTTTAAAAGTCTCTAAGGCCTTTTCAACCAACATCTCATCAGGAGACAATCGTTGGATAATTAATTAACGAAAAGAATATTAACGACAAGGAAGAGCAAAAAGAGGGGGAAACACACTAAAATAACAAACAAGTGTATATACTTGTAACGAGGGGAGGGGAAATAATCGTGTAAATAAATTAGCGAGGGACAGTTAAAATAAAATATCCCCCAACAGATTAAGAGACTTTACAAATTCTTTCTGCCGGCAGAGAGAAGGTTTCCTTAATCCTATGCAGACCGATTCCAAAATCTTCAAATGATTGTTGGAATCGGCTGTATGAATAATTTTAAACCACTCTTTTTTAAACAACTTGGCGCAGGCTATATTCTCAACTAAATGTTGAGCAATAGCCAATTCCATATTCATGGGGGGAAGATAGCATATTCTATTTATCTTACCAAGTCGTATTTTGGAAGGTACGTGCTGATTGATTCTAGTTTCGAAATGCAAGGTTGTACGCCCCACATAACCAGCAGCACACTGGCAATTAAACTCATATACTAAATTACTCATTTTGATGTAGGGCAATACATCCTTGAGAAAAGACGGAAACACAGACCTAGTTCAAAAAATGCTACGTAAAGCAACTGATGGGAAACAACCGGAAACCGACTTGCTAACCAGCTTAATTAAGCCTTGACCACTATCCCCAATCCAGGAAATCTTCAAATACACCGGACATTTAGAAGGCCCCTGGATTTGAGGGGAATGAAATTCCTTAGTCTTCTTACTAATAATATAGTCAATAAGGGCCTCCAGATAGCCGTTACTGAGGAAAATCTCCCTAATGTTTTCAAATTCACGGTCCAATCTAATAGGAGAACAAATTTTAAGCGCTCTATACACCAAGGTTTTAACAAGATTGATTTTCCTTCGTGCAGGAGCAAATGAACGCCAATTCAAATAGAGACTCGTAAAGGTGGGTTTACGATAGATGCTTGTAAGAAAACCACCTACTGCGCTCAACAAAAACGTCCATATATATATAAAATATATATATATATATATATATATATATATATATATCAGTTTATATGTTTATATTTGATTTGTAACCTGTAGTCGATATTAATTTTGTCAAATTTTCTTAATTACACAGCGGCCCTTTCAGTAAATGTCCTTCAATTTTGGTTTCCCCCGCCCCATCTCTCTCCTCACCCCCTTTTTCTTTTCTTTTCCTCTCCCTCCCTCATCTTCTGATCTTTAAGATTAGATCGTCTATTGTGTGTGTATGTCACCACAAAATGTATCCATTCCGGCTACATCTTTAATGTATTTTAGACATCCGAGAATATTCATATTTCTCTCACTTAAACCGTCTTTGACTCCCCTCTTTAAAACTTCTCTCTGTTAAAATTTAATCCCCCACCTTCTCTCG
Organism: Acanthosepion pharaonis; assembly: GCA_903632075.3. Lineage (NCBI taxonomy): Eukaryota > Metazoa > Mollusca > Cephalopoda > Sepiida > Sepiidae > Acanthosepion > Acanthosepion pharaonis. The sequence continues at coordinate 1,126,861 of CAHIKZ030003780.1, forward strand.
TCTGTTACCCCTCTCTTTAGCTCTAACATTCGTCCCACACTCACATACTTACACTCTCTCTAAATTCTATTTTTATTTCCGGAGTTGTTTTTTTCTGTTTTCTTTTTGAATTTGTAAGTCTGATGAATTGGATTGTATTTACGATTCCAATGGAATAAATTATGACCATGGAATATTAATGTTTAAGCCTTTTTATTATATCCTTACTCTGTCCTGGACATTGAGTTCTACCTGGATTCTATCCTCTTGGAATATATTTTTTTTTATACAGCTATATTTGTATGTGTATGTATGTATGTATATATATTTATATATTTTGCATATGTATGTATATTTACCACTAATATATATATAAATATATATATATATATATATATATATATATATATATATATATATATATATATATATATATATATATATAAAAGGGTTCAGTTGTAAATTTCAACGTATTTCACCTAAAGAAAACCAAAGCGTACCACGGCTGAAACGGTGTTAATATGGCAATAAAGATTCGGACAAGGCCCCTGATCAGGAGGTTTTGAGGAGCGTGGAACCACCTCTTAATTGTTAGTGTTCACAGGTTCACCCTGACCCCGGGTTGTAGCACCTGTCAGTGTCCCAGCTATGGGAAAATAGATACCTTCCCCCAAAAGTGGTCAAGTATCTATGAAAGTATAAAAATCGGTATTAATACCAGCAATACATTTTTGGAAATATTTTTACCAGTAATACATTTTTGGAAAAAAAATACCAGCAATACATTTTTGGAAAAAATATTACTAGTAAATAATTTTTGGAAAAAAAAAATATTTTTGAAAGAAAAATTACCAACAATACATTTTTGGAAAAAAATATTACCAGTAATATATTTTTGAAAAAAATGTTACATGCAATACATTTTTGAAAAAAAATAAAAAAAATAGAAGCAATACATTTTTGAAAAAAACTTACCAGTATTACTTTTGGAAAAAATTATTACCAGCAATAAAAATCTTGTAGGCATTAAATAACCCTTTGAGCTTGATATGTCGTAAAATAAACCAAACCAAACCTGAATATTATTTCTTTCTTCTTGGTTTTTGACAACTTTTTCTTTCACACTTTTTCTTTTGTCTTTTCTTTTGCCACAATATTTAGTAATGTGACGATGATTTCTTTGTGATGTTTCTCTTATTAATTTTTTCCATTTAATTATGTAACTTTTTAAAATGTTCCCTGATTTATTATTCTTGATTTTTTATATTTCTTATTTCTCTATTCGTATTCGTAATTTATTCCTATCCGCTATTCTTTTATTCTACTCCTTGAAAATGCATGAGAACAACTGAAATAAAAGAATTGTGTTTTCATTCTTAATATTCTTGTCCAATTCAATTTTCCGCTTTCTCTCTTCGTTCCTTGGCTTGCAAGATGATATTTTTGCATTTTTATTTCTTTTACCAATATATAGTATTTATTTTTCTTCTTCGTTTCTCGGGAAATATCACGGGATTTCATATTTAAATAATTTTTCGCCGTTTTTCTGGCGTTCTGAAACGAGGCGTTTTCAACAATTCAAACGCCATTCGGATAATCTTTCTATTCGAGCTTTAAGAACATCTGCTCGTGAATTAATAAGTATATATACAAGCCAAGTGAAGGTTTTTACAACATTTATTGTCAATGCTACGAAGCAGTTGTTGCAGTTATTTATGATAAAAGATAAGGACTACAAAAGTGATAAATGACGGTTTGTATATAGAAATATCCTTTTACGTATGTACACGCGTCTGCGACGTTTTCATAAGAGATTCTGAGAGAGATTTAAGAAAGGTTCTTTGTTGTTTTGGTAGAATTATTAAGATCAAGTTTCTTTCTTTAACGCAATATTAACTCCTTATCTGCATTTTATGACGAAATTTAATTTTCTTGAGAAAATTGAAGTAATAAAAAATATGATATATGTCATGTTGCATTTCACAATTAAGTACATGGTAGCCTTTGTGCATATATACCTGTTTGTGTCATCATAATTATTCGAGTCTCTGATATGTGTTTTTATGTCGTAGTTTTTTGAAGTTATATTTTGGAACAAGGCTTGATTTCTTTAAGAAATTGTGATATATTATATGGATTTATATCAGGAAAGATTCCTTTCAAGTTGGTTATTTGGTTGTTTGATTTTGTTTAGCGGCATATCAACCTCTCTGGGTTATTTAATGCCAAAATCTAAATATTTTGATTGGTTTGGTTTGGTTGATCTTGTTTAGCGGCATATCAACATCTATGAGTTATTTTATGCCAAAATCTAAATATTTTGATTGGTTTGGTTGATTTTGTTTAGCGGCATATCAACATCTATGGGTTATTTAATGCCGAAATCTAAATATTTTGATTGTGTTTGTTTGGTTGATTTTGTTTAGCGGCATATCAACATCTATGGGTTATTTAATGCCAAAATCTAAATATTTTGATTGGTTTGGTTTGGTTGATTTTGTTTGGCGGCATATCAACCTCTCTGGGTTATTTAATGTCGAAATCTAAATATTTTGATTGGTTTGGTTTGGTTGATTTTGTTTGGCATATCAACCTTTATGGGTTATTTAATGCCAAAATCGGCATATCAACCTCTATGGGTTATTTAATTTTAAAATCTAAATATTTTGATTGGTTTGGTTTGGTTGATTTTGTTTGGCGGCATATCAACCTCTATGTGTTATTTAATGCCGAAATCTAAATATTTTGATTGGTTTCGTTTGGTTGATTTTGTTTAGCGGCTTATCAACCTCTCTGGGTTATTTAATGCCGAAATCTAAATATTTTGATTGGTTTTATTTGGGTGATTTTGTTTAGCGGCATATCAACCTCTCTGGGTTATTTAATGCCAAAATCTAAATATTTTGATTGGTTTGGTTTGGGTGATTTTGTTTAGCGGCATATCAACCTCTATGTTTTATTTAATGCCAAAATCTAAATATTTTGATTGGTTTGGTTTGGTTGATTTTGTTTGGCGGCATATCAACCTCTATGTGTTATTTAATGCCGAAATCTAAATATTTTGATTGGTTTCGTTTGGTTGATTTTGTTTAGCGGCATATCAACCTCTCTGGGTTATTTAATGCCGAAATCTAAATATTTTGATTGGTTTTGTTTGGGTGATTTTGTTTAGCGGCATATCAACCTCTCTGGGTTATTTAATGCCAAAATCTAAATATTTTGATTGGTTTGGTTTGGGTGATTTTGTTTAGCTGCATATCAACATCTATGGGTTATTTAATGCCGAAATCTAAATATTTTGATTGTGCTTGTTTGGTTGATTTTGTTTAGCGGCATATCAACCTCTATGGGTTATTTAATGCCAAAATCTAAATATTTTGATTGGTTTGGTTTGGTTTGGTTGATTTTGTTTAGCGGCATATCAACCTCTATGTGTTATTTAATGCCGAAATCTAAATATTTTGATTGGTTTCGTTTGGTTGATTTTGTTTAGCGGCATATCAACCTTTCTGGGTTATTTAATGCCGAAATCTAAATATTTTGATTGGTTTTGTTTGGGTGATTTTGTTTAGCGGCATATCAACCTCTCTGGGTTATTTAATGCCAAAATCTAAATATTTTGATTGGTTTGGTTGATTTTGTTTAGCGCCATATCAACCCCTCTGGGTTATTTAATGCTGAAATCTAAATATTTTGATAATGGCTTCAATTAAATATATTTTGATCGGAAATGTATGCATCAAAAAACAGATAAAATGTTTGTAATTCTATTGTAAAATGCATTGCTGGTCATTCTTCTATAAATATGCATTGTTGGTAATTGTATAAAATGTATTTTTATACATTCATAGTAATTTACTTTTCTTTTGATGTTCACTATTTGCCCATAGCTGGGCCCCTAACAGATGCTACCACTTTGCTGCCGGATGTAGTTCATCGTCATGCCCAGGACTAGTAGAATTTTTAAATATGCCTGTATGTATTCACGTTAAGGTTAGGAAATTTCTAGTCTGTGTACTTCAGTGCAACGTAACGTTTCTTTGAGGAAGTAAGTAGACTCGGTGACACTGAACAGACATTGAGAACATAAATAAAAATACATTGTTGATGGTATATTAATTGATAGATACACTCTTTTACAAATTATTATTATTTACTCTTTTCGTATTTTTCTAATGAGACATGACCCAGTGCACATGTTAGTACTTCCTATGTCCGCCTTTATTTTTGATGCGATCTGACATGGAATCCACTAATTTGGATTAGTGATTTTGGGGTCACGAGAGCACAAGTCTACAATGGCCGCCACAGTAAGCGAACTCTCTGTAAGGCTTGCCAGTGTGTTCGTGCAACGTTATAATTTTCGTACGCTTCTTTGGAGTAACGTCCATCGCAGACATTGGCCGTAGGACAACTAATCGACAGTCGAGGCAATAGTGTCTGGGCGTGATGAAAATCTGATGCAATCACGGATGACGCCATATTTTTCAAGAGCATGCAAATTTCATCATACACCCCGAAAATAGATTCATATTACTACACACCACTGCTAATGACCTTAGAAATCGCTTGCACCCTGTCACTCCAATGGGTTTAAAACTGACCGTATGCTGAAAGAAAAGAAACTATAGCGGTTGTTTCAATTAATTTGCACAAGGGTGTATAGTTAGTAATTCTGTTTTTAATAGGCGCATTGCCGTTTCTTCAAACAAAATAAGTGTAAGAATGAATACAACTGTATATATTTTACATATATATTTTATTACCTGAGTAAAGTAAATAGAAAAAGGGGTGAATGAAGATATGTATAAAGATATATGTTTTTCGTATGTACGTGTGCATGAAGGGTGCAAAAGGAGGAAGTGGAGATATGTTGGATAGATAACGGTTGACCCTTGACTTGTCGAGGTTCGTAGGATATCTTTATTTTTTACCGACCAATCTGAATCTCGCGAAAGACCGAAACTTGAGAACTTTTTTCTGATTGGCTAAAAATTATTAGATATGTTTGTGCTTTCTAAACCACACGTAGGGAATTGTATGCTGTATACTATTGTGTTTAATGCGACATGAGGTTCGCTGGAGATTAAAAAGACCCCCACGGGAGAAACGAGATGTTCTCTAAAGCATCTTGTGGCTAATTGATTTGGCTCGATGGAACCGTAAATTCTATGCTAACGTTTTCTTTTCTCGCATTTCTCGCTTGCAGAAAACCTTTTTCGGCTCCATGCTTTCCAGCCAACATTAATCTTAAATTTAAATGCAATGTCAATCGCTATCTACTGTCCTCCTGATTATTCTTCTTTTGTTCACGCTCCTTAGTAAGATTTCTCTTTCTAATTCTTCAACACCAAGTAACCTCTTGCGTCTTAGTGGCTTTATTGCCTAGCTTGCGGTTAACTCGATTAAAATAAAAGAGGGAGACAGACTCTCGCTCCTTAGTAATATTTCTTTAACCTCTTGAGTTTTAGTGGCTTTTACTGTCTTGATCCGGTGAAATCGATTAATATATATATATATATATATATATATATATATATATATATATATATATATAGTGGACTCTCCCGTCGTTTTCGAGGATCTGACAGCTTAATTGATTCAGTTATGAAATTGTGTGCGTTAACCTTAAGTGGCACTTAAGACCCGCTTGTGATTTACAAAGGAGTCCACATATGGAGCAAGAGTGAAGCTTGTGAGATGAGATCACTGTTAGATTGGCTGACCTTTTTTATCTTGCTCTCGCTTCTTGAAGACGATCCATACAAGCAGATTAAAAACTGCTGAAACCGCTAAAACACGTCGATCTCCATTCTACCCGCTCCAAGGCTAAGCGCTTAAGAGTGTTATGTGATATATTGACAGCTGACAAGTTGCTCTTCAGCTTGTCTTTTTATCTTAGCCAAGGGCGTCCTACATTCTTGTAGCCCTGATCTAACTGGCTGTACATTAGGATCTTGGGTATCCTGTCATCAGACATTCTCAAGACATGACCAATCCACCTTAACTGAGACTGTATGATAAAACTCTCGATTCCTCCAATATTACACCTGTTAAACAGGTCCACGTTAGATGTCCTCTATATTGAAGGTTAACTCCATAGATTGCATGCAGACAGTTTTAGATATATATATATATATATATATATATATATATATATATATATATATATATATATATATATATTTGAAGGCCAATGTATTCCACAAAGAACTGTGTTGTTTGTAATATTCAGACTGGCATTTGGAATTGATTTTCTCCATCGCACTCTCTCTGATCTTTGTCTTTTGGAAACGATAAATTGACTTTTTTTTTTCATCTCACACACAGTCTTGTTGGTCTTGTTGGCTCCTGTAAATTTTCTTGCAATAAACGACACAACATTTTAATGACATTGCTAGAAACTAGGTAATATCTGAAATGGTAGATGAAACCTCTTTACAACAATTATTTCTTTTACTCCTTCAATTTAGCGGTAACTTTTCAAGCCAAATTAATAAATACTCTTAATCCAAATTTTGACCTTACGACCATATCAATAGATTAAAAACAGAAATTTTAGAAGATTGACTGAAACATGAGAATCCACTTTTTAAACTGATTTTTGGGGATATTGGTTTTGGGTTATATTGTTTAGAAAGGTTTGTAAAATATTACATAATCTTTCAATTAATTATTGAGTTAATTAAGTATATAAAATTCTGTGCTTATACCTTTGACCGTTGTCGTCAATTAAAAACAAGAATTTCTGATCGACTGATCACTTTAACACCTCAACAATCCTTCACCAAACTGATATCAACAAATACTATTGTTTCATTCCGTCACCCTTTTGCCATTCCAAAATTTTCTTTCTCCTTATATGTCTCCTCTTAAAATGCACCTTTTTTCAAACAAATAGAATAAAAGGAAGTGATGTCCCACGTGCGGCCTGCTTACAAGCAAAATTGTTCATAACCATTCTAGTTCTCACCAGTTGAGATGCAACTAAATGCACTGAAGCGAAGTTGCATATTTGTCGTGAGTAAATAGTTTTTGTCGATATGAAAAATTATAAGTAAATAATTATTGTTCCACTATCGGTATTGAGCCTTCTTGAATTAATGCTGTGAACGTTAGAATTTATATATTATTTCGTTCTCATTACATTTGGATATATATATATATATATATATATATATATATATATATATATATATATATATATATATTAACTTTTTCTCGAAGTGGACCGTTAGAGTCCTCTAACAGTCTCTTTCTTATTTGGTTTACGTGTCTTTTATGTGAAAATTTGGGTCCCTGTACTATGTAAACCATATTCCCGATTCTTTTTTAAATGGTACCTTGTTCCCAGTAAGATGTACTGTTTTTATATGCTTAAAAAAAAACCTTTTTCTTCTGGGTGGAAGTTTCTTTTTGGTACGCACGACTATGTTATTTGCTTCGTTTGTTTTGGTAGCAACTTATGATACACTGCTCTGATTTTTCTGGCGAACATCACTTCTGCGGGTGATAATGCCGATGGCGTAGCATTATTTGGCGTAATTCGATATACCTGTACAAATTGTTGTAATGCTTTTTCCGTAGGGACATCATATGTTTTTCTTTACGCTCTTTTGAGTGTATCAACAAATCTCTCCGCTTGCCCATTTGATCTTGGGTGATACGGCGGGGATTTGATATGTTTGATTTGAAAAATTTCGTAAAACTCTTGGAAGTCCGCTGATGTGAATTGCCTTCCATTATCTGTGACTAGACAATCCGCTACTTCAAACCGAGAAAAAAGTTCGTGGAGGCAATTTATGGTAGTTTCGGAAGTAGAATTTTTGCAACGAAACACGTTTTTCTGTTGCTGTTCAAATTGGATTTTCATAAGTTCCACAATGGTTGACTTAAAATCTTCCATGTTAACGTAATTTTGTGTAAGTATTTTCCTTTAGTGTAGCCTGATATTCTGGAACCTGTGTACGCCAAAAAAAATTCCCTGTGTAGAACTTGTGTCTTTGTTACCACAGTAAAGTTGATGTCCAAAAAAAAAATTTTTTTCCTTTTTGTTATATGTTCGCGTAGAACTTGTTTTTTTAGAAATCTCCACGTAGAACTTGTTTTTTAGAATCTCCACGTAGAACTTGTTTCTTCAGTTTTCTCGTCGACACTGTTATGTGCGACGGATAGCAAAAAGGTTTGTCCTCCGCGTAGAGAGTTGGTTTCTTGGGTTACCTCGTCGCCACTTGTTATGTACGACGGATAGCAAAAAAGATATGTCCTCCGCGTAGAGAGTTCGTTTTTTTTTATTTTTTAGGGTTTCCTCGTCGCCACTTGTTATGGTCCAAGTTCCTTGTACCATGGTGATGGTCCAAGGTTAGAACCAATGAAAGAATAACATGAACACAGGTATGGAATTCAAAGATATATAACAGCAGAAATATAATACAAAGAAGTAGAAGTATTAGTAATGACTATCAGATTTGGTTAGAGTGAACTATGTTGTCGACAAGTATCACTATTCCAATGTCCTTACAATATGCTCTCAATTATCTCTCCTCGTCTTACAATGATCTCATACATCTTGAGAGGCGCAGTATTTATAATGTCAGGAATAATCCATTATTATTATCGGTAAGTTCCTATAACAATAACAACCGGCTTAAATTGAGAAATCCTTCCAAAGAAACATTCTACCCCCGCCAGGAATCGAACCTGCCCCCTGATACCAGTTTGGACAAGCAGCCTGACTGACAGGTCAAATTCAGAATTACCTGTAAAAGAACGACGGATTTTTCTTGTTGATCCTTCTACAAATTTATGTCTACTAGCTTCAGTTTCGTACAATAAACAATAGTAAATTATATATAATATATATGTATACATATACATATATACTGATGTTAAAAAAACACCTGCTACAAATTAAAAATAAATATATTATATTCTTATGAAAATACGGTAGCACCCACACACACTCTGCACACCTAGTGAGCACACACACACACACACACACACACACATATATATATATATATATATATATATAATTTGATTGATGTGAGTTTTTTGACCCTGGGTTTCACGCTATTTGCGATCGTCAGACAAAAACTAGGGTCACAAACTCACATCACTCCAACTAAATATGTTAACTATATCACTGATATTGAGCGCTTTCCAATAAGTACTGCTCATATACAATATATAAAAATATGTATAAAAATTTATAAATATATATATATATATATATATATATATATATATATATATATGAAGAATTTAAATGAAATATTAAAAACGAAAGAATATTAATATACAACTCAGTGTGTCTGAAGATTTTAATTTTTTAATATTTTTTATTGTTCAAAACACACACGCACACACACACACATATATATATTTATATTATATACATGCACATTTTACATACATACATATATATATATATAACATTAATAATGTTAATATTAACTATTTCTTTATAGGGAAAGAGTCGATATTCAGCCAATGTTACACGAGTTACACTTTTCTTCATATGAGTGTGACTCAATGTGTATTCTCCTAGTCTCTAATGCTGATCATAATAATAACTGTTTCCTTATAAGGAAAGAGTCGACATTTATTGACCAAGCAGGTTGTGCTACTGACAGATGAAATTTATAAAATTCTCCTCTTAAAAAATTTTCAGGTAAGTAGTTTTATCTAGTTTTCTAGTAAGTAATTTTTCTTTCTTGTTGCTGTCAAGCTCTTTTCAGTATTGAAGGGAGTTTCCTTCCTACCCTTTTGTTTGAAGTGGTGTGGAATGTCAACATCTTGATTATGTCATTATTTTCTCAAGTTACACGTGCTGTCCAATTTAATTGTTGCTGCTTTTGAAAATTCTCAAGTGATTTGGTTTCTCATATTTGGTACAGTTCTTTGTGATTCTGTAGCGCCAGTCCGTGAGGTGCGCCAAAGGATGGTCATCGCTGAAACCTAAGCGCTTTACTCACTCGAAGCTATTTTAAACCATCCATCTGAGAGATTGGTTGCAGACAGCCGACATTTTGGATTTTTCTGAGCGATTTTAGAGCTATGTGTTTGTATATTAATTGGAAGTCATCAGAACAAAGGACAGCGTAGGAGGAGATATAATGCAAATTATATAGGCATGCAGAATTGATCACCCGTTGTTTGCTGCGTATTACTGAAAGGAAAAATTGAAAAAAAAAAATGGAAGAAATTATGTGAATCAAGCTTATTTATTTATTTTTGTTGTAAACTATCCAAATTTCTTTTGACCACAAATGGCAAACAGCGATTTTGCTAATGGAAACGAAAAGAAAGTTTTAAAAAAAGGTAAGCTATATCAATGTTCCCCAATATTTTTTTGTTCTTTCTTTTCTCAAAATGAATCCTGATTTGCAAGACTAAGATTATTATGTTGCGCCAAAACCCAATCGCGTAGCAATTTTATTCCCTTTCACAAATAAATTAAAGTGAAATCCAGGAAAAGGATGCTATCTAATATAGTAAACATGCCATTGTAAACATGCCATTGTAATATTCTTTTCTTTTCTTTTAAATTGGTTAATGCAATAAATTCTATACGAGATTTGTAGCAAAAAATAAATTTTAATAATAGATTTCAGAAACGATTGTGCTTGAGTCTTTGATAGAAAATATATTTCAGGAACCATGGCCAGTTGTCTTGGAATATGTCAAATGCGCCTACTGTATCCCCGTCTAAAGCATGAGTCTTCCAAGGGTGTTTCAGTAATACGGATTATATATAAATGTGTTTCATTAAGACGGATCAAAGTCAGCAGTAAATACACGAGTGTTTATTGGTGAAAATTTATTTATTTCTCTATTAGATCATGTTATTTAAGTCATGACAATTATGTGTGAAAACAATATCGCCCAAATGCCAAATATGGAAGAAAAAGAAAAAAAGCATTAGACGCTTAAACTTAATTCACATTTAAAATCGGTCTATGTTAATGGAACACACTTTATAAGCACCTAATAATAATTTGTCGTTTATGCGCCGTGTCCCTTCAGGACTGAGACGATTATATCCCCTCCCACACTTGTTTCTGTTCTTTGTAGGTTTTAATATTGTTTGACTTTTTGTTATTTCTCCTAAACCATTTATTCATGCTCATCATGTTACGCGCTTCTTTTCTCTTCTCTTTTACTCAGTCTGTCCTGCGATTTCCGAAACATTCCTTCCTGATTATGTTACACAGAAATTTCAACTGCCTCTTCCTGATGTTAAGTATAAGTTTCCTTTTTGTTACTTGTTTCTCCAAAAGCACGTTGTTGCTCACATGCTCGGTCTATGGCATCCGCAGTATCGTTCTGTAGAACTACATTTCTGTTGCTTCAAGACTTTTCTTCATCTTCGAGGAGATTGTTCAGCATTCGCTGCGATACAGGAGGATATATATTATGTGCGAGAAAAAAAAACAACTTGCGACACAAAAAAACGAACGCCTACTTGAGACACAAAAACGAACGCCTTCTTGCGAACCAGGAACGAATGCGACACAAAACTAACGCCTACTTGCGACACAACACTTTACGACAGCCAACGAGCAAAACGGCACCCAAGACTGCTGCTGACGAACGACAGACCGCAACGGCTTTTGTCGCCCAAGAAAAGACACCAAACGACTCGCGCATCTTCTTCTTATAGTCCTCGGTCGAGTCCATTATGGTACTCCAAGGTGTGCCCGGCGACAACACACACACGCAGTTCGAGGACGTTTCCGCGCATGCTCGTTACATATTACGCAATATTTCAGAACTCTTTTTTTTTGTTTCCAACGAAATTCTTCTCTCTCTTAATACTCTGCTTAGCTTTTGGAAAGCATCTTTGGTCATCCCAATCTGTCTTCGGATCTCAGTGTCGCACTTATCGTCCTCTGTTAGAACAATTCTCAGATATTTAAATTTCTGTACCTGCTTCATTTTATTATCACCTACCTGTAATTGGATTTCAGTCTCACTCTTTTTCTCACAGCCGTGCATTCTGTCTTCTTGTAGTTTATGCTTCGATCTTTCCATTTTCCTTCGCTATCTTCTGTAGGAGGTTTTGTGTTTCCAATTCACATGGAACTAACAACACTTTAAGCTCTTCCACCATCATCAATGACATACTGAGGTCAGTATATCAAAAATAGGTAAAAAAATCTCTGTCTTCTCCCACACTCTAAATAAGATAGCAATATCTCTTGATTTTAAACCGGGGTATTTGTTTTTTACCTTTTTATTTATTTATTTTTTCCATTTCATTTGTGATTTGTTTGCAGGTCTTGAAGTTTGAGAGCTGCTTTTTTAGAGCACTCATGGAATAAAAGTTATTACCTATGGGATTTTAAGTGTTTGATATTCTGTAATTAATAATAATAATAATAATATATAAAACATGTGGTAGAGTTCAATTTATATTACTATGAATCATTCATACAAAAAGTAGATTAGTAAAGTTAATGATATATGTTAATGCACCTTTAAAATCTGTTTGCGAAGGGATTTCGCCATTTTATATCATTAACATTACTAACCTACTTTTCGTATGAATGGTTCATTGTAATATATATATATATATATATATATATATATATATATATATATATATATATATAGATAGATAGATAGATAGATAGATAGATAGATATAGATATATTACATGAATCATTAACATAAAAAGTAGATTACTAAAGTTAATGATATAAATGACGAAAAAACATCTCAAACAAATGGATATAATATTACCTGGATCTACTAAAACAAAAAGAACAATTTCCATGCCTGAGGATGGCTGAATGTACAGCCGAAGGCAGAAGCAGAATAAAAAAAAAGACCTTATACAACTTGAAGGTATTAAAACAAGGATCATAACATTCATCGAATATATATATATATATATATATATATATATATATATATATATATATATGTATGTGTGTGTGTGAAAAAAATTTCAGAAATAACCTGTAGAAAAATACAATATTTATAAATGTAAAAGACAATAGGGAAACTGTAATGGTAGCCAACGTATTTCCCCCCGTTTTTTCAAAACTCCACATTGGACGAAAGCGTCGGTTAATATTACAGTTTTATATAAATCATTGTTTATATAGTCAAGTGTAAACGACGTATTACGACCTTACCCAGCACCAAGTAAATCTTCATCGTCTTATATAAACGACTAATATGTAACTATTCCCGATTCAATAAATGCTTATAGAGTGAAATATAAACGGCCTATTATTTACTTATTTTCACAACAATTGATGTTTATAAACTCAAGTGTATTGCAAAAAGACCAATTTCGATGTTAAATAATTGTTGTTGATTTGAAGTATCATTCAAAGTTCAAAGCAAGATAAACTGTTTGATGATCAAAACACTATAAAATCCAAGTTCAAAGCAAGAAAAACTGTTTGATAATCAAAACATTATAAAATCCAAGTTCAGAGCAAGATAAACAGTTTGATAATCGAAACACTGTAAACTCCAAGAGCGGCTGTAGAAGGAATTGTTGTAATCAAGAATCGTAGGTCGAATATCAAGAAATCACATTCATCATCATCATCATCATCATCATCATCATCAAAACTGTTTCGATTTAAGATCATGAATTAAGATGTTCTCTCATCTTCAATGACATTGTCTATATATTTGACAATATTTTGCCAGCCCCCCCTTTGCGGATATTCCTTCCAAAGGAAAAGTGGGAATCTTTCTGCCTTGTTCTTTGAATGTCTCGGTTCAGCTCTGTCTTCAGTTCTTCGATGACCTCTAAACTTTTTTAAGTTAATTTTTTCAAAGTAAAACTCCATGGCATTCTTAGATGGGCATTCTAGGTCTATTCGCAAAATATGTCCAAGAAGTTAGATCATGATGTTGAAAGTTCAATAGCATTTTCCGAATATCGTCTTTCTCAGTATGCAACGTCTTAAAAGTGTAAATGCTACGCAGTAACTGCGGCAGCCATTACCTACACCACCTATACTCCACTGCGCGGTCCGATTAAAAAAAACGATATTTATTTATGCTTAAATACAGAAAAGGTGGCACAAGGCCAAGGATTGGGGATTGGGGAAGAGGAAGGTCTTCTTTTGTCTTAACTTTAAACTTACCTAGCCACAAACACTGACCCAATCATACAAACAATATTCCTTACGCCAAAACAACACATACTTACGTACCTTTCTTACTACATCCACCATAATACTTCACTGTCTCGATGAAAATCCTAACTAGTCCCTATTTGTAGAATCCATTTATCTGTGGGGGGAGAAGAATAAAACAACAATCTAAAAACCACTATGACTATTTACAATATGTATACAATATATTTACTACAAAATAATGTTAATAAAAAAAACCCACAATTCTTAAATGTGGCAGAAACATCAGTTAACTGGATGAAATCAATGCGGGACTATAATAATATATGACATTCTGCTAGGAAATTTGTCCCGGCTTCCCGCATCAAAGGGTTGAGGTTAAAAATAGGGTTGAGGTTTAATTTTTTTGCGAAAAAACGCAAGTAAAACTACAAGATTAGAGTGGACAAACTCTCTCTTTTAGGCGCGTACGAATAAAGAAAAAATTCCTGCTCGGTGGGTAACAACAAAAGAAGAAAGTGTCTATTTACAACATATACAGAAAAAAAAGGTAAAGGGATAAAAGGACGATTAGTAGAGAAAGAAAGTGAAAAGATAAAATGTTCTTAACTTAAATAGGCTTGCTCAAAATATTTCTCTGAGCGCCTAAAAGTTCTTTAAGCGATTAGATGTTATTGTTAAAGTTCTGATAGATACACTCACAGTTCTTGTAGAGTTGGAAATTTGTTCGCAGATGAAGGAATCTGCTGCTGAGTGAGATTTTGGTCGACGACAGAAGTCCAGTGGGCTCGTCAGAAGGACTGGTGTAGGGATGCAGCTTTTTGGATTGGTCTTGAATAGTGGACCGACGTTCGTTTTTGACAGCCCTTTTTAGTAGTAGTCCTTTGGTGAAAGAGGTTCTGGAGCTCCCTAATGTCGACCTCACAGACGGTGGGCAGAAATCTCACTAGGAATAGAAATAGGCAAGATTCTCCAAATTTATGGAGATTTGGTAGGCTCCGGTGGATCGGAGACTTTTCCCTCCAAAATTGTTGTACAAATTTCCTGGCCCTTCTATTGGTCAGAAAACACATTCTTTTCTCTGATAAGAATCAGGACCCTAGAAGCCGGTTTCGAAGGTACTGAAAACAGGTTGAAGTGAAGAAGCTGTGAGGTTTCTCCCAGACTTTATGGCACCATGGAAAGAATAATGGTGGTGGAATTCCTTTTTATTTTCCAGCTCTCTCCTTAGTCAGAAAATATATTCTTATCTCTGATAAGAATCAAGGCCTTGGGAATCGGTTTTGAAATTAAAAAGAGGTTGGAGTGAGGATAGAAAAAATAGCGAGAATGTGAACTTGTGAAATTGCTGTTCTCAAATTAAATTCCAACAATTCATTTATTCCACTCACACAGATACGCACTCAAACACAACAAACGCGAAAAACACACACGAAGCGAAAGGCGCCCCGCATCCACCGAAAAAAAAAACTTCCTGGAAAAAACATGATCTTCGTTTATATCATTGACATGCTCGCCAACAGTCTTTGTCTCGCGCATGCGCCATGACGGAATTACAAATGGCGACTATGACTGTCCCTTAGTCTCACTTGACTACAATAATCAAATAAGTGTTGACATGTAAGATTGTCGGAGTTAACTCCCCCTTTAGTTCGTTAACCCTTTCACCAGGGGTCTCTCTTCCTTGGCTATAAATAGTTGCTGACCCTTCGCCTCTCTCTCTTTTTCCTCAGGCTTTTCAGCCTTACCATCTCGCAGATGTAAACGCTCACAGAGATAGCGTTTCCCAAATTCGGGGAACACGCTAAGCACAATACACGTACGTACGAACACTCACCACACACACACATATAATATTCGCACACATTCTCTGTCCATGTAACTGTCCATGTAACTTGTAACATTTCTTGTTATTAATACATATATTTGTTTACATATATTTATTGGTCTTGTTTGTTTTTCCTTGCCTTCTTTGGACTTTATTAAAGTCCAACTTTCTCATGTAGTTGGACCGGCTATCAGGAAAATCTTAACCCACATGTGTTCTTCTACTTCTGTCAACAACATCACAGCCACGGTCCACTACAAGATCACCCCCAACCCAAAAGCATGAAATCATCGCTATTATAACGTGGTCCCTCATTATTGAATGATCCTGTGGTAAAATAACATAAATTTCATAGAAATATTTATGCTCTTTTGGGAGAGTGATCAGCTAGTCTCGCAAAACATTTCTAGTAGTGAAATGTGTTCAATGCTCGGCTTTATATTTTGTTTTAACGGTAAGCAAAAATATCTCAGTTTCGAAAACAAATACGACCTGATTCCGAAAATTTGTTTCATCTGAACTATCATTTGCTTGCACATGTGGTATTACGGCTATGACTAGCTTAGACGAGCTTTGACCAGCTAAAACCAGCGGCCCGAGTGGAAACACTCGGGTACCCACGTTAAAAACTAACCCTGTGTCAGTGGGTGGGTGGGGGTCATGTAAATCTCGAATTATCATTTGCTTCATATAATTTACTTCATGTAACTTGTAACCTTTTGGAACTAAAAAAAGTATCTATGTCTTTTAATGCCACCGCAAAAAATACTTCCAAGAATTCTTTTAATCTGATGTCTAACATGCAAGATATAATTTACTGTTTCGTTGGACAGAATTAGATTCGAAAAATCTGAACAAAATCATTTTTTTTCTGCAATCAGATATAGACGCTTGTACGAATTAATTTAAACAAAACGATTAATTCCGTTATTATATACTTTTATTTTATTTTTTCCAAGGAAACATGACCAATTCCACATTGTTAGTACTTCCATTCCACGAAGACGTTCCTTGCAGATTGACTATAGATTCTCGATTGGATTTGAATCAAAAATTCCAGGGCCAATCTATAGTACTTTGATTTGCTCACTTGTAAGGCTTGCCATAGTGTTCCTGAAGTATTACAATTTTCGTGCGCTTCCTTGGAGTACTGTCCAGGGCAGACAATAGCCATAGGACAACGAATCGACAGTCGAGACAATAGTGTCTGGGCGTGATAAAAATCTGATGCAATCATGGATGAGGCAATATTTTTCAAGGCCAAACAGATTTCATCATACGGCCTGAAAATAGATTCATATTACTGCACACCACTGCAAATGACCTAATCTGAGGAAAAAATTATAAATATATATATAATTTGCACAAGGGTGTAAGTTCGCCAGAGAATGGAAATGTTTGATTTTATTATATAATTTCGTAAATTCCTGCGTCAGCATTATGTTGTCGATTGTGTTTTGACAATATTTCAAGAGGCAAACAAAAGATTATGTTCAAAATATTAGCCTTTCTCTAGACTTAAAATAAAATATTAGAAAAAGTTAAAAGGGAAAAGTGCGTACATATATAGGTGCACATGCATCTAACTGTGCACATAACTGAATGTACATAGATATATGCCCACACACATATCGAATTCGAATACTGGAAGAATTTATTCTTATCTGACCAAATTACAGACTGCCAAAATTCATAATCTTTGCTCTCGAATTCTCTCGCCACATCGGACAAGATGCCAAATGCACGCATCCGTCTTAACTTTAAACTTAACTATTCTTCAGTACCGTGTCATTAAGGAACACGTATAAATATAAATAAATGTAAAAAATTAATATGTATCTTCGCTAGTCTTCACATCACGTTGCATTAACTTATCTTGAATGGAGAAGTGATAGATTTTATGATCGTATAAAGTGGGTGATTTCAACTAAAAAGGTGACTGGAATTTGGCCCTCATTGTCCTGGGTGATCTTTCTATTGCGAACTAGTACGTCATGAGTGTAAGCATAGGCGGTTGAGCAAGAAATATGGTGATGGCTATTAAAATAAAAATAAAAAAATGGGGGTACTTAAACTTCCAAGGAATTGTGTTGAGGATTATAGGTTTCCCTGTGGAGATTGTACTCTTCTGAGTAAACCCAAATCACTGTTTAGTATCTCAATGTGAGGTTTTACTTTTAGGACCCATTTCAACACCGATTTGTCTTTCCTCCCGACTGCCGAACCAAGACGCCAAAAGCACGCATCCGTCTTAACTTAGCTAGCCACAAACACTGACCCAATCATACAAACAATATTCCTTACACCAAAACAACACATTCATACGTATCTTTCTTACTACATTCACCATAATACCTCATTGTCTCTATGAAAATCCTAACTAGTCCACATATGTAGAATCCATTTGTCTGTGGCGGGGGGGGGGGAATAAAACAAACAATCTAAAAACCATAATGAGTATTTACAATATGAATACAATATATTTACATATACTGCACGCTATAACCAGGTTGGTTTTAGCGTGCAGCGACAGGTCAAACTGTTGTTGTTGACTCTGATGTTTGAGTGTGTGTGTGTGTGTGTGTGTGTGTGTGTGTGTGTGTGTGTGTGTGTGTGTGTGTGTGTGTGTGGTTATAAAACCGGAAAATGAACTCTGTTCTGCTTTCTCCTATATAATTCTCATTGTTGCATTTATAACAGAAAAGTAAATATACGAGATTGGAACTGTCACATCTCAGAGCCGGCTGTTTGAATACCACGGGTGGGGAGGGTGTAAATGTTGTGAGTTATGGTGTGTTTGCAGACCAGGCGCCAGGGTTTGTTGCAGGTGACATTCCCTTGATGAGATGATGAATTGGATATATTGGATGATGTTAAAAGTCTGAATTAGTTGGGGAATGTCGCCTCGCGTGTAGGGGGTTATCGCTAAACATTTTTCTAATTGTACTGTCTAGTTTTAAAGGATGGGAATTTTTGGTTAAGGTTATGGGAAAGTTTGTGGATGTTGTGATTGAAATAAAAGACCACGGGGATTCTGGAAAGCATATTTTTAGTTTCATAGGTAAGGAGAGTGTTTCTGTTATGTTTGCTGATAGATACTTTGATTGTTGTAAGTGATTAATTCCTATTAAGAAAATAATTGCAAAATTGTCCTGCATGTTTGTTGTAATTCTCCTTATGTGAACAGATCGCATGACAGCTATTGAAATAGAGGTAGTAATGATCATCAGTAGGTTTAGTGTATAGTGTAGTGAAGATGTGAGTAACTATTGAGACGTATCTGGACATCCAGAAGCGGGATGGAAGGGGTAGAATATTCCATATTAAATTTGATGATATGGTAAAAATCATTAAGGAGCATTTTCAAGTCTACAAGATTGTTCTCTCCGTGTGTCCATATAAAGAAGATGGCATTTACAGTGGGCTATGATAAGTTTTTAGCCACCCTTGATTACAACAAATTTGGCTTGTTTAATAACGTCTCTTCCTTTTTCTTCAGACAATACCGTGTTAGTGTCAAGCTACACACATTTATAAACAATAGTTTACTTATATCTTGCAATGAAAGTTCGTGGAAGCAATGAAGTAATGAATTTCAACAAGGGCAAATAATAAGATGGCATCAGTGTGTCAATTCAAACAGAGAAATTGCTAGGTTTTTCCAGGTTAATCATCAAACGGTTAATAATATTGTCAAGAAATTTAATGAAGAAGGCCATTGTCGTGTGGAACAACGTTCAGGAAGACCAAGCACTGTATCTGAAAAGGACGCTGAAGAGGGAAGTCATCAGAAACCGTCGTCAGAGCGTCACGGAGGTCGCCAGCAGCGTGGAAATGTGGCCATATACGGTGAGAAAGACTCTGAAAGAGCTAGGCTATCAAAGAAGTGTTGCAAGAAAGAAGCCCTTCATTTCAGAGGTTAACATGAACCTTCGAATGGACTGGGCGAGAGAATTCGAGAGCAAAGATTATGAATTTTGGCAGTCTGTAATTTGGTCATATGACAGTATTCGAATTCGAGATTGGTTTATGTTTGGAGAAATCGGAATGAGACTTGGAACACTGAATGTCCGCAGGCGACTGTGAAACATGGAGGGATTGGAGTAATGGTGTGGGGCGCTGTCTGGTTTGGAGGGAAATCTAAGCTGATTCTTGTTGATATTAGAGAAAGGAATATTCCCACTAATTGAAACCAATCAGATTGACAAGAATGTCTACCTTTTTTCAAGAAGATGGATGGCTATGCCATTCGAGCAAAGTAGCAAAGGCCTGGAAGGAATCGCAAGGAATCAAGTCACTGCCGTCGGTAGCCCAAAATCCTGACATAGATCCACTAGAGCACGTTTGGGAGCACCTTGACCGAAGACTTCAAGAGCGTGCAACCAAAATAATGTCAGTGGCAATTTTTAAAGTAACATTGCTGAAGGAGTGGCAAAAAATATGGCCCAGACGATTGTTAATAACTTGACTAATTCATGAAAAATCGAATACAAGCACTGAAACTCGCAAATAGAGGACATACTCCATGCTAGTTCCAAATACTATTTGTGTATGTTGAATATTTTGAAATTGGATGTAGTTTATTTCTCCTGCTAAAAACCTTTCTTAGGCCACTCTATGTATCTTTGGTAGTGCAAGGCTGATAGATACTATCTCCTAAACATATCTTGTTCAAGGATACCCATGAATATGTTAGCATAGCTGGGGCCATTTTCATTCCCATTGCTGTGCCTCCGTCTTGTAGAAAATGGTACCCGTTGAACTCGAAGTTGTTGTGAGTTTGTATAAAACGTATAATGTTGGACGTATCATGTATGTAATGCTCGTGGAAGATTCTTAAAAAAAAGATTTTGCAGGCGAGTATGACATCCTCGGGTGGAATCTTTGGATATAAGGATGACACGTCCAGGATCATTGTCTGGTAATCTGTCTGTATTCTTCGTGATCCTTAGAAAATGGTTGGTGTTTTTGATGTAGCAAGGAATAGAGGATAGTAGATGTTTGAGGATATGGTCAATGTAATCAGAAATGTGTTCCTATACCAGAAACTATTGAAAGGCCTGGCGAATGAATCTTAAATCATGTATCGTGTGTGGATTTCTGTTGATGTCTTCTATGGAGAGGCCGGTGGTTGTGTCTGTGATTACTTATGTAATTAATGCTGTGATTATATATATATATATATATATATATATATATATATATATATATATATATATATATTGGTATCAAATGACAATTGGAAAAAAATCATACATTTTGCCGACGCGTTTCGTCTTCCGACTTTTTCAAGGCAAAAATGAAATCGAAATGTTTTTGTTGTTATAGTTACATTAAAATTCAAAATTAAAAAGATAGACGCTTGTGTCTAATTTTTTTTTTCTGGTTAATGTAAATTACCTTTATAGTAAGGGATTATTATTATTTTTTTTTTTCCATGTCGACAATATAGTTAAATTCCCAGATGAAACATTTCGATTTCATTTTTACCTTGAAAAAGTCGGAAGACGAAACGCATCGGCAAAATGTAAGATTTTTTTCCAATTGTCATTTGATACCAATCTGTCCTGTCCACAGAATTCATCTGGGAATTTAACTATATATATATATATATATATATATACACACACACACACACACACACACACACACACACACACACACACACACACACACATATATATATATATATATATATGAACAGA
Organism: Acanthosepion pharaonis; assembly: GCA_903632075.3. Lineage (NCBI taxonomy): Eukaryota > Metazoa > Mollusca > Cephalopoda > Sepiida > Sepiidae > Acanthosepion > Acanthosepion pharaonis. The sequence continues at coordinate 1,148,481 of CAHIKZ030003780.1, forward strand.
TTCCTAATGGTACAGAATTTTATAACAGCAAAGAATTAGTAAGTTTTGGTGTCTGTGATTACTTATGTAATTAATGCTGTGATTATATATATATATATATATATATATATATATATATATATATGTATGTATATATATATATATATATATATATATATATGTATATATATATATATATATATATATATATATATATATATATATGTATATATCCCTACACACACACACATATATATATATATATATATATATATATAGATATATATGAACATATCCTTAATGGTACAGAATTTTATAACAGCAAGGAATAAGTATGTTTTTTGATGGCGTTTTAACTAAAAACTAAAACGACTGGTTTGACTCAGATCTTATCAAGTTTAGTTTCTGGTTATATCTTAGAGGATTAAAAGGATGAAATGAGGGAATGAGGTAAAACAAAAAAAACAAAAAAAAATACAAAAAAAAACCCAGAGTCCAATCACATTCAAACCCAACAAGCAATCACTCTTTATGCAGAGAGAAGACTTACAAGATCTAATGTAAATGGACTCCAATGCTTTAAGATGAAATATTGAGTGCGACGTAGACAGAATGGTAAAACAGTCGACACTTAAACCATACACACATTACCTACTGTTTATAGCATGCTGTGCTATAGAAGACCCGGATGTATTAACCGGCTGACTACCTCTAACGACCGGATTCAAAATTCTGGGGGGGTAAATGTTGTTTAATTCTGGAATCCAAACGTTGAGATGTTCTACCTATATAGTCATATCCACAACTACACTCAAATTTATACACAACGGAATTAATATAGTGTGGAGGTAAAACATCTTTACGAATGGAAGACAAAATCGGCCGAGTCAAAAACATTACTCTCACATTAGGGGCAAAATAGCATTTAACGATGGAACATGAAATTCGCCTAGCTATAGTCTCACGTTCCGTCCCAATATAAAGTAGACGTAAATAAATTGGACATTTTTTAACACATTGCGTCTAAACCTTATGAAAATTATCAATGACATTACTTATAATGGATTCCAAAATGTCCAAAGGATATTCGTTTTTGGAAAGCGTCATCTTAATAAATTTCATTTCAACGATGAGGAAGGAATTAGAGCAGATTTTAAGAACTCTAAACGTCAATATTTTCATTAAATTAATTTTACGTTGGGACGGAACAAAGGAATCCTAATCTTTTCTGGATCACCCGGTCGACTTGCTTAATTCCCTAATTCTTTTCTTTCCCTCCCTCACTCTCTTTCCCCTCCACATATTTATCTCTCTTTCCCTTCCCCCTAAAAAACCTTTTTACCTTTTTACTGTCTTTCTCCCATTTTTTCTTTTCCCTATTAATATTAAAACTTTTTCCTTTTTTCTTTCTCTTCTTTTTTTTCTTTCTTTTTTTCGTCTTTCTCCTTTTCTTTCTGCCTGAATAAATTAAAACTGGTCTGAAGAGAGGAATGTTTGTGGTCCACCAAATAAATTATAACTTGGCCTGATGGATTTTGAAGGATTCTGTATTATTATATATATATATATATATATATATATATATATATATATATGGAGTGTCCCCACCAAATAAAATATATACGCACTTTTTAAATGGGAATAAATGCAAACAAGATTGATCGTTAAAATTAAGAAATATTAATGTTTATTGACTTACAAAGATTAAGGTTTAAATTAAATATTAAATGAAATTTATGCATGTTTATAAATATTGAAACTTAAGAAGTCAAAAAGCACATTTTTGGGACACCCCGTATATGTGTGTGCAAGCTTGCACGGTGCGTTTTTGAGATATAAAACCAACACACACACATACCCCCCACACATATATATATATATTGTGTACTTAGACAGCAATCATTATTTTATGCAAGTTTCATTAAATATGACAGACAAGGGGCCTTGATTAAGTTTTTTATGCAAATTCTCATGTGATCTTATAATTTTTCTTTTCGGTAGTTGAATTATATAATAAACTATGCAGTTGTTGTTTTTGCCGAGCGTTTTTGGCTATACATTTAGCCATTTTAAAGGGTGAAATACAGTGACACGCATAAGTATTGGATACATGTTATTTTCTGTTATAACCCTAGTTTATGTTCGCCATTTTGGCTGATATTTGGTAAGTAATATCTCGTAAAGTTGTTTTAGTTGTATGTGGAAGGAAAATTAAAAACTCATGGTTGAATCCATTTTATGTATCCAATACTGATGCGTGTCACTGTATATTAACTGTTAACTAGAAATAGAGTATTGTATGTATGTATGTATTTATATAATGTTTTCATTTTCAAAACACTGTCAACATATTGTGTCCAAGTTCATAGTTGATACTATCAACATTCTTGTTGATAACACAAATACAATAGCACCGTGTATATATAAAAAAGACCTAAAAATAATGGAAGCCTTTTTCACCACAAGCAAGGAAATAAAGCCACTAAGCCGAAAGAGGGAAAGAAAAACTTTATTAAACTGAGGTAAAAAATAAACGAACAGTAATTAAAATGATAAAGATATTACATTTAAATTTTTGAAGATCAGTGTTGATTGGACAACTGAAGACGGGAAGCGAGTATTTATTTGTGCTACTTATGTATGACGTCCAATTCAAGTCATTTATATAACTGTCATATGGACCAGACTTCCAACAATGTCCTTTGACAATCCTTCAAGCATTCACGTGTCCTCACAAAGAGAGCTTTCGCTACGAAGGCAGCATTTGCTATCTCTTTGAAATTATTAAGACAGTGAATAATATTGGTTGACACACATTTCTTTTAATGGTCAGGCAATACAATTCTTCAACTCTTCTTGAAAGAAATCTATTCGAACTGCGTCTATCAGAAATACAATGTTATTGTTAGAAAGAAATTGATGATGTCAGCAAGATTTGGAGGCCGATAGCAATTTGCGTTGTGGCATCAATTCTTCTCAGTCTCAGACACGATACGTATTTGCTTTGCTTCTGCTGTGAAGTAATTATGCCATGGGTTTCTGCAATCTATCAAGATACGCACTCGACACAATACTTGTCTCCTTAACCTCAACATATCTGATCATTAAAGAGAACAGCTCTGCGATGATTAAATCTATTTACTTTGACGAGAGTTTCTTCGTACACCCTACAATACTTTGCAGACTAACAGGCAGTTGTTCCATTGCGACGTTTAAACAAACATAGGCACACATATAAAGGCAGACGCACACAGACACACGTAAACCCTTTCCCCCTTTTTAGGGTAAACAACCGTTAAATTTGGAACAAAATAAATCTATTGACGCGTTAGAAAGGAATATATATATATATATATATATATATATATATATATATATATATATATATATATTTCAAGTAGAGGTGCAGTTCAATTTATAATTACATGAATCATTCATACAATAAACAAATATAGAAGTTAATGATTTAAATGGCGAGAATACATCATTGCAAACAAATTTAATAAAGTACACTAACCCTGAACCTGTATATGAATGATATGATCCCTGTTTATAAATTCCAGTTTCATAAGGTCTTTTTTAGTTTTTACAAGCTTTCGTCTGTTCCTACAGACATCCTCAGGTATGGAAATAGATTTATTCTTGTTTTTTATTTCTCGGTAAAAACATGACAACGAAAATAGAGATGTAATCCGAAAAAATGCTATGAGAAATGTGTTATTGTTTTGGAACGTGCAGTCGCAACGCTGAGTTTAAATTTAAAATTTTAAGGTTGTGCGTTTTTGAACAAATATAGGAATAAGAGAATTCTTTTTTACTGGTAGGTTTTCTGTCAATGTGGCATGAACTATATTGTTCAATAATTACAGTAATGTCACACTTATTGTCCGAAAGTTGCACGTTGGATCAGTTATTTTAATTTCAAATTATAGGTGCAATTATAATTTTAAATTCATGAATCATTCATACAATAAAACAAATAGAGAGGTTAATGATTTAAATGGCGAGAATACATCTTCGCAAACAATATCAAAAAGACACACCAACTCCGAACCTGTATCTGAATATGATCCCTGTTTATAAATTCCAGTTGCATAAGGTCTTTTTTAGTTTTTACAAGCTTTCGTCTGTTCCTACAGACATCCTCAGGTATGGAAATAGATTTATTCTTGTTTTTACTTCTCGGTAATAAGAGGACAACTAAAATATAGATGTAATCCGAAAAAATGTTTTTAGAAATGTGGTATTGTATATTTTCGTTGTCCTGATATTATATATATAACAGTGTTCACCTTGACTTAACCTCTTTCCGAATGTAACTAATATGTTGATAGCATAGTTCTCAGTGAAGTTGTAAACCATTACGCTCCTTATTAAAATAATTGGTTCCGCCGTTTAATAGTAATTAATATTTCGAATGTATATGCTTATAAAACTCCGTAAATTTCAAGATTAGTTATTTCAAAATTCGCTTGAGGATGAAACAGAGCTGGGTACTTTAATTCAATTTAATTTCTATAACTAAATTGAAGTTTTTAGCTTCTGTTCTTGAAACATGAGAACTCTTATATAGCGATAGAATCATATTTTTAAAAAAATAATTACATTATTTAAAAAAATAATTATATATATTCCGAACCGGAATATAATGAAACACAGTACCATATCACCTTGAGTACTAATAATGATGAACTTAAACACAGACAAATAATTACTAAAAAGCTTTCCAAATTATACCAAGGAAATATTCTACTTCCCAAAAGCAGTGTTAAATATATAACCATATCCAATCATAAATATGATCAAAAGGAATTTCTAAATCTAGGACCAAATTGCAGTCTCCTGCCTAATTATGACCTCCTCACAAAGAAGATCGAAACTGAAATTCTACACCAGCCATTATTCTAAATGGAAACTGATAAAGTAATACAACTCCATTCAAACCTCAGAGATCTTCTCAAGGAATAATCTCTACAAAATCCTTCTTCTCGCAATTGTTATCATAACATTCAAACAAAATCCAAAACCGTTACAGAGGAACTAAAATCAACCCTAATATCGATATTAGCAGGGTTGATAAATCCAATATTTTTGGACAAATTGGATTGTTTCAGAAAATCAAAGCGCTTCATCTATGATCGATCTAAATTTACAAAATTAAGTGAAAACACCACTGACGCTCTAGGGGAATCTGTCAACAAACTCATAACATCCAACAATGCCGATGTGGGATCCGTCAGGGTGAATAAAAATTTGGGGGTTTACCAACGCGGATACCTATACAGAAATGTTAAGATGCACAAACCCTAACACACATTGTGACTAATCATTTACAGATACCAACATTCATATATCACTAGTCGAAACGTCTCAATGACGTTATTACCGCACGTCTACCTGCCAATTATAGTATCAAATCAATCCATGAATTTCTCCAAATTCTTCAAGTTGTAAAAATGAGACCAAAGCATTCTAGCATCACTTGACGTCGAAAATTCGATAGTTGCATGTCCTACGTAGAAAACAAGTTTTTTTTTTTAATAAGGTTACTAAACCGAAAATATGTGCTTGATATGTAAACGGTATTTTTTCTCATTTTAGCTGAGAACAAAAATGAAGTCGATAAAATAACGCAACCACCACGTCTTGTCCGCCGTTTTCAAAGGAACTTGCATAAAAGAGGGATTGGTGCCCAAATACACAATATATATATATCTATAAGAACACCGCTTTTTATATATCTTACTGTTCTTTCTTTTATTTAAATATATATATATATATATATATATATATATATATATATATATATATATATATATATATATTTATGTATATATATATATATATATATATATATATATATATATATATATATATATATATATATATATATATTTAAATAAAAAGAAAGAACAGTAAGATATATAATGCGGTGTTCTAATAGATATTTTTATTTTTACAAAATAGTGCTCAATGTAAATTTACAGAGCATTAATATTATAAATTATTTGATATAAAATATGTTTTTTTCCGCTACACAGTTCTAACCATGTTTCAAAGCAACGAATTTAATTTTGCAATTAAATTAAAGACATTATTTCCTTTTCATCGATTTTATATATATATATATATATATATATATATATATATATATATATATATATATATATATATATTTCTGTGGGCATATATATATATATATATATCTGTGGATATAAGTCTTTATATTTATATATATACACGCACACACACACACACACACATATATATATATATATATAGTAACCCATATTTTCTTGAACTTGTGTGGGTTACTACTACACGCAAAATACAACGATTAAACCTCGGAAAACATAAGGAAAATTTATTCCTTTTAATAATATGTGGGAATAACCACATTTTGCCTGAGGAAAGTCATGATACCGGAAACTCGTGTAGCAAAAATATGAAAAATAAAGTGAAATATATATTTTAAAAAATCAACATTATGACCAAAATGCTTGCGTTTCTCTCTCTCTCTCTCTCTCTCTATATATATATATATATATATATATATATATATATATATATATATATATATAATAAAGGTCGTACATTGTTTAATAATATTCCAAAGGAAGACACTGAAACACCAGATTAGTGAAATAATCACGTGGATTAATAGTACAATACTAGCCAATATGGTAGTGTGTCACTATTTGCAACTGCTTTTCGACTCCCTTGTGTCCCGCTTGCGACAACTTCCATAGTCAATGGAAGAGTCGATGTTCTACACTTTAGGGTAGCGAAGGTAGGTCGTCTTTCTACACAATGCTTTTCTTGTCTTCTATCTCTATACTTCATCCATGCATGGTACACGACTTTCGATACATGACTGACGAGGCAGACTTTTTTCCTCGCAGTAGGTTGCCATTTCTTTCTGCGGGAGACTAGTTGCCATCCAAGGCCATAGAACCCGGTGTGTCCTGCTATTTACCCATAGCTGGAGGGAGAAGAAGAGGATTCATACCTTTCCCAAGGGTATTTGCACAGTCGGCGAAGTGCAAAACTTACTTCATTAGCTAAAAGGATGGAGAGTTCAATTTTAAATTTAGTTTTTACCGAGATGATCTTGTAAACATGAAATGAGGTCCTCACCTTAAACATAAAATGGGCTCCACACATCCAACTGTCTTTCATCTTCCTCTTTGACATAATTTGACATAATGCTCTTATCAACACGTAGTTCAAGTTAATAATATTCCAAAGGAAGACACTGAAACACCATATTAGTGAAATAATCACGTGGACATTACAATACTAGCCAATATGGTAGTTAGTGTGTCACTATTTGCAAATGCTTTGCGAATCCCTGGTGTCTCGCTTGCGACTACGTCCATAGTCAATGGAAGAGTCCATGTTCTACACTTTAAGGTAGCGAAGGTAGATCGTCTTTCTACACAACGCACACACACACACATACACACACACACACACACACACATATATATATATATATATATGAGGTGGGATGGATACATCGCATTGTTGTCTAAATTACACAAAAATGAAAATAACACTGACGACTCATTTTAACAGATATATTTACCAAAAGTGCACAAAAATATCTTGAAATACGAAAGAGTAAATCTCTTTAATATATTCGCCATTATCTTCAACCACGGTTTCCAGACGACTTCGGAATCTCCTGCAACTCTACTGAACGGTCTCCTTTTTTAAGTCAGTGAATGCTGCCATAATCCTTGCCGGCAGTTCATCTTTATTCTAGCAAATAGTTTTGTTGGACTGTCGCTCAACTGCACCCTACACATAATAATTAAGGAGCTTGCAGTCTGGGGAGTTAGCTGGTCAGATATAAGGGGTGTTGTGGTCACAGAGATTGTCTGACAGCAATTACTGTGTTCTCCTGCTTGTGTAACATGTTGAAATGTCTTATTGACAGACATAGGGTTTTCTAGTAGCCACCTTTTTGACCCAGAGTAGCATTTCCTCCTCAAGGAACTTGGTGTAGGCGTCTCTGATGAGTCTGCGTCCCTGTTGGAAGATGAATGGAGGCATAACGTTGCCATCGCTAGTGATTACTCCAAACACGATGATGTTGACTGGATATATCATCCAACTCTTTCTGAATCCTCTGCACTGTATACGAGAAGTCTGTGCTTGTGTGTACGTCATTGTGTTCCTTGTCCATTCACTTATTGATTCTTTTCGTTAGCATAAAACCACTTAATCAAAGTTTGTCTGACATTATCGATGGCTTTCTGAACTTTTTTTTTTTACACTTTGCATTCTTATTTATAAGAATTGAGTATCGGACGACCAAACTTTGAGAAAATTGAAATAATGACTCTTCAGTGCTTCCATATAGGCTTTTTCACCCTCCATTGGCCACCGTTCCATTCTACCCAACGTGACTCGACCTTTCTGGTCACTTTGTGTCCGGTTGATGCCGCAAAGTTGACAGATTAGTGTCATTGTCTTTCCCTAGAACGGACGAGACAGAGACGAGAGGCACTTGTCGCACAGCTTCCTTTTACAAAGAAAACAAAACGGTAAAAAATGCAGAAAAACAAGTTAGCTGTGGATATTGTATAGAAATGACGAAAATAGGTCTTTACTTTTCATGGATTTTCTGCAAATAACCTTTGAGCGGAACTTAGGCCTTGTATTTGGCGAAATACATCATTAAATTTATTTTCAAGAAAAGTTTTCCATGTGTGTGTGTGTGTGTGTGTAATTAATATACGTAAAAGTTTGTGATTTGATGTTATCTTCAGCACCACGACTTCAGAGTTTCGTAGACTCACCTGTCCGTTCACTCTTCAAGGGGTACAATTAAAAAATGAAAAGATGCTTCACGTGTGCTTCTTATAACATATAAATTTAATAGGCTTGTTAATGAATTTTGTGGAAATTTTATTTTATATATATGTATATATATATATATATATAAATAACAATAGGAAAACTGTAATAGTTGCCGACGCTTTTCTTGAAATGTGAACTTTCTCAAGGAAAAAAACAAAATGAATTTATTTAAACAAAGTAACTAATAATAACAAAAACAAAATGTCCTTAGCACTATCCAGAATAACCTCAAAATCTCATCAAAATAATCTTAAAATAGTCACAAATATCTTAATATCTTTCTCTTTGTGCTTCAATTTAGCCAAAAGACCTATTGATATATAATACATATCATGAATGATATTACCAATGATATTATCATTTTGTTGTCATTTTATCCTTCAAATTACAACGGCCCTATGTTATATATATATATATATATATATATATATATATATATATATATATATATATAGATAGATAGATAGATAGATAGATAGATAGATAGATAGATGAAGAACGAAAATCTTGGTAATCTGTATGAAGAATCCCAAGGAGGATGAAATCCTGAGAGCTCAATGTTAAGTCAGAGCGAATAATTTAATTTAAAGAAAAACAGACCAACTACTTGAAGGCTTCATTTGTAATAATTTATTTCACCATAGAATATTTTTTTCTCTGGATCTTCAGACTTCACTTTCAAAACGTGAAACGAAAAATGAATTTAAAATTTACACTTTTGACGGGCAGTATTAAGCTTATATAAGTTGACATAGAGGGTAATGAGGGATGGTATGAGAGACATGGCCGAGTTTAGAGAGGGAAGGGAGAATTTTAAAATTTATTTTTATATTTCTTTTTATTATAATATATATATATATATATATATATATATATATATATATATATATATATATATATATATATATATATATATAAAGAGAAAGAAAGAGAAAGAGCCGCATTGTTTGAATGGAGGATTTTCGCAGATAAAGAACTGGCTCAATGGAAAATGTTCTTTGGATTATTTTAGTAATTTCTGCAGAAAACATTTTTTATTATTTGATGTAGACATAATGGAAACAAAATGATATCTGCTTTACCAAAATAGATATATGAAAACACAAAACAGTTTTGCTCAATAACTCCTCAAGCCCCTATCGGCATAAAACATTTTCCTGCATGTTTCCCATAAAGTCTGATGGGACAAGTTTTGCCTTAACGAATCCTAACTGCTTAGTGATATCTAAGTGTACTGTCATTCTATAATGGCGTCACTTTAAGTAGCATACAAAACGAACACAAAGAGAAAACAAGCAATAATACATGAATAAATATAAGCGACAAATTGTCATGGTTTCTCTTCTTGTTTATCATGGATCACGTTCTTCAGACAGCGTCGGCCATTTTATTATTCTCGATCAATCTTGCAAATGTCGGCTGCAAAAAAAGAAAAGAAAAAAGAAAACGAAATCGTTGTCTTTATATGTTATTATTCGCTGTTTTATTTCCACCATTGATTTTTTTATTTCATTTTTACATTTACGATTATTGTTTGGTTGAGGCTTTCAGCTTTTCGTCTTTCTTTTCATATTTCTCCATTTTAAAAATTCCGACACTCATCTGTATCTCGTTCTCTCTCTCTCTCTTTCTTTCTTTCTTTCTTTCTTTCTTTATCTATCTATCTATCTATCTATCTATCTATCTATCTATCTATCTATCTGAGTCTGTTCTTTATCTATCTATCTATCTATCTATCTATCTATCTATCTATCTATCTATCTATCTGAGTCTGTTCTTTATTTATCTATCTCTCTATCTAGCTATCTCTCTCTCTCTCTCTCTCTCTATTCTCTTTTATTTTTTATTTTAATTTAATGATTTCCTTATTGTTTAACCTTTCAGTTTTTTGTCTTGTTACATTTTTATTAACTCTTCATTCTTTCTTTCTTTCTTTCAATGAATTTTTATCTTTCTTCATTTCTTTCCTTCTTTTGAATGTTTATTATTTTTTGGTCTTTTCTTTCTTTATTTCTTTCTTCTCTTTACATTAATCTTTCATTTTTCTTCTATTTATTTCTTTGAACATATCATTTTCTTCTTTCCTTTAAATTCTACCTTCTTCATTCGTCATGTTTTTTCTTTCTCTTTATCCCCTTTTAAAGTCTTTTGTTTTCAATCTTTCGTTTCCTTTCTTTATTTCTTTTGAATTTTTATCTTATTTAATCGTTTTCTTCATTTTCTTGAACTTGCCTTTTTCTTTTTTTTCATTATTTCTTCCTTACTTTCTTTAATTCTTTCTTACTTTCTCTCTTTCGTATTTTTTCTTTCTTTCTCTTTTATAGAATCTTTTTCTTTATTAATTTTTGCCCTTTCGTTTCATTAACTTTTTCTGATATTGAATGTCGCTAATTTTCCTATTTCACCTGACTTTCGTTCCGTTTTTTTTTCTTTCTTTCTATTTTCTTTCTTTCTTTCTTTCTTTCTTTCTTTCTTTCTACCCTCTTTTCTTTCTTTCTTTTTTCTTTCTTTCTTTCTTTCTTTCTTTCTTTCTTTCTTTCTTTCTTTCTTTCTTTCTACCCTCTTTTCTTTCTATTTTCTTTCTACCCTCTTTTCTTTCTATTTTCTATCTACCCTCTTTTCTTTCTTTCTCTCTTTCTTTTTTCTTTCTTTCTTTTTTCTTTCTTTCTACCATCTTTTCTTTCTTTTTTTTCTTTCTACCTTCTTTTCTTTCTTTCTCTCTTTCTTTTTTCTTTCTTTCTTTTTTCTTTCTTTCTACCATCTTTTCTTTCTTTTTTTTCTTTCTACCCTCTTTTCTTTCTTTTTTCTTTCTTTATTTCTTCATTTCTTTCTACCTTTCTTTATTCTTCCTTTCTTTCTTTCGTCCCCCCTTTCTTTCTTTCTTCGATATTTTTAACTTTTATATTTTTGTTATGTTAATTTTTTTTCTGGTATTTTGTCCTTACTTTTCCAATTTGACCTTTCTTTCTTTTTTTATTGGTTTTTCTTTCTTTTTCCCTTTCTTTCTTTTTCCCTATCTTTCTTTCTTTCTTTCTTTCGTTGTTTGTTTCTTTCTTTATTTATTTCTGTCTTCTTTGAATACATTTTTCTTCCAGTATTTTTTATTTTTGTCATTAAATTTTGATATTTAATTTGCTTATTTTATTCTTTTGTTTTTCATTTTCAGTTTTCGTTTTTCTTTCTTTCTTACCTCTTTTTTTTCCCATAATCGCCTTTTCCTTTCATGTATAGCTTTAATTTCCAATTCGTTTCTTTCTTTCCTTTCCTTAAATATTAAATCTTTCTTAATTTTATGACATTTTAATTTCCTTCTATATTTTCTTTACCAAATCTTCTCTTCTTTTACTAGCCCATATTTTCACTTTATTTCGCTCTGAATTTTTTTCTTCACAGTTTATTCACTTATTTCCTTCAAATAAATAACTTCTGGGTTTTCTTTTATTTTTATTTCTCTACATTTTCTTCCCTCGTTACCTAAATTATTCTTTGTCATAAAGAGCAATAACAAAAAATGAGCGGAAAACCAATTTCTTGAAAGGTAATTCTAGAACGATCACAACAGATTTGGCACACAGACAATTAATTTCAATCGTTTGCATATTTAAATGTTTGCGTAAGTCGAATCTGCTTAAAACTTATTTAAGAGCTAAGTAAGGTTTTACTGATCGAAATGGATTTTATGAAGAAGCAATAATATGAATTTCAAAAGGTCTTACTCGTTCATCTAGTTATGGTTAACAAGCCTACCACCATTTTTTCTTGTTAAACTGCAAACATAAAGAACCGAATTCCTTTTGAATGAGCATTAAACTCTATCACACTTTTTATTGCCTTTTGCAACGTTTTATTTTTAAATCTGTAAAATCCCTAGAATTTTTTTTTTCATATTTCAAAGAATTCCGATAATTTATATGTCAATATTATTCTTTTTTTAATATTGTCGTATAAACTCATGCCAAGATATGCCTGAGTGTCGGAATCGAATTTCTTATATAAAAAAAACATTGTTCTGCATACAGATGGACTAAGGCAATGAGGTGACTTCTCTCCAGACCTATTCAACATTTACAATGAAGCGATATCTGAGAGAATAAGAACTCCTACCAGAATGCATTACTGGAAACCGTAAACTTAATACTATATATATATATATATATATATATATATATATATATATATATATATATATATATATATATATATATATATATATATAAATTTAAAGAAAAACAGAACACACTAAGGTTCCATTATTTATAATTTATTTCACCAGACACTTTATTTTTCTCTGGATCTTCAGACTTCACTTTCAATTGTGAAAAATGAATTTAAAATTTACACTTTTGAAGTGTAATGTTGAGCTTATATAATGTGACATAGAGGGTGGTGAGGGATAGTGTGAGAGACGTGGTCGAATTTAGAGAGGGAAGGGAGAGTTTTAAAGTCTATTTTTATTTTTACTTTTATTACAATACTTAATATTGGGGAAGGAGGGTGTAAAGATCAAACATTGACCTATTTAATCGGTAAACTCACCGGAAGTGATATGGGAAAAAAAGGAGAAAAGAAAAAAAGAAAAAGGGGCAAGTAAAAAAAAATAAGAAATAAAAAATGGACGTAGGGTTTTGAAGGGAAAAGAAGGATGGTGTTGATTTAGATAAACACAGATCTTAACGTTTGATTGTAATTTGGCGGTCATATATATAAGATACATAGAAGAGAGTGTTGATAGGAGACATACGAAAGAAAATACAGGAAATTCTACAGAATGTAGTAAAGGAAAGCAAGAAGAAAGGACTAAGCATCAATCAAAAGAAGTCCATATATGGTTGTCAGGCAAAGAAACAGAAAAAAGTTTTATTCAAAGAAACATTTAATAAGACAATACTATTATTGTTTCAGATTATTTCATTTTTACTCAAATCAACAGCCCAAGATGCGAAACAGAAATTGAAAACCATCAAGCAAGTAAAAGAATTTAAATATCTAGGAAGTGTTTTAAAAGAGTACGGGAAATATATCACCGGAATGCAAAGGTGAATTGGGATAGCGAAAGATGCCTTCCAAAAGCTAAGCAAAGTATTAAAAAGGAGAAAAATGTTAGAAACAAAGAAAAGAATACTGAAATGTTATCTTATCAGTCCTCCACTATGACAGTTAATGCTGGACAATCACATCACAGATGAAAAAGAAATTTGAGGCAACAGAAGGATGCTGAGAATAACATGGAGCAAACATGTGAGCAACGACGAGATTTTCGAGAAGATGAAAACAATCAAGATACTTCTACTTAGCATCAGGAAGTTGAAATTTATAGAGCATATAATGGGGAAAGAGGACTTGGAAAATTTGATACTCACAGGGCAGATTGAAGACAAGAGGGAACAGAGGAAAACAACGCATAACCCACCTAGCGAGCTTGAGTAAATGGATGGCGGAACAAGGTTTAGGAGAGATAATAAAAAGATCAAATTTATTAAGGGCTATATTGGACGGAAAGAGACGGTTGAAATTTCTAGGGCACATAATGAGGAAAGAGGGCTTGGAAAATTTGATACTCACAGGACAGATTGAAGACAAGAGGGACAGAGGAAAACAACGCATAACCCACCTAGCGAGCTTGAGTAAATGCATGGCGGAACAAGGTTTAGGAGAGATAACAAAAAGATCAAATTTATTAAGGGCTATATTGGACGGAAAGAGACGGTTGAAATTTCTAGGGCACATAATGAGGAAAGGGAGCTTGGAAAATTTGATACTCACAGGACAGATTGAAGACAAGAGGGACAGAGGAAAACAACGCATAACCCACCTAGCGAGCTTGAGTAAATGCATGGCGGAACAAGGTTTAGGAGAGATAACAAAAGATCAAATTTATTAAGGGCTATATTGGACGGAAGTGACGGTTGAAATTTCTAGGGCACATAATGAGGAAAGAGGGCTTGGAAAATTTGATACTCACAGGACAGATTGAAGACAAGAGGGACAGAGGAAAACAACGCATAACCCACCTAGCGAGCTTGAGTAAATGCATGGCGGAACAAGGTTTAGGAGAGATAACAAAAAGATCAAATTTATTAAGGGCTATATTGGACGGGAAGTGACGGTTGAAATTTCTAGGGCACATAATGAGGAAAGATGGCTTGGAAAATTTGATACTCACAGGACAGATTGAAGACAAGAGGGACAGAGGAAAACAACGCATAACCCACCTAGCGAGCTTGAGTAAATGGATGGCGGAACAAGGTTTAGGAGAGATAACAAAAAGAACAAATTTATTAAGGGCTATATTGGACGGGAAGAGACGGTTGAAATTTCTAGGGCACATAATGAGGAAAGAGGGCTTGGAAAATTTGATACTCACAGGACAGATTGAAGACAAGAGGACAGAGGAAAACAACGCATAACCCACCTAGCGAGCTTGAGTAAATGCATGGCGGAACAAGGTTTAGGAGAGATAACAAAAAGATCAAATTTATTAAGGGCTATATTGGACGGGAAGAGACGGTTGAAATTTCTAGGGCACATAATGAGGAAAGAGGGCTTGGAAAATTTGATACTCACAGGACAGATTGAAGACAAGAGGGACAGAGGAAAACAACGCATAACCCACCTAGCGAGCTTGAGTAAATGCATGGCGGAACAAGGTTTAGGAGAGATAACAAAAAGATCAAATTTATTAAGGGCTATATTGGACGGGAAGAGACGGTTGAAATTTCTAGGGCACATAATGAGGAAAGAGGGCTTGGAAAATTTGATACTCACAGGACAGATTGAAGACAAGAGGGACAGAGGAAAACAACGCATAACCCACCTAGCGAGCTTGAGTAAATGGATGGCGGAACAAGGTTTAGAGAGATAACAAAAAAGAACAAATTTATTAAGGGCTATATTGGATGGGAAATGAAGGTTGAAATTTCTAGGGCACATAATGAGGAAAGAGGG
This sequence comes from Acanthosepion pharaonis, assembly GCA_903632075.3. Classification (NCBI taxonomy): domain Eukaryota; kingdom Metazoa; phylum Mollusca; class Cephalopoda; order Sepiida; family Sepiidae; genus Acanthosepion; species Acanthosepion pharaonis. Next base: position 1,164,273 of record CAHIKZ030003780.1, read on the forward strand.
CTTGGAAAATTGAATACTCACAGGACAGATTGAAGACAAGAGGGACAGAGGAAAACAACGCATAACCCACCTAGCGAGCTTGAGTAAATGGATGGCAGAACAAGGTTTAGGAGAGATAACAAAAGATCAAATTTATTAAGGGCTATATTGGACGGGAAGGGACGGTTGAAATTTCAAGGGCACATAATGAGGAAAGAGGGCTTGGAAAATTTGATACTCACAGGACAGATTGAAGACAAGAGGGACAGAAGAAAACAACGCATAACCCACCTAGCGTGCTTGAGTAAATGGATGGCGGAACAAGGTTTAGGAGAGATATCAAAAAGATCAAATTTATTAAGGGCTATATTGGACGGGAAGAGACGGTTGAAATTTCTAGGGCACATAATGAGGAAAGAGGGCTTGGAAAATTTGATACTCACAGGACAGATTGAAGACAAGAGGGACAGAGGAAAACAACGCATAACCCACCTAGCGAGCTTGAGTAAATGGATGGCGGAACAAGGTTTAGGAGAGATATCAAAAAGATCAAATTTATTAAGGGCTATATTGGACGGGAAGAGACGGTTGAAATTTCTAGGGCACATAATGAGGAAAGAGGGCTTGGAAAATTTGATACTCACAGGACAGATTGAAGACAAGAGGGACAGAGGAAAACAACGAAGCGAGCTTGAGTAAATGGATGGCGGAACAAGGTTTAGGAGATATCAAAAAGATCAAATTTATTAAGGGCTATATTGGACGGGAAGAGACGGTTGAAATTTCTAGGGCACATAATGAGGAAAGAGGGCTTGGAAAATTTGATACTCACAGGACAGATTGAAGACAAGAGGGACAGAGGAAAACAACGCATAACCCACCTAGCGAGCTTGAGTAAATGGATGGCGGAACAAGGTTTAGGAGAGATATCAAAAGATCAAATTTATTAAGGGCTATATTGGACGGGAAGAGACGGTTGAAATTTCTAGGGCACATAATGAGGAAAGAGGGCTTGGAAAATTTGATACTCACAGGACAGATTGAAGACAAGAGGGACAGAGGAAAACAACATAACCCACCTAGCGAGCTTGAGTAAATGGATGGCGGAACAAGGTTTAGGAGAGATATCAAAAAAGATCAAATTTATTAAGGGCTATATTGGACGGGAAGAGACGGTTGAAATTTCTAGGGCACATAATGAGGAAAGAGGGCTTGGAAAATTTGATACTCACAGGACAGATTGAAGACAAGAGGGACAGAGGAAAACAACGCATAACCCACCTAGCGAGCTTGAGTAAATGGATGGCGGAACAAGGTTTAGGGAGAGATATCAAAAGATCAAATTTATTAAGGGCTATATTGGACGGGAAGAGACGGTTGAAATTTCTAGGGCACATAATGAGGAAAGAGGGCTTGGAAAATTTGATACTCACAGGACAGATTGAAGACAAGAGGGACAGAGGAAAACAACGCATAACCCACCTAGCGAGCTTTGAGTAAATGGATGGCGGAACAAGGTTTAGGAGAGATATCAAAAGATCAAATTTATTAAGGGCTATATTGGACGGGAAGAGACGGTTGAAATTTCTAGGGCACATAATGAGGAAAGAGGGCTTGGAAAATTTGATACTCACAGGACAGATTGAAGACAAGAGGGACAGAGGAAAACAACGCATAACCCACCTAGCGAGCTTGAGTAAATGGATGGCGGAACAAGGTTTAGGAGAGATAACAAAAAGAACAAATTTATTAAGGGCTATATTGGACGGGAAGAGACGGTTGAAATTTCTAGGGCACATAATGAGGAAAGAGGGCTTGGAAAATTTGATACTCACAGGACAGATTGAAGACAAGAGGGACAGAGGAAAACAACGCATAACCCACCTAGCGAGCTTGAGTAAATGGATGGCGGAACAAGGTTTAGGAGAGATAACAAAAAGAACAAATTTATTAAGGGCTATATTGGACGGGAAGAGACGGTTGAAATTTCTAGGGCACATAATGAGGAAAGAGGGCTTGGAAAATTTGATACTCACAGGACAGATTGAAGACAAGAGGGACAGAGGAAAACAACGCATAACCCACCTAGCGAGCTTGAGTAAATGGATGGCGGTACAAGGTTTAGGAGAGATAACAAAAAGATTAAATTTATTAAGGGCTATATTGGACGGAAAGAGACGACAGAAATTTCTAGCGCACATAATGAGGAAAGAGGGTTCAGAAAATTTGACATATCCAACACTTGAGAAATAGAGGAAAGAAAACCGTCACATCGAAATTATTGATGGTACAGGGTCTAGAAGGTATAGCAAAGAGATAAACCTTACAATAACAGGAAGTTGTGGAGATCTGTATCTTGAAGGGAAACGGTATATGAAAGATGTTCTCTTGAAATAATTTTTATAAATCACAGGATTTCTATAATCTATATATCAGTGATATCCTTTTTTTTTCTTTTTTTTTTTTTGTAGTACGTGATTCGTGCCAGCAAATAACAGTTTGAATCGAATTTAATATCAGTAAAAAAAAGCATTTTTTTTTTCTATGAGAAATTGACCTTTAATGACTGGTTGTTCTGACTTCACCCTCAGGAATACCAAAACAACTCTGAGCCTCATACGAGAGAGTATCAGAGAAAGTATCAGGTCATTCCATAAGTTCTGTCCGAATTTTAACTTTTTATTAAAATGAACGAAATTTAAATAGTATTTATTTTATAATGTCTAATGGAGCTGAACATTATTTTTATGTTTAGATGCATTTAAACTGATCAAATTTTATTTCAGAGAACAATAAAATTAAATTTTGTTTGATTAAAATCCTGCTAACATGGAAATACCCAAGAATCATTTGAGGCACATAATGCTTTATGAATTCAAGAAAAGAAACTCAGCAGCCGAAGCGGCTAGAAACATTCACTCAGTTTATGGAGAGGAATGTGTAAATGAAAGAACTTGCAGAAGATGGTTTGCAAAATTCAGAGGTGGAGATTTCACTCTTGAAGATGAAGATCGAACCGGACGTCCAGTTGAGTTTGATGAAAAGCTTCTTGAAGCAGCCGTTGAAGAAAATCCTGCTTTATATGTTGAGGAATTGGTAGTGGTTCTCATTTCAAACCATACAACTGTTCATCGTCATCTTCAACAACTTGGAAAAGTTCCTAAACTTGGAAAATGGGTGCCTCATGAATTGTCTGAAAACAACATCAAATCCCTAGTTGACATCTGCTCTTCTCTCCATTCTCGCCAACTTGTTTCACCATTTTTCGATAGACTTGTGACTGGCGACGAAAAATGGCTCTTTTATCGAAATGGTAAGCGTCGTAGACAGTGGCTTGGTAAATGGGAAGAACCCAAGCCACAGCCGAGAAGGGAACTTCATGGGCAAAAATTTCTTCTTTCAATCTGGTGGGATCGTCAAGGAATAATCCACTTTGAATTCTTACCACCTAATGCAACAATTAATGCTCAAATATACTATCAGCAATTAGAGCGTTTGGACCAAGCTTTGAGGGAAAAAAGACCTGCTCTAGTGAATCGAAAAGAGGTGATGTTTCATCAGGACAATGCGCGACACCACAGCAAGAATCACGTCACAAAAGATCGAAGAACTTGGTTGGGAGAAAATTCCTCATCCACCTTATTCTCCCGATCTTGCTCCTTCAGACTACCATTTGTTTCGTAGCTTACAGAATCATTTGTAAGAAACAGCTTTTGTAACACAGAAAGAGGTTAAAACTGACATTTGTGAGTTCTTCGAATCAAAGCCAAAAGAATTTTTACAGTAATGGAATTAGTAAGCTTGTAAATAGATGGAAGGAAGTCATAGATAATCGGGGAAAATACATTGTTGATTGAATCTGTAATTAAATGTAACATTTGGTCACTTGTTTTCTTCATTCAAAATTCGGACAGAACTTATGGGATATGACTCCTTGGCCTGTTCACCTTTCAAACTTAATCTCGACCATCTACCATGATGTCTCCGGGCGTTCCTAAGTATCTAGATGTGACTCCTTGGCCTGTTCACCTTTTCTCGACCATCTACCATGATTCTCATCTACGGCATCCGATTACGAATAGACATACACAGCATCAGTATCGAGAAAACATTCACAGCAGGCCAAAATCAGGCAACGGACAATGTGTTGTGTTGAACGGGATATTTACAGTAGCACATCTTTGGGCACCTTGAGGTGGCGTAATGGTTAGCAAGCTTATCTCGTTAGAACAATTACGACTGAGTAGTGAGTTCGATCCTCACTGGGTGCCCCATACTTTAGGCCTTGTGCCTAATTTAGGCTAGACTTAAAAAAACACCAGGGCAATTCGACGATGTGTAATGGTTAGCAAGCTTGTCTCGCTAGAACAATTACCACTGAGTAGTGTGTTCGATCCTCACTGGGTGCCACATCTAAGCTACACTTGGGAAATCATTTTCGATACCTCGGCGTGGTATAATGGTTAGCAAGCTCATCTCGCTAGAACAATTACGACTGAGTAATGAGTTCCATCCTCACTGGTTGCCGCATACTTTCGGCCTTGTGCCACATATAAGCTACACTTGGAAAATCATTTTCGGCACATCGGCCTGGTATAATGGTTAGGTTGATCCGGAAGTTCGCTTTCAAACCTCCACTGCATATTCGCTCTTCACAGGATATCAGTGGCAGACTGCAATAAGTGAATTAGTAGTACGTCCAACTATGCTTATGATGTTCACACGTCGGACAACAAAATGATAGAGTATCCTGAGTGTGTCAATTTCTCCAAGTCGTCATTCCTCATAATGTTTTCTACACATTTCAACGGTTTTCTTCTGATTATAAGTAGAAGTGTTCATAATGTTTTTCTGTGAGGCCTACGTTGTGGCTAAGATAGTTGCATTTTTTCAATCAGCCTCAGCTGGGTAGCGTTTAAATCAAACAAATGCTAACCCTTTAAATGCTGACTTTCAACAAAAGCTTTCTAAACATTCATCAAAAACAGTTTTAAAATTTCATTTATACTTCAATAATTTCACCCCAAACTAGGCAATACTGCCACTAAGATTCAAATGGTCAAATGGAGTGACGGGGATTATGAGGAAAAAGATTATTAAGGAGAGAGTCCAATAAAAAAAAACGTTTCGGCCATTCAGTATCTGTCTATATTTCTGGGATGAGGTATTATGTACACTATTTATATTATTCGGACTATTGTCCTCATCCTTCTCGCCATATTTATCACAACGTTTCATCCTTTCAGTATTTGTATATACTTCTGAGATGAGGTATTATGTACACTATTTACATTATTCGGACTATTGTCCTCATCTTTGTTGGCATATTTATCACAACGTTTCGGTCTTTCAGTATCTGTCTATATTTCTGAGATGAGGTATTATGTACACTATTTACATTATTTGGACTATTGTCCTCATCTTTGTCACCATATTTATTACAACGTTTCGTTTAGAACGTTTCCTCAAGGATACATGGCACAGTGGATAAAGGCGTTAGTTAGATCCAGTGAGAGGACCCAAAAGAGTTTGAGTTCAATACCTGGTTAAGGCGGTGGAGAAATTGGAGAGGGGATAATTGATAACTGACATCCATTAGACATGGCACATGGAACTAGAACAGTCTACCCCAGTGAGCGAAATAAAGAGTTCATAAAGGCCGGAGCGTACAACGGCTGAAACGTTGTAATAAATATAGCGAAAAAGATGAGGACAATAGTCCGAATAATGTAAATATGGAACTTACAGTTACATCCGGCCAATTTAACTTTAAATTGATGTGACCTAGCTGCCAATCTAGTACTGCGCTTAAAATCATAAAGTATTTCTGATTTATATTAATGATCTGCCTAAGAACATGATTATATTGTTAATAGATATCTATGTAGGATATTTATACGTAGGACAACAAAATGCTAGAAAAGTATTTGTACGCGTGGAACAGATGATTCAAAAACAAAAAGGCAAATGAGTCTTACATTACTTTGTACAATGATAATGTGCGAACCTATTTACGCACGAACATATACACACAAACACAAAAATCACATGTACAATGCCAAACGATCATTGGCTAATAAATCACTAATACATTTTCTACAGGCAATTTACAAATCGCAGTAATGCGACAATTTTGGAATCGCTTTATTTTTTAAGTAGTCAAATGTGTGCACTTTTGGGAGAAGTAGCTCACACAAGCTTCCTTAAATCTCCCCAAAGCTGGCTCGTTAATTGGTTGATGGCAACCAATCACATCGTTTGTACTTGAAGAATATTTTTCCCGCGCAACGAATCGGAGCCTATAGTCGCTTATTTAAGTCAAGATCATCTCAATTAGTGAGACCACACCTGCTAAACGAATCTTCGACAGTTGGAACTCCAGTTCTAACCAAGCGCCAACCTTCTCACTCACACGCACATGCATGCTAATGATAAATTGTACGCCTTCACTAAAAACTTCTTTTGACACAACAATACTTTTCAACAGTAACATCACAAGAACAATCATATCATGAAACACTCATGAACATTTATCCAGTGAACATTAAACCAAATAATTATCTCTCACTGAGCTCTTAAATTGCAGTCAAAGAGAGGCAACTCTTGATTATTTCAACCTTTCTTACTTAAATGCTTTCACATCGTTGTTTAATATTGTACATCTTGTTAATATACATATATTTTATGTGCAACAATGTCTTGTGGTTATTATTCTTGCGTGAGTCCTGTTTTCATATCAAAGTTATATTAATGTGGTGAAATTCCCCACAATAACATTCCATTATTACGAAAGCCTGTCTCCTCGATCCTACGCTCTTTCTGATTTATATTAATGATCTGCTTAAGAACATGATAATATATTTAATAAATATCTATGCAGATGTTATAACAGGACACCTGGAAAAATTCTAGCTGACCAAAGCCTGGAAGCTGATTTCTCTTCTGACCGAACTATAACAGCCCAAATTCTGGTTTGTAACATTCAATACTTCTAAAATCAAGCTAGTAACGTTTCATTGCCACTAATCTGACACTAAATGTTCGCTTGGCATTATCAATGGTTGTTCTTTCAAGAAACTAAGCCACGACGGATTACTGGGTGTGAAAGAATTAGAAAAGAGAAAAGATTATGAATGAACAAGCAAGAAAAATAGAAGATTAATCAGGAAGACAGTAGATAACGATTGATATTCCATTTAAATTATTGATGATCAATGTTGGCCAAAAAGCATAAAGCAGGAAGAGAGCTCCACCAGCGAGAAGTGCGAGAAAAGAAACTGTTAGCATAGAACTTAGGGTAGCGTCTAGTCAATTCAACTTTAAATTGATGAGACCTTGTTTGTTATCTATTAATTCATAAAATCTAGATACCATAGCGAAGAACTCAGCCGAATAAATACCATGGAAATATTTATAGAAAAATCACATGGAAGGTACATTACGGCAGTGGGAAAGCGAGTGAAGCCGAGATGCCAAGTCAGGACCTATAATATTGCTAATTCTTTTCTGGTAATAGAATGTTATGATGATGTGACCGAGTTACCAGTTTGGTATTGCGCTTAAATTGGTAAATCTCGTTACCAAAGAGGAAAGCTATTCAGAAAAATCATCTATTGAAAAGGTTCGAAGAAGCTATGTTTCGACGGTGCTAAAGTCCCTAAAGCCGACATGCGGACGATAATGGAGATTATATACTCAGAATGTGAAACTGTTATTTACATTGTCTCAAGAAGATTGGAATTTCGAGCCGAACACTTTATTTCGTCCACCAGTGTACTTGTTCTAGTTCCACGTGCCATTCCTCTTACTTATCTCTCTTTAATTCAACTCTCCAGCGCTTTTATCCACTGAGCCAATTCTTCTTTGGCAACAGAAAGTGCATGTAATGAAGGTAAATAGGACTGATAACGATTGACCCTTGACATGAAAAGGTTAAAACTGCGGTGTCAGGGTGGGGGTCATCTTCTCAGGTGATTTGTTCCACAAAGTAACAGGGAAAAGCTACCTTAATAGAACTTTCTCTCTAGATTTGAAATAGGGGGGAAATGCAGGTGATCCGACTCCTTGAAAGTAGTATGGCATGTCCCAGTAATAAGTAACTGAACTGGTGGACCTAAAGAATGGAGGTCACTTGAACATCTGCCAAGAAAATGTAGATAGAGTAGCGATACGCCTGCGCTGTTTCGTGTGTGGGAAAGGTGGTTACAGAGTAGAAGAATGGGTAAGCAATGAAATAGAGGGTAAGGATATTGATTGCAATCCTATTCACCAGAAGGCGGACAAGTTGGCTCATGTGACAGAAGATAGACCAAAGGAAATCGATAGACATATATCATTAACATGGGCATAATCTCCGCTCCGAATTGCACAGACGAACACCATCATTAAAATATCTTTAATTAATCAAATTAAATTCTTCTTCGGAAACTTTCAGTAAAGACTCGGGGGACAGGAAATGAAGGCGTGGACGGACAAAATGGGTCAAGAAATTGCAGAGCAAGAGAAAAAGGATTAGAAATTGACGAGGAGAAGTGAAAGAGAAGAGCACAAAAAGTCAGTCAAGAGTGAAATAATTTAATTAATGAGTTTATTAAAATGTAATTGAATCAAACGAATAAAAAAGCAAACGATTAATCTTTGAAAGTTAATGAAAAGTAATCATATTTTTCATCCTTGTCAATCTCAGTTTGTTTGTTTATCTATCTATCTATCTATCTATCTATCTATCTATCTATCTCAGTCTGTTCATCTATCTATCTATTTAACTATCTCAGTTTGTTCATCTATCAATCTATCTATCTCAGTTTGTTCATATCTATCTAACTATCTCAGTCTGTTCATCTATCTATCGATCTCAGTCTGTTCATATCTATCTATCTATCTATCTATCTATCTATCTGCTTCTGTCCATATCTAACTCTCAATCTATCTATCTATCTATCTATCTATCTATCTATGACAGTCATCTATCTATCTATCTATCTATCTATCTATCTATCTATCTATCTATCTATCTTCTTCTGTCCATATCTAACTCTAAATCTTTTCATCTATCTATCTATCTATCTATCTATCTATCTATCTATCTATCTATCTATTCACGTCTCTATCTCGGTTTTTGTTTTCATCTATCTATAACCGCTATGTTTTGGAGCTGTTATAATTAACAAGTCGTTCTTTTCCGCAGTTAACAACAGACTGAATGTTTTTTGGACATCAGCTTCCTATTTGACCTTATCGGACTGATCAGACTTACTATCGGGAGTAGTAAATGTTTGTGTCATCAGCGAATTGATAAACGGTTATGTCATTACTAACCTTTACATATACATACATATATATATATATATATATATATATAACTGATTATACTAGACATGATGAATTGTGACGAAGATATATATATATATGTGTGTGTGTGTAAAATAGGTTAGTTTATAAAACAAGGACAAACGTATAAAATAATCAGTACGATATCCGTTTAAAGAAAGGTTTTAAGTTCGAAATTTTCAGACACGCCTGTGTCCTTCATCAACGGACCCAGGCCGACAGATGTTTTTGTAGATGGAGTATTTTCTATTGGAAATTCTATGGTTAGCAAAAAACAGTTTTCTCTTTGGTTCCTTTTTATGAAAATAAAATTAAATTTAAAATTTTGATTGGTGTAAAAGCGTTAGGCAGGTCTATTATGACGAGTGTGTATCGTGAGGGGGTGGCGGAGTGAGACGTAGATGAAGAGAGTTATAGGTTGAGGAGGGGAAAAAGATGTCTCGCGTGTCGCAAGTTGTAGCCAAAATTGTCGGACCAAGTTGTCAATTTTAGAAATTACGAGCTGTATTTAGAATATAAAGCGACGCAAACAAAAAAAATGAGGAAGAAAAAATGGAATATATATTAATAAAATTTTATTAAATAAAATGAAATGAAAAGACAAAAAGTGAAAGAACAAAAAAAAAATGGATAAATATTTGGATAAAAATTTTGGAAATCTATTTTTAACAAAAAAGTGGGTATAAAAAATAAAAAAAATAAAAATGAAAAACCTGAGAGGAAATGCGTGTACATTTATAGATGCACATGTGTACATAAGTGCAGATAACAGTGTGTAAATATACACAAGCCACTCGACAAATATGAATCTCAATACACGTAAAGATATAAATAGATACACAGGATTTATATGTATCTATACTAACCTTCCCCACTCTTTACATAAGCTTATATGTCAAGGAACCATAGTGATAGAATCAATGATAGTATAAAAGGCAACTGGAATGTAGCCCTCAGTGTACACGGCAATATGTCTGTTCATATTTATCAATCAGCCAATGCTTAAATCAATCAGCTTATCGCTCTAAGTCTGTTGAAATCTATCTCTCTACCACTTTCACATCTCTGTATCTATCTTGTATGTGTTTGGAAATAGAAAAATAATGTCTATTTTCGTATGACATTGAACTTAAAAAAGGTCAACACTGCGTGCGGATGTTTCCTCATTTTGTTTTCTTCTTATTGTTCTGAAGTAAGAAGAAATACGTGTTTATTTTCATCGATTTCACATGCATAGAACTGTTTTCTTTTTTCACTTTAAGAACTGCATGAATGAAACTTTTTTTTTTCCTGTTTTTGGTCGTCATTTTGACTAATCTTATCACTTATATGACACGAACTTAGGTTCTTGGTGATTCTCTTCAAACTCTTGGCTCCACCAACGATCTTCTGCCAGTTGCTTGTAGACAAAACGAAATTTCAGTCTATTCAAACGACGAAGAATAAAACTGATATTTCGACCACCGCATCGCATCCCGTCGAAGTATATTCTATTTTCACGGACACAGAACTCTAAAATTACAGAGAAATTATAATTTAGAGATTTATATTTATATTAAAGACGGTTTTGAATCATACAAACTTTATAACTTCAGCATTTGTTTTTTAGTTTGCACCGTTGTGCTTTTGCTGTGTTTTTATAAACATTTTTTGCACATATTATTCACTTAGGAAATTTCATTTCTTTTTATATCAGCTTCATTAAGGCCCAGCAGGAATTCGGATAAATTTGTGAGTTCATACTCATTTCATATTTCAGGAAAAATAAATGAATGAACATACATTTTATTAATAGTTTGTTTAAGCGCAGTACTAGATTGGCAGTAAGGTCTCATCATTTTACTGTTTAAATGGCTAGATGTAACCCTAAGTTCTATGCTAACAGCCACAGAGGAGTCAGCATCAATAGTCAGCGACAGACTGGTCTCGGATACATCACGAGAAAATCGGACCAGTATACCAATATATAATCTGATGGAGATGCTATTTTTCTGTACACAAACAAGACACTTCGGAATGACATCAGATATATAGCGACAGGATGAAGGCTTAACAATGGGTTCGCCATTATCACCAGCAATGACAAACATATACATGGAATACTTCGAAGAAATGGCATTAGAATCCACATCACTAAATCCAACCGTATGGCTGAGATAGATAAATGACACCTTCGTACTCTGGACACATCAAGAAGAGGCCCACTTCTGGATTACATGAATTCAATAAGATCATCGATACAGTTTACAATGGAGCGTGAAAACGACAAAAAACTCGCCTTCTTAAATGTACAAATATCTCGAGAAAAAAACAGGGACTCAATACATCGGTATACCGCAATCCAACATTCATTGGAGAGTACCTCAACTTCAACTCTTACCACTCATACAGTGTAAAGAAAAGGATCGTCTGCTGATTAAAGCATCGAGCAAAAGTCAAGTGGTGACCCAAAAACATATGAACAAGAATTGGACAGTATAAGTAGTACCCTACAACGAAACGCCTACCCTGCGTACATGGCGGCAGCAGCTTCGACAAACTGAATAGAAGGGTACAAGAGGATAACAGCATTCGGAAAACAACTTCGGTAGCCAATCCCATGTGAAGGGATTATCGGCAAAAATACAAAAGATCTGTTGTCCATATAACATTAGTCGGTTTGAGACTTTGCAGACACCTCTTCCGAGTAGGACCCACCCATAGAAAAGGACATGACTAAAGTCTGTGTGTATGCCTTCCCGTAAGAGCTTTGGTAAGAAATACAAAAGAGAAACAGGCCACCTCCTTAAGGTAAGACTGCAAGAACATCGTAAAATTGTAACACGAGGCGAAATAGAAAAATCAGACGCAGCTGACCACATATAGAGGAAGTAGAGAGAGCTCACCAGCCTCTGTGGGATGAGGTTGAAATAATAGACAAAGACTATCACTGAAAAATACGAAAACTTAAGGAATCAGCACATATGCTAGGCCCCAAAATCTCCTGAGCCGAGCAAGCATAGAAATGAATACAATATGGGAACCAGTAATAAAGAGTGCTAGAGAAATGTAAAAATAACAACAAAATTACAATATGAGCTCTTGTAAAAAAAGAAAAGAAAAGATTACTGAGAAATTAAGTTTATAAGTCCCAAATATTCATATACTGATGTCTTCAAAGATACATGGCTCAGTGGATAAAAACTTTTGTTTGGGTCCACTAACTTAAAGAGTTTTGAGTTCGACACTACGACAGTGGTGAACAAAAACTTGAAGTGTTGAGTTCAAGGAAGACAACTGAGGCATCCGGAAGAGGCATGTCACGTGGAACTAGAACAATCTACCCCGGTGGACGAAATAAAGGGTTCGGTTAGAAAATTCCAATCATCCTGAAATATGACAGCAGCCCGAACAATGTAAATATAATTTCCAGAATCTTGTATACGATCTTTACGATCTATTACCAGAGAAGAATTAGCAATATTATAGGTCCTGAGCTGGCATCTCGGCTTCACTCGCTTTCCCACTGCCGTAATGTACCTTCCCTGTGCATTTTCTATAAATACTTTATTTTATTCGGATGAGCTCTTCGCTATGGTATCTAGACTTTATGAATTAATTGATTTCCAACAAGGTCTCATCAATTTAGAGTTGAATTGACTAGACGCTACCGTAAGTTCTATGCTAACAGTTTCTTTTCTCGCACTTCTCGCTTGTGGAGCTCTCTTTCTGCTCTATGCTTTTCGGCCAACATTGATCATCAATAATTTAAATGCAATGTCAATCGTTATCTACTGATTAATCTTCTATTGTTTTCGCTTGTTCATTCATAATCTTTTCTCTTTTCAATTCTTTCACACCCAGTAATCCGTCGTGGCTTAGTTCCTTGAGAGAACAACCACTGATAATGCCAGGCGAACATTTAGTGTCAGATTAGTGGCAATGAAACGTTACTAGCTTGATTTTAGAAGTATTGAATGTTACAAACCAGAATTTGGGCTGTTATAGTTCGGTCAGAAGAGAAATCAGCTTCCAGGCTTTGGTCAGCTAGAATTTTTCCAGGTGTCCTGTTATAACATCTGCATAGATATTTATTAACAATATGATCATTTTCTTTAATATAAATCTGAAATACTTTATGAATTTAAGCGCAGTACTAGATTGGCAGCTAGGTCACATCAATTTAAAGTTGAATTGGCCAGATATAACCGTAAGTACCATATTTACATTATTCGGACTATTGTCCTCATCTTTGTCGCCATATTTGTTACAACGTTTCGGCCGTTGTACGCTCTGGCCTTATTCAGGTGGTTGGAATCTCGAACTGAACCCTTTATATCGCTCACTGGAGTAGGCTGTTCTAGTTCCATACGCCATGTTTGATGGATGTCAGGCATCCTTTATAATCTGTTAATTACCCTCTCCAAGTTCTCCACCGCCTTCAACAGGTATTGAACTCACACACTTTTGAGTCCTGTCACTGGATCTAACTAACGCCATGTGTCCTTGAGGAAACGTTCTAACAAATATGGAGACAAAGATGAGGACAATGGTCAAAATAATATAAATAGTGTACATAATACCTCATCTCATAAATATAGCAGCATGGCCCGGCGTTGCCCGTGCTTGATTCAAAAATCGTGCGACACATACAGCAATCGCTATCACTTGACTTAAAATATTTTTGCTCTTCCTTGCCTTTAAAGGAGTGCCCTTTGCCGTGCTGATGTTGCTACATGCCTTACTTCTTGCCTATCTCACACTGCGAATTTTTTCTAAGCTCTATACTAAACATTAACATCTGTTACGAAAAAAGAACTAAACAACGACCAGCTTTAAAAAAGGAATCGTAACTGGAAAAACCGAATGAAAAAGAATGTTAACAACAAATACTTTTTCACACCCAACCCAATTCTGCGGAATCAGAATCAACGTTGAGTTTAAGCAAGCGAATGAGCCAATTGGAGTAAAGTGCTATGTAGATTTAAATTTTTCCCACTTGTGACGAATGCAGCTATCGATTTTTTTTGCATGCTAGTTAACATTCGTGTCAGTCAGCTGTTGGCTCTCACGCTGGCCAATAGAATCTTCCTGTCTATTCGTGGCAGCCAGCTATTTTGCTCTCACACTGGCCAGTACAAAATGGCCACAAACTACATGAAAACTGCAGTAGAAGCATGAAAAAATCGATTATTTCCACTATCGATGGGAGTTGGGAAATGCAAAGTCTGTCATGCCCTTCCAGCTAACTTGGAGCATGTGCATGGAAATGTTGGTGCAAATCCGTCGAAAATTGCGGCCGTGCATTCACACACACACACACACACACACACACACACACACACACACACACACACACACACATCCTTCCTTTTATAGATACAGATACGTAAGTTCCAGGCTAAAAAATTCTTCTATCACATTTCTCGCTTGTGGAACTTCCTTCCGAGTTAAATTTGGTTTTCAAAACTTTAATAGCAATGTCAATCCTTATCAACTGTCTTCTTAATTTTTGTTCTTTTATTGGACTCTCTCCTTAATAATCTGTTTCCTCATAGTCCCCGTCACTCCATTTGACCATTTGAATCTTAGTGGCAGTATTGCCTAGCTTGGGGTGAAATTATTAAAATATAAATGAAATTTTAAAACTGTTTTTGATGAATATTTAGAAAGCTTTTGCTGAAAGTCAGCATTTAAAGGGTTAGCATTTGTTTGATTCAAACGCTACCCAGCTGAGGCTGATTGGAAAAATGCAACTATCTCAACCACAACGTAGACCTCACAGAAAAGCATTATGAACACTTCTACTTATAATCAGAAGAAACCCGTTGAAATGTGTGGAAAACATTATGAGGAATGACGACTTGGAGAAATTGACACACTCAGGATAATCTCAGAGGAAAGCAGCGCGTAACCTCGCTAATGATTTTGTGTAGATGATTGGCAGAAAAAGGGTTGCTACTGACGACAGGAAAACAAACACGATCCATCGCGAAAGTTGATAAGAAAATGGCCAGTTCTGTGTACCGCTCCAGTAAACACCTGACCCCACTGCTATCCCCTACCTTCGCCAGGGCCAGAACAGACTGAAAATGGAAGAGTGCTGCCATATTCGAATAGGGGTTGCCAAATCTTCACCTTCAAGTCTCGACAGAGCCCAGAAGAATCTATGCAGACTGGTGGGTAGTCTTCCACCTCTTTGCACAGATGAAACGTTACAAGCCTCTTATTACCCTATAGCCATTTGCATAGAAAGTGTCCAGACGAAATATATTCCTAGTTCTAACGTTTACAAGTAAGACCCACCATACTACACCCAACGTGGGTTATAGCGAATCACCCACATGCCCTTGGTATTCCATTGGCGAGATGTAAAGTCCACTTGAACAGCTTCTTCCCAAAAATTGTTGCTTTCTGGGGGATTCTTCCCCGAACAATAACCTGTTCAAGTCTAGAGTTAAACATTATCTTCCCCATATATCCTTATGAACTGCGCCTCTTTCCTCTTATTCTGCAACGCTCTAACCCGAGTGGCTCTTGGGGCTTGTACCAATAGTTCTACAAAGGACTATGAAGAGTATTAATCGACTCCGTCCTGAAAGAACATGTCACATAAATGAAAAAGAAGGAAAAGAAGAATTTGTAGATTTTAGATTAAGTTGTATTTTTAAAATTTTATTCTTTTTCTGTTTCGCGTCCCTTCATGCAGGTGATCATGGCTCTCTACGATTTCCTGTCTTTAGTCGATCTTAATAATTTGTCTTTATTTCTTCTAAGCATTGTTCCATAAACTTGATAATTTGATTTTTTTGTTATCTCTCCTAAACCTTGTTCTGCCATCCATTTACTCAAGCTCGTTAGGTGGGTTATGCGTTGTTTTCCTCTGTCCCTCTTCTCTTCAATCTGTCCTGTGAGTATCAACTTTTCCAAGCCCTCTTTCCTCATTATGTGCCCTTGAAATTTCAACCGTATCTTCCCGTCCAATATAGCCCTTAATAAATTTGATCTTTTTGTTATCTCTCCTAAACCTTGTTCCGCCATCCATTTACTCAAGCTCGCTAGGTGGGTTATGCGTTGTTTTCCTCTGTCCATCTTGTCTTCAATCTGTCCTGTGAGTATCAAATTTCTTCTTTACTAGTCTTTTTTTTCTTTTTCAATATTTCCTTTCTTTGTTGCAATCTTTCCTTTCTTTTTCCTTTACCAATCTTTTCTTTCTTTCTTTTTCAATATTGTCTTTCTTTCTTTTCTTATTTTTTCTTTCTTTTCTTTCTTTCTTTCCTATCTTTTTCTTTACCAATCTTTCCTTTCTTTCTATTTCGATATTTTCTTTCTTTCTCTTTTTCATTCACCTTTCTTTCCTTCCTTTTGTATATTTTCTTTTTCTTTCTTTTTTCTTTCTTTCTTTCTTTCTTTCTTTTATTTCCTTGCTTTCATTATTTCTATCCTTTTTCATATCTTTCTTCTTTTTCCTTTTTGTTTCTTTATTTCTTTTTTCTTTCATGTTTTGTTTTCTTCTTTTCTTTCTATCTTCAATTTTTTTCCTTCTTGGTCTATTCTCTTATTCACTTGACTTTTTCGGCACGTTCAAAGTTCCAACCATAATCTATTTCGCGAACTTGACTTTAATGACCATTTTTGCTTTGCTTAGAAGCACAAAACACCACTGAATCCTGCTTTGAAATCGACAAATTAAACCATCTTATTGAATTAATCTTCCACTAAGAAAAAATAAAAGCGACCTCAAATATATCCTGGCAATCGTGTTATGAGAGTTGTCGACTAAATCTGTTGTCAAAAAAGACAAACCAATTCCTTATTGTTCTTTCATAGAAAAATCAAAGGCGGATTTTAAAAGCTGAATAGTATTTTTTGGCTATTCACATTATTTACATTATTCGAAATGTTATCCTCATCTTCATTGACATATTAACAAAGTTTCGGCTGTTGTACGCACGGCCTTCTTCAGGTGATTGGAATTTCGAACCGAACTTTTTATTTCTACCGCAGTAGACTGTTCTAGTTCCACGTGCCATGCCTTCAATATCTGTCTATATCTTGGTGATGAGATATTATGATTATTTACATTATTAGGCCTGTTATCCACATTTTCATTGTCATATTCACAACGTTTCGGCCGTTGTGCGCTCCGGCATTCTTCAAGTGGTTGGAATTTGGAATCGAACGCTTCATTTCATCCACCGGTGTAGATTGTTCTATTTCCACCTGCCGTGCCTCTTTATCTTTATCCACTAGGCCACTGTAGCCCAATCACATGAAGAACGGATAAACGACGTCGAGTCTCATTTTTTTATGTTGTTTCTTTGTTTGGGTAGAAATTCGTTTTTATTTCTTTTAATATTTTTTCTTTCTTCATTCATAAAGGAAAGAAGAAAATAAAATTTTGGGAGAAATAAAAAAAAGAAAATGTTATGTTTTTTTAACTTTCATCCTTTTCGCTTTTTCATTCATTTACATATTTTTTTTATTTTTCTTTCCTTCTTTTTTCTTTCAACATTTTCCATTTTTCATTCCATTAGATATTTTTCTTTTTCTTTCCTTTATCTTTCTTTCAACGTTTACTTTTTCATTCCATTATATTATTTTTTTTTAATTTTTTTATTACATTTTCCATTTCTCATTCCTTTTTATATTTTTCTCTTTTTCCTTCCTTCTTTCTTTCAATATTTTTCTTTCTTTATTCATAAAGGAAAGAAGAAAATAAAATATTGGAAGAAATAAAAAAGAAAATGATATATTTTTTTTAACTTTCTTTCACTTTTTTCCCCTTTTCATTCATTTACATATTTTTATTTTTATTTCCTTCTTTCTTTCTTTCAACATTTTCCATTTTTCATTCCTTTTTATATTTGTCTGTTTTTCCTTCTTTTTTTCCTTCAATATTTTTCTTTTTTCATTCATTTTTCGTATTTTCTTTTTCTTTCCTTTTTTCTTTTATTTATCTTTCTTTCAACATTTACTTTTTCATTCCATTATATAATTTTCTTTTTCTTTCTTTTTTATTACATTTTCCATTTCTCATTCTTTTTTATATTTTTCTCTTTTTCTTTCTTTCTTTCAATAGTTTTCTTTTTCATTCCTTTAAATATTTTTCTCTTTCTTTCGTTCTTTCTTTCTTTCAACAATTTCCTTTTTCATTCATTTATGTATCTTTCTGTTTCTTTCTTTATTTCTTTTTTCTTTCTTCAATATGTTCTTCTTTTTTTCGTTCCACGCACTTATTCCCCTTTCTTTTTATTTTTTATTATTTCTTAGATCTTATTAGTAATACAGAATTTAATCAATGCAATATAAACATACATAATTAATAAGGACTGAAGGAAAATTGCAACTACAGTAAGGGGAAAATGTACAAGGTAATGCACACGCATCAATAATATATTGACACTATTGACATATAACACTAAGTCCTACCAGCCCATCCTTTCATCAAATTCAGTTGCAACCTTTTCAAAAGGCACGTTAAGTTTAAGTTTAAGGCTGTATGAATATTGTCCTACTGGACAATATCCTAGTGGATAAATTGTAAATTCGCTGACATAATGGTAGCGAGTTCAGTCCTTAGATCGGTCAGTGTGTACTGTACTTACCCTCAGTGAAGACGGACGAGCAATAACTGAACTACTAAATAAAATAAAAACTAGACGAGATATCACGAGACATGAGCAGTAGAATGAGAACAGTCTACCCAAGTAAATTAAATAAAGGGTTCTGTTCAGAATTCCCTGTAAGTTACCCAGATCGACGTACACCTGAGGAAGGCCGGAAGGCACAACGGCCGAAACGTTGTGATAACAACAACAAAAATGAGGATTATAAATAACACTAAGTCCTAACAACCAATGGGTCCGAATAGAAATAGTGTAAAAAATATTAATAAGACGTTTTAAGATTGCGGACTCAGATGTGACGAAACATGTAATATTTTAGTCGAATTATGACTGGTGAGGAGCCGTCATCGGTTAGAACGGGGGTGAACATTTTCGTTTTCGGCGAGGGTCACGTGTATTGCCTGGAAGGTATCGAAAAATACATGAATAATGAAAATAAAATAATTTTAGATCTGTCCATATTTCTGAGATTAGCTGTTTTATCTATTTACACTATTTACAGTCTTTTTTCCTCATCTTTATTGTCATATTCACGACGTTTCGGCCGCTGTACGCTCCGGCCATCTTCAACATCTGTCTATGTTTCTGAGATGAGTTATTGTAATTATTTACACTATTTACACTGTACAGACTGTTGTCCTTATCTTTATTGTCATATTCACAACGTTTCGGTCGTTGTACGCTGTCTTTCTTCAGGTTCTGTTTATATTTCTGAGATGAAGTATTGTATCTATTTACACTATTCACAGACTGTTTTCATCTTTAGTGTCATATTCACGACGTTTCATCTGCTGTAGGCTCCGGCCTTCTTCAGGTGATATATGTTGGAATTTTGAACCTAACCCTTTATTTCGACCACTGGGCTAGATTGTTCTAGTTCCGCATGCCATGCCTTTTCTGCATATCTCAGTTTCAGTTAATTTCCTTTAGTAAATAAAGTTTTTCTTCATATCTGCTGTTATCCACTGGGCCGTATGTCCTCGGGGATAAAAGCGTTGGTAGAAGTATACCAGTGGCTTGACCCGAAGAGTTGTGAGTTCAATACCTGACCACAGCAGAGGGGAACAAAAACTTGGAGAGTTGTGTTACGCAAGGGAAATAACTGAAAACTGAGATACCCCCCCACAAAAAAAAGCATGCTCCACCCTGGACTAGAACAATGTACCCAGGTGGAAGAAAATTGCAGCGTATGTCAACTGAAGAAGGCCGATGATTACAACGGCCGAAACATCGTGAATATGACAATAAAGATGAGGACAAGAGTCCGAATAATGTAAATAATATCAGAATTTTAGGATAGATATTTAGTAGTAAGCCAAATTCCAATATTCACCTGTAGTCATTTTATAATTTCAATTCGGGAGCATTCTTATATTTAAAAGAAATACCGTATTTGACGGCATACAAGATGCACAGGTATATAAGACGCACCCCAATTTCAGCAGAGCAAACCAAGTTAAAATTAGTAAACCTATATATGGGATATAAAACGCAGGGGGAATTTAAAAGACATTTCAGGTAAAATAAAGCGTGCTTTATATGCAGTCAATTACGGTAAATAATTGGAAAAAAAAATAAGTAAATAGAGCAATATCCTGTGGTTGCTTATTGCAAAACAAAAAAAAACAAAAAAAACCAAAAAAACAAAAACAAAATGGTTACACTTTATTGTTTGCTGCAATTTTTCATTTTTTTTTGTTTTGTATCTTCTGGGGATTGTCTGCGAGTACGAAGTTGCTCCCACACATTTGTTGATGTTCCACGAATATTCAATGCATTGAATAAATCGCGGTGGAATTTTTATTAATTTCCCTTGGAAATTAACCAAAATGGAAAAGAAGAAAAGAAAATCAATAAACAAACATCGAATAATACACGAAAAAAATATCGTTTTCAAATGCTTTAGTCGACGACACCCGAAACCAAAGTAGGTTGAATACAGTTCTAGAATAAGGATCGATAAAGGACCATGATGGAAATTTTAGGAGAACCTAAACATGGTCTAAATAGTTAGCCAGCTTGTCTCGTTGGGAGCGTTACGACTGAATAGTGAGTTCGATCCTCACTGACTGTTCCGTACTGTCAGCGTTGTGCTACATCTAAGTTACGTATAGAAAATCATTTATCTTTAGAACAATTAAGACTGAATAGTGAATACGATCCTCACTGGGTACCCATACTTTCGGGCTTGTGCTACATCTAATCTGCGCTTAGAAAATCACCACAATGGAAATTTTATGCAAGAAATTAGCACAAATGAATTTACTAAAAAAATGAATGGGCTGGCAAACCAACGGAAAACTTAAAACCTCTCATATCAACAAGCCTTTATCGTTTTCTCTTTTTTACGGTTTATCTACCCCATATTTGTGATTCTAAGATTTTTTTTCTAATGAATATTGCATTAGTATTTTTTTTTTCTTTTCGAATACCAGTGACTTTTTCAGATACAGGTCTTAATATTTATGCCATAGCTGATGGAGGGGGGGGTAGATGAAGGCATTTTCGCCTAAGTGAATGTAAAGAACCTGACTTGAATTCGAACTCGGATCTCCGAGTTCTCATTTAGCGCAGCTTTCTATTACACCACCCTATCAAGAAACTAACAAGTGTTCAATTATTTGCTTAAATAGGCAAACACATCTTCCTTATTTACCTCATTCGGATTATTGTCCTCATCTTTGTCGCCATATTTATTACAATGTTTCAGCCATTGTACGCTCCGGCTTTCTTCAGGTGGTTGGAATGTCGTACTGAACCCTTTATATCGCTCACTGGGGTAGACTGTTTTAGTTCCACGTGCCATGTTTTGATGGATGTCAGTTATCAGTTATCTCCTGTTAATTTCCCTCTGAAAGTTCTCCACTGCTTTAACCGGGTATTGAACTCACACTCAAGGACACATGGCACAGTGGATAAAGGAGTTGGTCAGATCCAGTGACAGGAGCCAAAGAGTATGAGTTCAATACCCGGTTAAGGCAGTGGAGAACTTATAGTTTTTGTGTATATATTAGTAGTATAAAAGTCTCTCTGAGAACAAAGTATGGTTGTCATTCTCTTTCCTTTCAGCCATTTAGATCCGTCCGTGAACTGCGGTGTTATTATATCACGTGTATAATAATGCCCATAACGGGGGAAATTCCAATGGGATAGTGAATCTTTTTTCCATTGTTCTCTCTCTGTATCACTATTTGGGTTGCTAGTAATTAATAATCAAAATGGCGACTTAAAAACGAGATAATAGTGAATAACTTAGCATGAAAAGGGTTAACCAATATTGAAAAAAATAGGCTGATAGTAAGAATTGTTCCCAGAGAATCAATCTATGTACAATGGACCAAATGACCGCTTGAAAGCGATTCTCAGTTTGTGCGAACAAATCAGCTGTTGAGAGCCGGTGACAACCAATGCCTGAACCTGACAAGAGAAGAATTGAGTTAAAGCTAAATGAATTCATTTCGCGAGATATCAGAATGAAAAACAATGAATTAAATTGCTGCTGAGCACTAAAAATTTCCCTGGGAGAGAGCCAAACGTGATGTCAATTCGCTAATAAGAAAAGTACATTTGAAACCATATTTTTTATCAATCTATGACTGAATGTTGGAAGTAACAGGCACAGAAGAGCGATCAAGGAAGGAAGAGGGGTTGCCTGCACCCACTGAAGGGGAGCAGGCACAGAGGCGACATTAAAGATGTTGGAGGAGCTGTTAACGCCCACTGGGGAGCAATAGTAAGAGATAATACTAAGAAAAGGTGGAGGCAGCCGGGCGAAGTGATGTCTGCACCCCGCTCCACGAGAGAGAATTCCCCAAAATTATGAACTAATCTGATTTCTCAAGATCAAAAATAATAGATTTTTGTTGGAAATCAGGGGATTCAATGAAACCCAGCCTACATCTTGCCCCGCACCGGTTTCTAGTTGGAGTCTATAAAAATAAATGCGCGAAAGCCATTCAGGTGGTAGACAGCAGAGTCAGAGTTGCGAGCTGACAGTTGAGAAGGTAAGTCATGGAGGTCACTGAGAGATTGCACACTTTCTGCCAAACACAAGAACCTCCGACTTCAGCATTGAAGCAAACTTAATAAAACAGTAAAACAAATTTCGATAACTCTGCAAGCCAAAAACTTACCAGCTTACCCAAGTGTTTCGTTCGATTTAGGAACGGGTTGTATCGGCAAGCACCTGTATGTAAACACCACTATTAACGTTCCCTTGTTTGCAGAATTGATATAAAAATAGTGATTGTTTTTATATATATTTCGAGGGCTGTTCTTTTTTTTTCAATTTTATTATACCACTTCACACGACTTGGACCGGCCCAGCACGAAGATATCTGCGACGAATCTATTTTGGCCTTCTTATGATCAAAATAATCCCAACGTTGAGTAGGACAGGTCAGGATCAGTTGAGGTATTATATTTGGTTGACGTGAACCAAGATCGACCCTGAAGTATTACATCTCGTTTCAGGTCAACAATAAAAACTAAAAAAAAATGTTACAAAGTGATAGATATGAAAAAAAAAATGGGTTTAGAACAAAACAAACACAAATTGAAATAAAGAAACAAAATTAAAACCAGAAAAAAAAAGTGACCCTATGATTCGTTTCAAATTTAGAACACTATTAAGAATGCCCATGTATGGAAAGATTCCAGAATCAGGTCAACGAGTCAAAAGAGTTAGTGAGATCGAATAAAAATTGAAATTAGCTGATTAGAAAGGGAATTAAAGGGTTTTTTTAGGGTAGAGTTCAAAGGTCATTTTTCTGAAAGGAAAATGAATTATATAATAAAATGACGGTTTGGAAACTGACAGCTGTGGAGACAGAAAAATCTGTTTAACAAAGAACAGAAAAATATTAAATGAAAATATCGATTGTGTTATTGTTTTGAAATATTTCGATTCAGGAAAGTGTCGAGTGTAAATACGCGAATTGTTTTGACTATAATGTGTTTCATAGATTTAAGGAAAAAAGTATACCATCATATGAAAAGCAATAGTATACATTTAAAATTGATTAACTTAGATTTGACAAAAGATTTTATCATCGTCAAACGAACAGGGGAAATTTAATTTTAAAGGTAAGGAAAGTTACAAATTAATTCATTGAAAAATTGGATTAGCGCAAGTGATGATAATGGTGTGCCAAAAAGAGAAAAGGAATTATTTTGAAATTACTATTACATACACTGACGTTCAAAAGTGAGGTGATAGGATGTCTTTCAGAGAAATGTAAAACCATTGCCGCCTGGACAGCTGTTCAGAGCTCTATTTTTGATGCGAGATATTGCGTGCAAATTTAATCAATTCAAGTCGATAATACGACAAAGACGCAAAAATCAAATGATTATAGATCGGAAATCGTGTCGTTCGAGCCCAACACAAGAAAGCAAACTGACAAGACATCGATTTCACAACTGATGAAGAAATGTGGAACAATACCGTCTTGATAACTGTTTACAGATCTATTTTATTGTGCATTAATCTATTTTGCCTACGGATAGAGCTCTTCCTAGCGTCCCATAAATACTCGATAAGACATATTGGGTGGATGCCATACCAATCATCGGAACTCTCGAAAAGAACCTGTTATGACCAACCTCAGCCCAGTGTCATGAATAATAATAATAATAATAATAATAATAATAATAATAAAAATAAGTAATAATAGTAAGCGTCTTTACTCCGTAATAAAAGAAGCCAACAAATTCAAAATGGAGTTTCAAATGGGCGTAGAGATGCAACTACAGCACAAGACACCGACTGAAACTGTAAAATACTTTAAAAAGATAGCAAAGACGAATGCAACCGGCCAGATACAGAAGCGATGGCAAGATAAACCGCTTCATGGCCAATACTCTGCCCGTACCAAACAAGCTGACGTAGACAAAACCCGTACCCATCAGTGGCTATGTAGTGCAGGGTTGAAAGCGGAAACTGAAGGTTTTATCCTTGCTGCACAGGACCAATGCTTGGTAACTAGGAATTATCAAGCACATGTACTAAAATATTGTATCAGCCCAAAATGCAGATTCTGTGATAAATATCCAGAAACGATTGATCATCTTGTATCAGGTTGCACGATATTGGCACCCACTGAATATAAAACCCGGCATGACAGCGTGGGCCAATATCTGCACTGAAAAATTGGCAACATCTATGGGAAGGAAACTGAAAGAAAATGGTATGAACACCACCCAGATCCGGTTACGGAGATAGGACCTGTTAAAATTCTATGGAACTACACAGTACACACTGACAGAACAATCAAAGCCAACCGCCCAGATATTGTTATTAAAGACCACAAACAAAAAAACTACCTCCTTATTGATATGGCAGTCCCTGCTGACTGCAATGTATCTTTGAAGATATTCTAAAAGCTGTCAAAATACAAGGACCTTGAAATAGAAATCTCGAAAATGTGGCATATGGTAACATCAACAATCACTGTTGTAGTTTGAGCTCTAGGACTGGTTGGAAAAGATTCCAGTAGATTAATTGAAGGGATTCCTGGAAGTCCATGCCTCAAGGAGATACAAAAAATTGTTCTAACAAGTACAGCCCACACCTTACGAAGGGCTTTATCTATGTAATTTATTTCTTTTATTTTTTTTTTTTGTCAGTGGAAAGTGTCATGACGCCATTTCTAACCTTAGGTCCCTTGGCGGGACCCGGAAAGAAATGTGTAAACGCCAGAAATCAAATGAAATAATAATAATAATAATAATAATAATTACGAAGATCCGACCTGTGACAATTTTACCAACCTCAGTCCAGTGTCATGAATAATAATAATAATAATAATAATAATAATAATTACGGAAATAGGACTTGTTACAATTTTACGGGAGTATACAATACACACAGATAGAACAATCAAAGCTAATCGCCCAGACATCGTTATTAGAGACCGCAAACGAAAAAATCGTCTCCTTATTGATATGGCAGTCCCTGCCAACCACAATGTATCTTTGCAGATCTTCAAAAAAAACTATCAAAACACAAGGACCTTGAAATCGAAATATCAAAAATGTGGTACATGAGAACATCAACAATCCCTGTTGTAGTTGGAGCCTTAGGATTGGTTGAAAAATATTCTAGTAGACTAATTGAAGTGATTCCTGGAAGGAAGCCCATGCCTTAAAGAAATACAAAAGATTGTTCTCACGAGTACAACCCACACTTTACGAAGGGCTTTATCTATGTAGAATATGTGTTTTTTTTATTATTATTGCTCAGCGAAAAATGTCATGATATTATTCTTGACCTTAGGTCCCTGGTTGGGACCCAGAAGGAAATGAGTACATACCAGAAATCAAATGAAATAAAATAATAATAATAATGATCGCTACTCGTTTCCGAGTACACACGTCTGCTAGAACGCCTAGTCAATGTCAGATGCCTGCTCAAGCAAATGTGGGTAGGTCCAACACCCATAGAGCCTGTAATATTTTTTCCAGGCATTTTACGAAAGTGCCACACGCTGCTAGGCGATAATATCAAGATATCAACTTCCTGGTTAATCGACGACGGTAAGATTCGAACTTGTGCCTCACGGTCGAAAAGCGTTTCGGCAGGTTCAAATAACCCATTGTTGTTTGGATTCCTAATAGAGTCTAAGCATGGAGCGCAAATTACTACAAATTCAACATAGTGGTCACTGATCTATGACGTATTTCGGCGGACCATTGCCAACCCCGTAATGCAACCATCACCATCCTTTACTATAACTTGTTGACAAATTATGTCAATGCTCTCAACTGAACGCTCCTGTTAGTCCGAAAGAACTGAAATTCTGACTCTGATTTGCACGTCGACAATCCTTCAGGATTTAACTTGCGGAAATAGTATAGCTGGCCACTCGTATACCCGTGTATTACAGACGCTTGCTCAGGCGCATTTGTATTTATTCAACGTCCACCTTGGTTAGAGTTTCTGGGAAAGAGTGTGCTATCTAGCGTGATCAATAATTTGAACAAGGCCAGCATATTTAAGCCCTCGGCCTGCATGACTTGTGAACAACCTTTTATGCGACAAGCAGTACGGATTTTGATCGGTGCTTAGCATTTTCAAGTCAAGGATCAATATTTATCTATCCTCTCTATCCTCATAATCTTTATTTCCAACCGCGCCTGATATCATTCCTATCATATACCTTATTCAGAGAACATCAAGCTTGAGTGGCTTCTATTGGTGGAAATTTAGTGTAAAATATTCGTGGTTATTTCTATAGAATCATATTTTGCAAACGGAATATTCTAAAAATCAGTGTCGTCTGCTTTATTTTTATTTTATTTTATTTTTTTTGCCATCTGATGCAACTTGTCGATTTCCGCCTTGCCTTAAGTGTACCGAATAAATGTCACTGATGTTTCCCCTTTCATTTTTCCCATCTCCCTTCCCTTCTTCTTCTTCTTCTTCTTCTTCTTCTTATTATTATTATTATTATTATTATTATTATTTTTCTTCCTCTTCTTTTTCCTCCTCTTCTTTTTCCTCCTCTTCTTTCTCTTCTTATCGTTCTTCTTCTTCTTCTTTTTCTTCCTCTTCTTTCTCTTCTTCTTCTTCTTTTTCTTCCTCTTCTTTCTTTTCTTCTTCTTCCTTTTCTCGTTCTTCTTCTTCTTCTTCTTCTTCTTCTTCTTCTTCCCCTTCTCGTTCTTCTTCTTCTTCTTCCTCTTCTCGTTCTTCTTCTTTTTCTTCCTCTTCTTTTTCCTCTTCTTCTTCTTCTTCTTCTTCTTATTCTTCTTCCTCTTCTTTTTCTTCCTCCTCTTCTCGTTCTTCTTCTTCTTCTTCTTCTTCTTCTTCTTCTTCTTCTCCTTCTCTTTCTTCTTCTTCCTCTTCTCGTTCTTCTTTTTCTTCCTCTTCTTTTTCCTCTTCTTCTTTCTCTTCTTATCGTTCTTCTTCTTCTTCTTTTTCTTCCTTTTCTTTCTTCTTCTTCTTCTTCTTTTTCTTCCTCTTCTTTCTTTTCTTCTTCTTCCTTTTCTCGTTCTTCTTCTTTTTCTTCCTCTTCTTTCTTTTCTTCTTCCTCCTCTTCTCGTTCTTCTTCTTCTTCTTCTTCTTCTTCTTCTTCTTCTTCTTCCCCTTCTCGTTCTTCTTCTTCTTCTTCCTCTTCTCGTTCTTCTTCTTTTTCTTCCTCTTCTTCTTCTTCTTCTTCTTCTTCTTCTTCTTCTTTTTCTCGTCCATCTATTCTTTATTGCATTTCTTTCTTTCCTTTCTCTTTTTCTTCATTTCTTTCTTTTCTTTCTTTAGTTTTTCTTCTTTTGACTACATCTCTCATATCTCTTCTATCTGAACTTCCTTTTTATTCTTAAAGTTTCCCCTCCCTTCTTTTCCTCTTGTCTGTACTTCATTATTTCCTTCTTGCTTTCCTCGCTATAACTTCTATTCTTTTTTCCTTTCTTCTATTTTTCTTTTTCCTTCCTCTCTAATTCCCACTTTCCTTTTCTCCTCTATTCCTATAAATAATCTTTTTTTCTTCTTTTTGCTCTATTTTTCCATTTATAACCTCTCTAGCCTTCCTCCTTTTCTACTTCACTTTCATCTTTTTCTTTTCTTTCGTTCTTTCCTTCCTTCTTTCCTCCCTTCCTTGCTCTCACTCGCCTTTCTTATACTCTTTACTACCTTATTGATTCCTCTTCGTTTCTTTCCTTTCACTCTTACTAATTCTTTATTTCCTCTCTTCCCTTCCTTCCTTTATTCTTCTCTAACGTTCTGTACTGCCTCTCTTTTGTTCATCCCTCTCTTTCCTTCCTACTCCTCTTTTTCCCATTCTTCATTTATTCTCTGTTTCGTTTTCATTCCTTCTTTAGTTCTTTTCTTCCAAATTTTTTTCTTTTAACTTTTTCCCCCTTTCTTCTCTATCATTCCTTCATCCGTTTGTT
This sequence comes from Acanthosepion pharaonis, assembly GCA_903632075.3. Classification (NCBI taxonomy): domain Eukaryota; kingdom Metazoa; phylum Mollusca; class Cephalopoda; order Sepiida; family Sepiidae; genus Acanthosepion; species Acanthosepion pharaonis. The sequence continues at coordinate 1,193,075 of CAHIKZ030003780.1, forward strand.
CGTTTATTCCTTCATCCATTCCTTGATTCATTCATCCATTCCTTCATCCATACATTCATCCATTCTTTCATTCACTCCTTCATCCGTTCTTTCTTTTATTCCTGCATTCATCCATTCCTTCATTCATTCTTTCATCCATTCCTTCATCCATTCCTTCATTCATTCTTTCGTCTATTCCTCCACTCATGCATTCATCCATTCTTTCACTCATTCCTTCACCTGTTCTTTCTTTTATTCCTTCATTCATCCATTCTTTCATTCATCTATTCCTTCATTCATTTCTTCGTCTATTCATTCTTTCAGTCATTCTTTGCTCTTTTTTTTTGATTCCGATTCTTTTAATCTTCGTTCCATTTTTCCTGTATTCCACCCTCTTTTTTCAGTTCCTTGTTTTCCATTTTTTGTCTTTCCTTTCTTTCCGTTTCTTCTCTCTATCACTTCTTTCCTTTTTCTGTTTTCTTTTTCCTTCCAAACATGTTAACTTCCATTTTTTAAAATTTCTTTTCCCTTATTCTTCGTTTGTACAACATTTTACCATTTATTCTTTAAATTGTTTACAGTTTTTTTTCTTTTCTCTCTTTCGAGTTTTCTCTCACAATTATCATTTATTTTCTTCCGGAATTTCAGTCTATCGACCGATTTTCTATTCTTTCCCCCCCTCCTTCATTTTTGCCTCCCAATTCAATGTAGCGTCCACTTATAAACATCAATGAAATAGGCTCACAAAACAAAATGTATAAAAAAAAATATCTTGAAACTATAAGTTGGAAAGAACCCGAGGCAAAGATTCCTCATCTTCAGGAAATCGATCAATACTATCAATATTAAATATCAATATTAAATAACCATCAGTAGTCGAACGTGTATAAATTTGAAAAGAAAAAGAAAGAGAGAGAGAGAGAGAGAGAGAGAGAGAGAGAGAGAGAGAGAGAGATTTATAAGTATTTATAACCAAGAAAATAATATTGTCAGATAAGATGCACAAGAAGATGAAGGAGAGTAAAGACGAAAATAGTAATATATATATATATATATATATATATATATATATGTGTGTGTGTGTGTGTGTGTGTGTATATATATGCGTGTGTGTGTATATATATATATATATATATATATATACACACACACATATATATATATATATATGTGTGTGTGTGTGTGTATATATATATATATATATATATACACACACACATATATATATATATATATATATATATATGTGTGTGTGTGTATATATATATTTGTATATATATATATATACACACACACACACACATATATATATATATATATATATATATATATATATATATATATATGGGGGGGTGTATAAACGCACACACGTATGTGTGTGTGTATTTAGTTGTATGTGTGTGAATCTAATATAAAACAACTTAGTCGGAAGTTAGCAAGATTAATGAATAAAAAGATTAGACATTATCGGTGCCGTTTAACAAAATTTGTTGAAAAGAATTCTTGCTGTCTGAATACACCTGCATATCTAGGTATATTAATATGTGAACATCGATGTATATGAGTGTTTCTGTGCCTGTTTATATGTACAGTGCTGTTCGGTAAAAGTAACTCACCTGATTTTTTTTTACTAAAAATATTTTTTGTCTATTGGTTTTGGGGTTAAAATAATGTTTAATCTTACTAATATAAAGACCCCTTCTCGACCACCTAGGAAAAAAGTTTATTCACCCTAAGGTATTCTATTGATAATTATAAATTTGGATATACATGAGATTCAGGAAAAAACTCTGTGCAAAAAAAGTCACACAGATATCGTATTCTAATGATTAAACTGGTAAATTTAAAGAGCTTTTGACAAAATATTGACAACTATTTTACAATACACTCGGAACAATATTCTAGAGAATTCTAGAACAGCTTAAATTAAATCTAGAGTATTCCAGAATGTTCCAGAAAGTCTCATACAGTATAAAAACAGCTGGAAATAGACACTCAGAACCACTTAAGGCATCTATTATTGCCTTCTCAAAAGTTGGCATTTTTACGACAGAAATTGCAGAAATTGCTATAACCTCGCAATCAACTGTCTCTCGAGTGCTTAGGGCACATAATGATGCCACTCCTGCTCCAAGGAAGGAAACAAGGGGACGAAAGAAAAAGATTGATGATAGAAATGGCAGGGTAATCAAGAGAGAAGTTGCGAAGAATAGGACTATAACTAGCCAAGAAATTGCAGCCAGTCTAAGCGAAGAGCAAGGTGTTAGTCTTGCCTCTTCAACAGTCCGTCAGAATCTTGTAGACGAAGGTTTAAGCCGCTAATAAGCAAAGCCAACAAAGCCAAGAGACTTGAATGGGCTCACTATTACAAAAATCTCGCCGTAGAAGACTGGAAGAATGTTCTCTTCTCCGATGAAACGAAAGTTGAGCTGAATTCAAAGGATAAGGTGAGTCACTTCTATTGAACAGCACTGTATGTGTTTTCCGTGTGTATACAGACATATATACATAAATGCATATGTAGATCATTTTCAGATAGGGTTTATTTGGGAAGGAACAAAATAAATAAAAAGACAAGAGGAAAAAACTATACTTAACCAATGCGCTTCGTCCTCTGAGAATCTTTATCAAGGCAACTGACACCAGAGGACGAATATATATATATATATATATATATATATATATATATATATATATATATATAAATTTAATGAAAAACAGACCACTTTTAAGGTACCATTACAATAATTTATTTCACCAAAATCCTTTTAAAGGACTCGGATCATCAGGTAACAATTCCAACAACGAAATGAAAGGAAAAATGGGATTAGAAATTGATGGGTAGTGTAATTTTGTAATTTAACAGGGGGGTGAGAGTTGTAGTTAAAGAGACAAGGTAGAGTATAGGAGGGGTTAATTTCATATCTCTCTTAAGCATGCTTTATATTGGGGTAGGAGGAGTGACCGAACCTTGACCTATTTAGATTGTTAACTTAACGGAAATGATATATAGGAATGGGAGGGGAGTGGGGAAAAAAGAAAAGCTAAAATGGAAAAGAGAGAGGAGACAGACGACAGTAATACAGATATATCCAAATGAGTGTTACGGCAAAGAGAAAGGGGGAGAGGGAAGTGAATCGAAAGAGGCTGTAATTTTGTTTTAACAAAATTATGTAAAAGATAGATTTCAATGCTTGATAGAAATTTAGATGTCTAAAAAATGATGAATGTTATCAATTTAAACATTTAATTTTTTAAGTAGTTTAGAGACTTAATATAAGTTAACTACTATTTTTATTAGCACATTTATCGAGAACATATTAAAGATATATTTAAAATTATACTAGTTTATTTACTCGACCAATTGTATTTCCATAATATTGTAAAAAAATTTCGGTAACAATAACATCTATATTAGTTTTACTTTTAATCTAATTTATGAATGCAATTTTTCTTTATTATTATATGGGTAAACTTAAGGTTTAGGTTTCATTATTTAATAATATTTGAGGGTAATATTAAAGATTGTTTTCTTCTTATATGTATCTCACAACCATATTCATGCAAATCCAAGTAGGGGAGGACTGGTTCCATGGCCAGCACGTTCACCCGACCTCAGTCTTTTGGATTTTTATTTGTGGGGTCACCTAAAACAATTATGCCGCAGACGTTAATAATGCAGACACGGTTTATGCCCGTGTCACTGGGACCTGCGAAAACATTCGACACCGTATTTTGAAAAGCTACACCAGTGGATGATCCGACGGGTGTATGCGTGTGTAGAACCATACGGAAGACATTTTGAAATTTTGTTATAAGTTGCTGTGTTGTCGTACAACGATGGCCTTTTAGACATACATTTTTATGGATGTTTTAGCTTCTTTTGGTGTCAAGAAACCGCTCCGAAATTTTGTAAAGTATTTTTGGAATGTATCTTGGATTGTACATTTAACAAAAATAAAAATAAAAATATATTCTCCTTATTACAACAGCCTCCAAAATCACATAAATATTTTATACAGCACTGTGTGCCGTATAAAATATTTATGTTATGTATGAAAATTCGTCTGATGTTAACATTATTTTCCTTCTTTGTAATATGTTCATTTCTCTGTGCGTGAATTGTACAAAATGTTGACAAATGTCAAGTCAATCAACGAGGAAGTGTGGTGCATATGTGACCAATGTAAAAAGTTAATCTTGTTTGTTGATTGTTATTGTTGGAGATACAATCTCGGAAATGACATAATTGTTTATAATTTTATATAATTATAAAATAATTGATAGTTAGAAGTTAGTAATCTTCTTTCAATACAAGTTTCAAGATTAGAGTTCGTGGAAACATCCATGTGAGTGTTTGTTCCACATTTTTTTTGTTTTTTTGGTGGGAAAGCTCTCTGTGTAGAACTTCCTCCTTAAAACTGGATGGCTAGGCTCTGTGGACGAA
>CAHIKZ030003780.1:1212500-1325000 GCA_903632075.3 Acanthosepion pharaonis
ATTTTAAATTTAATCCGTAAGCACTCCAGTCATTCTCCAACGCTAAAAAAGATTTTCAACGAAAACAACGTCAAAGTGAACTATAGTTGTGCCAAAAACATCGACCAGTATATAGCACAGCACAAATCTTCCATATAACAGATATTTCTACAACCATCAAAACAATATCACCCACAACTAATAATTGCAACTGCTGAAAAACAAACCCTGCCTATTAAATGGCAAATGTATGTCTAAATCGTTAGTTTATAAAGATGAAATCAAATATGACAACCAGGCTAACTTTTATGTGGGCTCTACGGATAACCATTGGAAATAGCGCTTCTACCACTACCAAATGACATTAGGTAATATCAATTATAGTAAAGGCATTGCCCTCACTAATTTTTTCTAGAAAACTGAAAAGAGAGAATAAAACCTCAATTATCACCTGGGAACTAGTAGTGAAAGCCAAATTCTTCAGCGACAAAGGCAACGGGTGTAAGTTATGTCTTTCTGAGAAATAGATAAGCCTGAAAAATATAAACAATCCTAATCTCTTAAACAAAAGAAGTGAGTGCAATTAACACCTGCCTACATAGATCCAAATTTCTACTAAAACACATTGACCCAGATTAGTATAACTTAACCGGACCCGGGGACCAAATATACTAGTATTGATTTTATTTAGTTTTATTAATATTTTTACTTTTTGTTAACTTTACTACACAACTCTAACAAACAGCCTTGATTAAATAATTGAGACATATCATGTCGATTAGTTATCGTTGTGATCCTTTCAAAGTTGCGGATTAATTTCTTGGTAGCCTTAAAAAATTTATTAAGAAAAATACCAAAATTTTCTATCAAATAATTTTTATTTTCCCAAGTTGTCTATGAGTATGTATGTGTTTTTTGTAAATTTAAAACATTTTAACTGTTCGTTTTTACTGCTTATGCAGTGTTCTAGATTTTATTTTTCCAGTACGAAGCTATTTGCTCTATTTACATAATTATATGTTTCTATTTTAATTGATCGTTTTTTATATTATTTTATTTTCATTGATATGTATCCTTTTTATTAGTACTTTAATTTTTATTTTATTTTATCACGGCATATATTATTATTATTGATATCACTACGATTATTTAGTTTCTTAATATTAATATTATTAATTAATCTAATGATTTTCGTGGGAAAAAATAGAGTTGCCACCCCCTTGATTTTCAAACGTTTTTTTTTTCTTATTCATTCGATTTGATTACAAGAGCGTCTTTTCAGATTAGAATTTATAATTCATATTTCAAACGTTATTTTAAATCTAATCTGCGTCTAAATTCAAATCGAAAATTAAACTACAATTCATTTAAATATTTTAACAACAAAGAAAAATGGCGATGGAATGTTATGTTTTAATGGAGTGTTTACATTTGGTAATAATGTTATTATTAAGTTTTCAATGTATTTCCTCCTTGAAGAATTATGGTCCTTTTTAATTTTTTTTTTTTTTACAAATACTTTCACGGTAACTGCTCCGATGAGATGCTTTTGCTGGTTCACAGACTTCATGAATTTAAGCCTTCAACTAGGCTGGCAACTCGCTCTCGCCATTTCACTGTTGAAACTGTTAAATGTAGACGTCTCTTCTATTCCAATAGATTCATGTCTCGCACTTTTCGCCTGTGGAACTCACTCCCCTTTTCCTGTTTCCCTGATAGATATAATCTCTAACTATTCAAATGTAATGTCAATCGACGTCTCCAGATGCCTTGATCTATCCCCTATCCTTCTCTTCATCCTTTCCCCGATCATCCCTATTTGCTTTCACTCCAATTCTCTGTAACCCCTTGCGTGCTAGTGGCTTCCCTTGCTTGGGGTGAAACGCTTAAAAAAATTATGGTTACATTAGTGAAATCAAAGTTATGTCCAGTATTGTTTCTATGCAATAATGATATTGCTGACGAGCTGGATGGCGAATAAAACACCAGTTTGATGGGGAAATTCAATACAAACTTAACGAAAAGGAATATAAAGTATTAGATAAATATCGTTTTATTCACACAAGAAAGGGACAATGATAGTGGATTTGGGTTACCAAAAATAAGCATTAGCAAAAAAAACCAAGCTGTTGATTTAACGACAGTATCGTCGTCGTTCGTCCGTCTCGAGAGACGATGGAGTAGCGCAGTGAGTTACGAGCCTAGGCGGGATACATGGCGAACTAGGTCTGCCCGGACGTCTAGTTCCCCCTCTCGGCCTTGCTAGCAGAGTCCAAAGGAGAGGATAAACCAATAGAGTTTGGTACCAGCGAGGCTACAGGAGTTGCCGAAAGGTAGCACAAAATGCCGTCCATCCACCTTAGGGGCTCCACTCCGGGTTTGAATTCTCCTAGACCAGTTGCCATCCACTCCGGGTTTGAATTCTGCTAGACCAGTTGCCATCCAAGGCTACATAACCCAGTCTGTCCTGCTATTTACCCATAGCTGAAGGGAGAAGAAGAGGATTCACACCTTTTTAGCACGTAAGTGAATGCAATGGATGCGACTGGAATTCGAACTCGGCTCTCCGATTCCTCAATCCAAGCCGCTATCCATTACTCCACCGTTATTAACTGTATATTAACTGCATAAATATATATATAAACTGTGTAAATATATAAACTGTTGAGAAAGGTGACGTTAAGTTAATAACAAGTAAACCTATGTGATTTTTGATTAAAATACTGGAATTGTTGCGTTTGTGCAAATATGTCGTTTCGATATCGTCGTGAGTCAAAAAAAATGTCGCGCTAGTTTTAGTCTGTAGATTGATTTATGTGTAGATATGGATGCGTATATACATATAATTTGTGTGTAGGTATGGATGCGTATATACATATAATTTCAGGTTGTGTTCGTTTTCGAACTGTTGATGCCCCGAAAAAAAATAAAATTTAGTCAAACACTTTAGAGGGAAAAGCGCGAATTTCTAAGAGGTTTTGCAACAACAGTAGCAGTCACTCTTTACAAATTCGCGCTTTTCTCTCTAAAATGTTTGACCAAAATTTATTTTTTTTATTGAGAATGCTGACTCAATGATTATTCTAAAATAAATCCATAAAAATTCACCTGCCTCTCCGCCGGGAGCTGACTGTTTCATGGTAAGCACAATCATCAGGCGACCTGATAATTGCGTTTTGAATGATTTAGTCTGTCGCCTCTGAGCGTTGACTTCAATGTCCACTTTTATATCTACATACCCTCTATATGTGATACTGAGCACTTTATCGCATAAATATACCATACCTTTAAACTATATTACTTTACACACACACACACACACACACACATATATATATATATATATATATGTGTGTGTGTGTGTGCGTGTGTGTGTGTGCGCGTGTGTGTATGCGGAAAATTGAGATAATTCGTGTAAAGAGAATGAATGAATGTAAAGAGATACGAATCTATATATGTTCCTATCTATCTATCTATCTATCTATCTATCTATATATATATATATATATATATATATGTATATATCACAGTCTGTCAACATTTTTTTAGTTCTGTACAAATATATTCATATCACTATTTTATTTTATATATATTCATATATCTTTATTATATAGTAATATTTTTATCATACGCATAGACTCACACATAGATAGATAGATAGATAGAAAGAGACTGAGATAGATAGATAGATAGATAGATAGATAGCTAGATAGATAGATAGATAGATAGATATGAAGAGACTGAGATAGATAGATAGATAGATAGATAGATAGATAGATAGATATGAAGAGACTGAGATAGATAGATAGATAGATAGATAGATAGATAGATAGATAGATAGATAGATAGATAGAATTATATTGTATATACTTTTGTTACATTTAGGGAGAAAGTGCGGTCAATATCGGGATATATACATATACATGAATAAATATATGTATCGTGTGTGTGTACGTATGTGTGTGTGAGTATGTGTGTCTGTACACGCGCGCTTTTGTGTGCGCGCGTGCGTCTGTATGTGTGAAAGAAGCTCTTTCGTAGATTATGAAACCAAGTTTAAAAATGTTCAGTGAGGAAAAATGATCTCTTTTTTCTTGGGCATGAGAGAGACAGAGAGAGATAGAAAGAGAGAGAGCAAGCGAAAGAGATATGGAAAGAAGGAAAAGAAGAGAAAGCGAGAGACAAATAAAGACAAGGAACGCCATAAAGAAATTGATGTAGAGAGAGTAAGATCTCACACGTACATAATGTATCAATATAAAGCCATTTTACTGCAAGTTTTGTTTTTCCTTCTTGTCAGTTCAGTTTTCTCGCCTGATATTCTTAATCAACAGAAGCCAGACTTTCTGATGGAAAAGAATAGCTGCAGAATTAATGTTTAAGTATGGAACGCCTAAAGGGCAATAATACTCTATTCATCGCTTTTAACTCTAATTGGTTTTTAAGGCTGACCAATGGTTTTTGCCTGTTTTATTTATAAACTGTTGTAAATGAAAGCAAAGTCTATCGAGACTGAGTGGAAAAAACCTAACCGAATACTTTCCCAACAAATATGGGGATAATAGCGAGAGACAGACGAAGGTAACAAGAAATAACACTGCCTCGGAAACTACAGCAAATTCCGGAACAAAATCCCCACGGGACCGACTTCACAAGACACCGTGTCTTACCAAGTGCTGTTTTTCTCCAGCTTTTATTCCTATGAGGCATCTTACAAAGACCTCTATCTTGACCAGTTGTAGAGAGAGGCCTGTATCTAGACATACCAACCTGTCCTGCTGCTAACGGGAAAACTCGGGTGTAACTGGTGTTGACAAACATGTCCGCGCGCGTTTCCCACAATAACAGAAACCAGAATTTCTAATGCAAAAGATGAGTGGCAGAATGAAGCTATCAGTATGGAACACCTAAAGGACAATTATCCTCTATTCATTGCTTTTAAGTTTAATTGGTGTTTAAGGCTGACAAATAGTTTTGCTTACCTCTTCCTCTGGAAATAATTCCATTCATTGATTTCAGAAATGAATCCTGCAAGAGAAAGAAGAAAAAAGATTGAGGTGGGACGAGGAGAACGGGGGTGAATGGGGAGAAAGATTTCTTAATTTATATGTTATATGGGAATAAAGTGTCACTGCCGACAGTTGAGTTTGAACATAGATCGCCAGTGAGCAAACACAGTCGATCCCATTATTGAATAAAGTGGATCACGTGACCATAGAAAAACGGCATAAGCAGGAAGTCACGTGACGTCTATATGGATCTGTATTTCCATTCTATCCTCCATTACCATACGGATCACAATTTCTAGTCTGTACGGATTAATTTACGAGCGAGTATTATCGAGCAAGTACTATTAGTGCGAGTGATATTCGAAGGCGTCTGACACTGACATCGTTCAACGTTGTTACTATAGATGTATCTGCGATTACAAAGTCTCTACTACAACGAGCATTACGAAAGTGACGAGTGTTCGTTGACATTACAAAAGTGAAAACGTGTGTTTGTTGACATCACGAAATTATACATGAGTGTAGAATTTCAGTTTCTGCTATTTTAATGAGCGCTTCGAATAGTCCGCTTCCTTCGTCAGGAGAGGATAAACGTCGAATACAACTGTCTCCAAGGCATGAAGTTTTTGGGATTGTGGAAGAATCCATAAAATAGCCGTAATTCGTCAAAAGAAGCAATATGCGTATTCAAACCCTGTAAAGATTTTTTTCCAATTGAGAGCTAAATTCGACAAAGTCAAAGGCACTTGAAGAAACACAAACACTTTATTAAATTCAATAAGCTTACTTACTCTTTATTAAATTAAATAAGCTTACTGTACAGAAAAGGATGCATGCACAATAGGTAAAATGAAGGCTTGCAAATATAATGTATATTTGCGGACTTAACTATGCGAAAAGTGTCCAAGGAACAAGTGGGCTTCGCGGCCATTAACGCTGGAAGAACGGCTCCAATAAATGGGTGTTCACTTATCAGTTGCAAAAGAGGAAAATTTTAAGATAGAGTTTACCGCATTGCCCCGTAAAGGGATCCTGATAACATAGTAGTTACTGTACTGTACTGACTGTACTGATGCGGCATTCACCCTGGGCGGATTGAGCCGGCTTCTTCCTGTTATGAGAAGAAGATTCTTGGGATACATTACAGAAGTAGGGTACCCAGGCCTACTCGGATAACGTTCTTGCTTGCCGCGGGATTCCCACAGACGCAGAGACAGGAACGACCAGAAGCCGCCGGTTGCCGATGCAGACGCTCCTTGGATTTTCACCAGAGCCCTTGTTAGCCGGCGTGTGTGTCAGACCTGTCCGCCTTGGGTGGCCCTACCAGGAACGAAGTTCCGGGCGGCATAGCTCTGACACTACCGTTTACACCCCCCCACTTACGGTCAAATCACGCTGAAAACACCGGTTCTCGTTCGATCACCGAAGTTAAGCATCGTAGAGCCAGGTCAGTACTTAGATGGGGGACCGCTTGGGAACACCTGGTACTGTAAACCCCCAAAGTCCAACCCTTACCTCACACAGTAGTTAGCTAATCAGAGTCCCGAATTAGTAAGGGTTAAAAGTTTAAGGCTCATATTTTACATGGTAAAGAGTTAGCGACCTTTACTATACCTTCCAAATTCTTATTACCCCCACACACATGTATACAACCCAGTATGTCTGAAATTTTAATTTTTTATCCTTTTTTTATTGTTCAAAACACACACACACACACACACACACACATATATATATATATATATATATATACATTGATAATATTTGTGGTCAATGTATATATTAAGACATTTTTTATGTTTATACATTCTTTTTATAGATACAAATATTTAAGTAAATACTCTGTTTATAATAAACAGTATTAAACAACATTTACCGGCCTGAATGTCCGAGAAATTTTCACAGAAAATATTCGTCCTCCGACAGGATTCGAACCTGTATCCTATACGGAACCGTCATTTAGCTTGACGTGCATTTACCGATTTGGCCACGAAGGAGCGTTCAGTTAGCAAGGTCGATTTTATTGTATTTAAATTTCAATCTTACTAACCGAACGCTCCTTCCTGGCCAAATCGGTAAAGGTTCCGTATAGGATACAGGTTCGATGAGAGAATGAAATATACAGGATAAGAATAATTTGACTCTTTTAAACCAATGTTAGTATAATATGTGGCACACCGAATTCGAAGAGGGATGACGCGTCCATATAAAATTTCATCTTTTTCTTCATATCTCATTCTCTGATGAAGCTTTAATAAAAGGGAAACATGTTAGATTAATAAGCGTTTCCTATTTTCATTATCTTATCCATCTGTCGAACTCCAATCCATATTTGACCTCAATTTAACCATCTATCTATCTATCTATTAAGTGGTATTCAAATTTATCTATTAAAGTCTATTTATATCTATCTATCTATCTATCTATCTATCTATCTATCTATCTATCTATTAAAGTCTATTCATATTTATCTATCTATCTGGATAAAGTTTATCTATCTATTAAAGCCTATTCCTATCTATCTATTAAAATCTATTCATATTTATCTAGCTAGCTAGTAAAGTCTATCTATCTATCTATCTATCTATCTATCTAGTTCTGTCCATATCTATCTATGTATCTATCTACCTGTCTGTCTGCCTGTCTGTCTGCTTGTCTGTCTATTAAAGTCTATTCATATCTATCGATCTATCTATTAAGGGGTTGATGTATCTTATTATATTGTTTGCGACGAAGTATTCTCGCCATTTAAATCATTAACCTCTATATTTGTTTTTTGTATGAAAGATTCATGAATTTATAAATTATATTTGTACCTTTTAATTGAAATATATATATATATATATATATATATATATATATATATATAAAACATATATACATATTTTATTTATATTTTATCATTATATACATACATATATATATATATAAAAAATATATACCTAATTTATTTATATTTTATCATTATTATATATATATATATATAATATTTTATATATATTATATATATATAAAACATATATACATATTTTATTTATATTTTATCATTATATACATACATATATATATATATAAAAATATATACCTAATTTATTTATATTTTATCATTATATATATATATATATATAATATTTATATATATATTATATATATATAAAACATATATACATATTTTATTTATATTTTATCATTATACACACACACATACATATATATATATATATATATATATATATATATATATATATATATATATATATATGTATGTATGTATAAAATATATATATTAGTATACAACCCAGTGTGTCTGAAGATTTAAATTTTTTATATTTTTTTTATTATTTCAAAACATATATATATATATATAGAGAGAGAGAGTGAAAAGAGAGATAGATAGATAGATAGATAGATAGATAGATAGATAGATAGATAGATGAATAGATAGATAACATTAATGGTCATATATATATATATATATATATATATATATATATATATATATTTCCTGGAGGATAGAATCCAGGTATAGTTCAATGTCCAGGACAGAGCAAGTATATAATATAAAAGGCTCAAACACTAATATTCTTTATGAATTTTAGGTCTGATTAATTGGATCGTGATTACGATTCCAATACAATAAATTACAACTATGGAATATTAGTGATTGAGGCTTTTTTTTATATATATTATATATATATATATATATATATATATATATATATATATATATATATATATATATATATATATATATATATATTGTGCGCATTTAGGCAGCAATTTTTCGTTGATGCATGTTTCATTAAATAATTATTTAATGTAATATATATATATATATATATATATATATATATATATATATATATATATATATATATATATATATAAACTCTCTATCTGGGGGTGACCTCAGTCATGAAATACTCAACGGATGAAGTTGCACAACCATTAAAAGAACGACATGAGGAGAAAAAAGGCTAGCGTGGGAACAGACAACTTCAGATGATCTTCTTCCCCAAAGCGCAAGTTAGCAGGAATATGGTGAGATAAAGTAAACAGAATATAACGATAACGAGTTAGCAATACGAAGAAAATCTGGTATAATTGCTCTTGAGTTTCCATGGCAACAAGATGCTCCATACTAAAAAAAAAAAAGGAAAAAAGAAAATTATGAGAATCATAAAGAAACAAATGCTGAATCTTTCGAAGGAAAAAAGAAAAATAAGCCTCATAAAAATTTAGAGCTGGATAATAATCTAACCAGGGAATCAGCTCTTGCCGTGAGGCTCACTCGATAAAACTGGGAAGATTCTTTTAACTGGACAAGATACAGAAAGAAAGAGTGAGAGATAGAGTTATTGATCTACTACATCGGGACAATTTGTCAGCCAATCGCAATCAGCAGATTCATTTGTGCCGCGTGACGTCATTACCATCGAAATGGCGAGCGTTTTTTAGCGCGTTCTTCGTGCCAAGTCATTTTAGAGTTTTCTTATTTTCTTTCTCGTTTCTTTATATATATAAAATATATATATATATATATATATATATATATATATATATATTTCTCTTCAACTCTTTTAAATTTCCCAGCTACACTGCGCCTTTTTTCTACTCCTTCCTTTGCACCCATTTCCTTTTTATTTTTGTCGTTTATTTTCAAATCCCTGTCTTCCAAGTCCTTCGTTCTTTTTGGTGCTGTTTTTACTGTTATGTTTTTTGTTGTTGTTGTTATAAGACAGAGGAGTGTGAACCGTACGATAGACGGACCTACCGACTCCTATTGAGGAGAAGAAATTAGAAAGAGTGAGAGAGAGAGAGAGAGAATAAATAAAATAAATGTATTGCCGGAATATTTTTTCCATCAAAAATTTTTTTTTTTTGTATTTTTATTAAACCACTTCACCCCAAGCAAAGCGATAATGCCACTAAGACGCAAGGGACTATTAGGAGTAAAATAGAATGAAAAGACTTTTGATGTACGATCACTGAAGTTAAGCAATGTCAACCCTGGTCAGTATCTTGATGGGTGATCGCTTGGGAATACCAGGCTCTCTAAACTTGGATATACAATTGGTGGAAAGGATAGTGGCTCGGAATTGGTAATCAAAGAGCAGAGGTCCATTTTCTGTTGGGTATGTTATATTCACTTACGTGCAAATACTCTCAGAAAAGGCATGACTTCATTTTTCTTCCCCCAGCTATGGGTTAATTAGTAAGATTTGTATCACTAAAACCATTATTATCTCAAAATAAAATAAAATAAAATTATGCACAAAATAATTAGATTTCGGCATTAAATAACCAATAGAGGTTGAAATGCCGCTAAAAAAATCAACAAACCAAACAACTTTAGAGGGAAGCAGAGACCCAATCCTAAACAGGCAACAATGGATAAAACTATATTGTTCCAAACTGGGGAGGAGTGTGAACCGTACGATAGGCGAACCTACCGACTCCTATTGAGGAGAAGAAAATAGAGAGAGAGAGAGAATAAATAAAATAAATTAATTAATAAATAAAATTTCAGACGGGGACATCAGAAGTATAGAATTTGAGAGAAACCGGAAACCTAATCCTAAAAAGAAAAAAATCGATTAATATCTAATCCTGATCAAAATACAGGGGAGGAAAGTGAACCGGGCGATAGGCGAACCTATCTACTCCTATTACATTACGTTAATTTTTATTTCTAGTTCGACTTCAGTACATTTATTTTATTTTCCTTGTCTTTACTCTCATTCCTTTCTTCTTCCTACCCCTCCCCATATTCTATCTTTACAAAATCTCTGTTGCTTAACCTTTTACTTCTCCTTATTCTGCTTTCTTGCCTACATCTATTTATACTACATACACACCTCAGGATTTCTTATTTTCTTGTTAGATTCTTTTCTTTTTTTCTTCTTAAAGCAAATCGTAAGGGTTATGATGAAATAAACCGTTTCCATACAGGAAACCTTAGACATTCATTGTACCAACCGTTAGCGATACTACAGGTAGAAATTCGTGAAATCTTTCTAGCAAAAGAGCTTTTGGTCTGTTTTATTTTACGGTATATCAACCTCAATGTGCTATTCAATTTTTTTGTTTTTTTTGTTTATTGGGTTTTTTTTTTGTTTTTTGTTGGTAATATTGTTTTTTCAAAAATGTATTTTTGGTAATTTTTGATTCCTCAAAAATGTATTATTGCTAATATTTTTTTTCGTCAAAAATGCATTGCTGGTAATATTTTCCTGAAAAATGTACTGCCGGTAATATTTTTCCATCAAAAATATATTTTTGGTAATATTTTTCCTCAAAAATGTATTGCTGGTAATAATGTATTGCTGGTAATAATGTATTGCTGGTAATAATTTTTCCTTCAAAAACTTTATTGCTGGTATTAAAGCCTATTTTCACACTTTCTTAGTATTTTGAACCCATTTTGAGGGTTAGATATTTGTCCATATTTGGGACCCTAACAGATGCTACCCACCCCGAGTCAAGGCGAACCTGAGAAGACTATCAATTAAGAGGTGGTTCTACGCTTCTCAAAACCTCCTTATTAGGGGCATTGTTGTTGGATGTAATTTATCGTCTTACTCAGGACGGAGGACATCTTTAGGAAAATGAACTTCTCAAGTCCAGTGTTATCATTAATTCTAATACTGATTATAATTTCTTTCCTAACCTTTTTTTTAAGATAGAGTTGAAAGCCAACATTTTATTCTATCATTATTTTTTTTTACTGGTTACATGTGCTAGGCATTAATTATTGTTAATGTTGGAAGTTCTCCAAAGTAATGTCTATGTTAACCGTTAAAGAACTCTTGCGATTTTGCTTTGCTAGTGTTTAGAGTCTGATGAAGAATTATCTTCTTTAAGACCAAAAAAGAATTCATTCACTAGATTAAGTTTTAATCACTGATCTCAGAAATGGTCGCATATAGATTTTAGTTTCGACATTTCTGAACGTCATTTCTCTATGACTTCCATATGTGAGTTTGTATTTGATGAGATTATTCAAGAATAACTCGAGTTCTCAGATTATTTTTATTTATTTATTTTTCTTTTGTAGTATCTTTTATGGTACTGGACAGAAGTAACCTCGGCTTAACGTATCTTTATAACTTATAATGGCCTTAATCCTCTTTTAAATCTGAATATTTGTGTGGCTATAGTCTTTATCTCGTCATGGGAGATGGAGTCTTCGCAAAATCATTTCAATGCCGTGGTTCCAGAAAATTGGTTTTAAAAGATGTTTCTACCAATCGTTGAAATTAACGTATGTAAGCGTTTGCGAGAGAGAGAGAGAAAGAGAGAGAGAGAAAGAGAGAGAGAGAAAGAGAGATAGACAAAAGAGCTAGAGAAAGAGAGAGAGAAAGAGAACAAGAAAGAGAGAACGAGAAAAAGAGAAAGAGCGAAAAAAGAGAAAAGGCGCGCGTGAGAGAGAGAGAGGGAGGGATAAAGAGCGAGAGAGAGAGAGAGAAAAAAAGCGCGAGAGAAAAGAGCGAGAGAGAGTGAGAGAGCGGTGGAGAGAGAGAAAGGACAGAGAGAGAGAGAGAAAGAGCGGGAGAGAGGAAGAGCGAGAGAGAGAGAGAGAAAGAGCGAGAGAGAGTGAGAGAGAGAAAGAGCGAGAGAGAGTGAGAGAGAGAAAGAGCGAGAGAGAGTGAGGGAGAGAAAGAGAGAGAGAGAAAGAGTGAAAGAGAATGAGAGAGAAAAGGGGAGAGGAGAGAGAGGAGTGAGAAGGAGAGAGAAAGAGTGAGAGAGAGTGAGAGAGAGAAAGAGCGAGAGAGAGAAAGAGCGAGAGGGAGTGAGAGAGAGAACGAGCGTGAGAGAGGAAGAGCGAGAGAGAGTGAAAGAGAGAGAAAGAGCGAGAGAGAGAACGAGAGAGAGAGAGCGAGAAAGAGAAAGAGAGGAAGAGAGAGCAGATTAGATTTTGCTACCAGTTGAATCTTTGGCCAGCCGTTGTTCCAATTCGATATTCTTTCAAGAAAATCTCTTGTGCTAAATTCTTTGAATCTCTTCTAACAACGTTTCATAGAGGCGTTTGGTTAGAACATGACTTGCTTGGTGTTATAAACAACAAGCACGAAGATGAAAGAAAATACTTGCAAAAATAAAAAATATATTCTTCTTTCTTTCTTTCTTTCTTTTTTCAAATTTTTCTTTTTGTCCTTTTCGTCTTCTTCTTCTCCCCCATATTATTTTTGTTTCTTCTTCTTTTAACATTGTTCTCTTTGTAATTTTCTTTATCTTCTTCTTCTTCTTTTTCTTCTTCTCATGTTTTTTCTTTTCATCCTTTTCGTTTTCTCTTCTTCTTCTTCTTTTTTTCTTCTTCTTCTTTTTCTTCTCAAGCTTTTTTTTCATTCTTTTCGTTTTCTCTTCTTCTTTTCTTCTTCTTTTTCTTCTTCTCACGTTTTTTATTTTCATTCTTTTCGTTGTTTCTTCTTCTTTTTCTTCATCTTCTTTTTTTCTTCTTCTTCTTCTCGCGTTTTTTCTTTTCATCCTTTTCGTTTCCCTTCTTCTTCTTCTTTTTCTTCTTCTTCTTCTTCTTCTCCTCACGCTTTTTCTTTTCATCCTTTTCATTTTCTCTTCTTCTTCTTTTTCTTCTTCTTTTTTTCTTCTTCCCACGTTTTTTTCTTTTCATTCTTTTCGTTGTCTCTTCTTCTTCTCTTTCTTCTTCTTTTTTCTTCTTTTTCTTTTCAAGTTTTTCTTTTCATTCCTTTCGTTGTCTCTTCTTTTTTCTTCTTTTTTCTTCTTTTTCTTCTTCTCACGTTTTTCTTTTCATTCTTTTCATTGTCTCTTCTTCTTCTTTTATTCTTCTTCTCACGTTTTCTTTTCATCTTTTTTGTTTTCTCTTCTTCTTCTTCTCCTTCTTCTTTTCACGATTTTCTTTTCACCCTTTTTGTTTCATCTTCATCCTCCTCTTCTTCTTCATTTTTTTGTTTCTTCTTCTCCTCCCCCTCCTCCTCCTCTTCTTCTTCTTCTTCTTCTTCTTCCAAGATCTTTCTTTTCGTCCTTTTCTTTACTACTACTACTACTACTGTTTTCTACTTATTTTTATTTCTTTTCCCACATTTCATTTCCTCTCACTTTCCCTTAAGCCTTGTGTTCCTTTTCCTCATCTTCACTTTCCTTCTTTTCATAATTCCTCCTTTATTTCTTCCTTCTTTCTTTGCCTTCTATCCTTCTCCATTCTTAATTCCTTCCTTAGATTCAATCCACTCCTTCCACTCCGAATCATCATGAAGCTACTACTGACAGGCAAGCTAACACTTTTTTTTTTTCACGTGTGAAAGTTTTAATGAAGTGTTGGGATTCAATTTTTGACACTAAAATTTTCTAATTATTTCCTTCTACGGAAATTTAGAAAAACGTTTCGTTTGACATGATTTCTGATTAATTTTTCTCGTTTGGCCTTGACTTTTTCCAGCTTCAGATCATTTGGGTCTTTTTCTGACATCACTCGTTTTCTTATTTCACTTCACCGTTCGATTCTTTCATGGTTTTTTTTTTTTTTGTTGGTTGGTTTAACTTTGCAAATCTTCCTTCTCTTGAGTGGTTCATGTCTAATAAAATTTCCAATCTGCAGCTTCCAAAAAAAATCAGATTTGTGCTACAGGTCAGGAAAAAAGGACCTTTAATATTATATTATTATTATATATATATATATATATATATATATATATATATATATATATATATATATCCGGTGATCTTACTGATATTTTTTTTTATTTTCACAAAAAACGTCGCTTAATGTAAATTTACAGAGCTTAAATATTATGAATTAAGTGATATAAAATATGTTTTTTTCGCTACACAGTAATAACCATGTTTCAAAAATGGAAGCTAAAAAAAAAAATCAAAAGCATTAGTACCATGTCATCTTCAAGCGAATATATTTTAAAATATTTTACATCGCTACACAAAAATTTCTATGTTTCGAAACATAAAAATTGTTCCTCGCCGATTTGGGATAAATTATGATGAAAATGAGTTACTTGGGAAATCAGAAAACAGTTCGGTAGCTCATTTGAAAGTTAAAAAGGAGGAAGAAAAACCAAGATTCCAAAATTAAAAAAAAAAAGCACATTTGTGGGTATGTCTTGATATAGCAATCAAAAGACGGATCAAAGCTAAAATAGAAAAATTAGGTCAGATGATGATAAAGCGGAGGAGGAGGAGGATGAATGCGGTAATTCAGACACTCTGATCTTGTGCCAGACTTAGCTTAGTTTACCGAATATCTGTAGCTAAGGAAAGCTTATCTATTTTAAAATCAGCATTATTTTGAAAAGTAAATTGGTTGAGAACAAGCGTTGCCAAACCCCTATTTGACGGACATAAAAAGACTTTAAAAATAATTGAACACATGATTAAAAAAACAAATTCTTTACCTCTGGTACGAATGAAGAATCTAGCAAATGTTTGTTTAGAAAAAAATTCGAGGTAGAAAAATGAATTAGGATGAAATACTGACAAAAATGTATTAATAAAGACATTATTTTAAGCCTTTACACTGGATGGTGGCACAAGAATATAAACTACTTAATTCACAGCGAGAAATTCAAATGCCGAAGGACGTATACTGTTGTGGATTCCGCGATGAAATCCGGTCTCAAATGAATGACAAACGCAGGAATGAAATATAGCAAATAAATGTATTGACGTAATAATACAATTGGTAATACGGTTAGTAGATCCAGATATGCGGTTAGTAGCAATAATAATATATATATAGTCTGGGAAATTCAGTATATGGCTTGCTCGCAACTGTGACTCCTACAAAGCAGTTACATCTCACTCTCACTCTCTCACTTTATCACACTCTCGGGTATTCACCGGCAGCAGTACAAATACACACTGGGCGAGTCCACTTGTTTAAAAAAGAGGTGGATCCCTTAACACATGCCAATGTTTCAGAGACTGCACAAAAGAATTTGATAATGATAATGGTAATTTTCGCCGTATCTTTAAAAGAAGCATTCAGTATACATTAACTGATACTCGAGTTATGCTTTTTTTCCTTTCATTGACAATAGGATGGGATCAAAGTGTAGTGTCTCTTCTCCCCATCTCTAATTGTAATGATAAGATTAACCGTTTCTTTATCAAGAAACAGTCCCAGTTCACTGACCGAGCAGCCAGAGCTACTCTTATCTGAAATTTATAAAATCTTTCTCTTGAAAATATTTTTCGGGAAAATAATTACTTCATGTCCATTAACTGTTATCGCTCTTTCCAGTATTGATGGAGATTTCCTACCTTGACTTTTGTTTATGGTAATGTTGAACGCCAGCCTCTTGATTAAGTCATTTTCTCTTCAAGTTACATATACTATCCATTTAAGTTGTTGCTGCTGTTGGCAGTCCTCAAGTGATATGGCTTCTGTTATTTGATAAAGTGCTTTGGAGTTCTGTAACGCAGGCCAACACGTTTCGCTCAAAGTCATTTTTAACCACTGATCAGAGAAAGTGGTTACATACAGCTGACAGTTTAGATATTTCGAAACGAGTTTGGCGCCATTAATGACATCCATGACATCCATATGAAAGCCTCGATCTGATGTGACTATTTAAGAACATGACACTCGTTTTTAAGTTAATATTTCGGAATTTGTAGCAACTTGCGGTGTTGGGCGAAACTATCCCCAGCACCCCCTATTCCATGTTCATTTTCTTTATCTTCTATACCAAATTTGTTGCATCTTATTGTTATGGTAATGTACCCACGCACGCATGGATTCTCCCATCTATGAATAGGAGCAGGTACTGCCTTTTGGAGAGGGAAGTTTCCTGCAGTTAGCTCTAAGAGTCGGACCGAACATTTTTGCTGTAACACTCTCGTTTCATGTTTGCATTACTGTTTCTGTTAATATGATTTTGTTTTCTTTTTCAACTCAATTCCTCTCTTTGTTATCTGTCTATATTTCTGAGATGAGGTATTATGTACACTATTTACATTATTCGGGCAATTGTCCTCATCTTTGCTGCCATATTTATCACAACGTTTCGGCCTTTCAGTATCTGTCTATATTTCTGAGATGAGGTATTATGTACACTATTTACATTATTCGGACTATTGTCCTCATCTTTGTCGCCATATTTATTACAACGTTTCGGCCGTTGAACATTCCGGATTTCTTCAGGGGTTAAAGGCGTTAGTTAGATCGAGTGACAGGACCCAAAGAGTGTGAGTTCAATACCCTGCTAAGGTAGTGGTTAACTTGGACTGGGGAATTAATAGGAGAAAACTGATAACTGACATACTTTAGACATGCTACGTGGAACTAGAACAGTCTACCCCAGTGAGCGAAATAAAGGGTTCAGTTCGACATTCCAACCAACTGAAGAAAGCCGGAGCGTACAACGTTGTAATAAATATGGCGACAAAGATGAGGAAAATAATCCAAATAATGTAAATAGTGTACATAATAAATATCTCATAAATATAGATAGTTACTGAAGAAAACCGGAGCGTACAACGGCCGAAACGTTGTAAAAAATATGGCAACAAAGAGGAGTATACAATACTCCTACTAATATTGTTGAGATGTTGAGTGTTTCCCTGTGCGTGTATTGAAATAAGGACAAACATACGTAGGGAAAAATACTGGTATATCTGAAGAGGTATTTACAACAGAGAGAGTAGTAGTCAAACGAACGCAGGTTAGTCAGTAACAATCAGAAAGAGTATAAAGTCCAGCTGTATCTTCCGATAGAGAGACGGAAGTGTGATGGTCACCTGATCTTCCCAGAACTCTATATACCTGTCCTATTAGTAGTAGATTCAGTCCATTCTGATGAGAAGGTGGGTGGCCCCAACAAATATAAAAATAGTGTACATAATATCTCATCTCAGAAATATAGACAGATACTGAAGAAGGTCGGAGCATACCACGGCTGAAACGTTGTGTTAAATATGGCGACAAAGATGAGGACAATAATCCGAATAAGGTAAATAGTGTATATAATACCTCATCTCAGATACTGAAGAAGGCCGAAGCGTACAACGACCGAAACGTTGTGATAAATATGGCAACAAAGATGAATAGAATAGTCCTACTAATATAAAAATAGTGTACATAATATCTCATCTCAGAAATATAGACTGATGCTGAAGAAGGCCGAAACGTACAACGGCAGAAACGTTGTGGTAAATATGGCGACAAAGATGAGGACAATAGTCCGAATAATGTAAATAGTGTCCTCTCTTTGTGTCTTTATTTCTAGCCCGAATCAGGCCACCACTCTTATTTATCTATAGACCGAGGTATTTTAATTTTTTCAGGAAAATAGGTTTCTCATTAATTGTTATTACTCTTTCTAGTACTGATGGATTTTTCCTTCATAACCTTTTGTCTGAAGTAGAGTTGAATATCAGCCTCTTGATTATGTCATTATTTTCACTTCCAATTATATTCGCTATCGATTTTAGTTTATGCCGTTGTTGATAGTGTCTTCAAATGCTGTCACTTCTATTATTAGGCACCCATTGTAATTCTCTAACGCCAGTACACGAGTTCCGAAGATGGATGGTCGTCGCTAATACTTGCACGTATCATTCACTCAAAACCATTTTGACTATCGATATGAGAAAAAACGGTTCTATAAAACAGACATTATATATTTCCGAACGCGTTTGACACTATGTATGACGTACATATGAAAGTCTCAATCTGAAAAGGTATATTAACATCTAAGAAGACTTGATCTATTTGGAAAAGACATTAGAATAATCAAGAATGTCTATTGTAAGCAGACACCCTTCAAAAGGATTGAAAATGAATTGAACAAGAAATGGGCATAAGACAATTATGTATCATCTCGGATACGGGTAATATTTACAATGAGGTAATCCAAAAAGAACTAAAGACCGTAGATGGATTTATTATCAATGGGCACCGTGTAAATGTTATATAAAATACAGAGATAGCTGAATGTCTATGGCATACACTAAAGTGCAAGATAAAAGAAACTAACCTTCAAAGAAAACGAGAGGAAGGATTCACTCTCAATAGTAAGACGATGGAATGCATGGTCGTCAGAAAGATGAAGAAACCGTGACGTGAGCTATAAATTGGAAATGACAAAATCGAGCAAGTGCAGAAATTTAAAGTGTTTCAAAACACCACAGAAAATATGATTGTTAAATCCAAAGGTGCATTGGAATAGGTAAAGATGCCTTCCAGAAGCTATACAAAGTATAAATTAACGAGAAAAATTCTTTAGAAGCAGTAATAGTAATCAAGTGCTATTTTATTTTAAGGCTTTTGAGACTCATTTTTTCCCATAAAATATCTCTTAAAACCAAGAACAAGAAGTAGGAGGAGGGGGAGAAGAAGAATTCCTCGTCTTCCAATTGCCTACAGATGCGTTGTCATTCAAGACTTATATATAATTTCTTAAAATGTTAATCATTTGCTTACTAGAAAAAACTAAATCTGATTTGAAAGTTCAACTCTAAAAGTGAAAAATAAAATGAACGCTCTCAAATGCAGCTGATTTTATTTAGTTGGCGAGCTGAACTGGCAATAAACAAAAATTAAAACGATGTTAGAATTTGACCTCGAGGACAAATAAAAAAAAACGTTATTCTTCAGAGCAATGATTCTCAACATGGTCTATGCGGACCACCGATGGTTCATATAGCATTTCTAGTGGTCTACAGAGAATTCGTAGCCATAAAAAAATTGTAGCCATTTCACAAAAATGTATCTAAATGATTCACACTTTGAAGAATAAAAAATATAATATTTTGTTTAATTACACCCATATTCATTATAGACTGACGGCAACAGCCAGGGGTGTGTGGGAAGATTTCCTCGCTGGAATCAATGGCCATGCCAGGCTTTCGAGTTAGAGGCTATGGTTTGGCTTGGAGAGGGATGGGCTCCGCCAGGTTTACTTGTTCAAGAGACGATACACATGACTGAATAACTCCCCGGTTTTCAGCCCCAACGGGAGATGATGATGATGATGATGATGAGGAGGAGGAGAAGGAGAAGGATGGTGAAGATGATGTGGAGGATCATGATGATGATGATGATGAGGATGAAAATGATGATATGGATGATGATGAGGAGGATCATGATGATGATGAGGAGGATCATGATGATGATGAGGAGGATCATGATGAGGAGGGGGAGGATCATTATGATGATTATGAGGATGATGATGATAATGAGGAGGAGGAGGAGGATGGTGAAAATGATGTGGAGGATCATGATGATAATGAGAATGAAAATGATGATATGGATGATGATGATGAGGAGGAGGATAATGATGAGGAGGAGGAGGATCATTATGATGATGATGAGGATGATGATGATGAAAATGAGGATGAGGATGAGGATGATGACGTGGATGATGATGATGAAGAGGAAGATCATGATGATAATGAGGATGATGACGATGATAAGGATAATGATAATGATGATGATGATGATGATGTTGAGGATTATGATGATGAGGACGAGGAGTATCATTATGATAATGAGGAGGAGGAGGAGGATGGTGAAGATGATGTGGAGGATCATGATGATAATGAGAATGAAAATGATGATATGGATGATGATGATGAGGAGGAGGATCATTATGATGTTGATGAGGATGATGCTGATGAAAATGAGGATGAAGATGAAGATGATGACGTGGATGATGATGATGAAGAGGAGGGTCATGATGATAATGAGGATGATGATGATAAGGATGATGATGATGATGATCTTGAGGATTATGATGATGAGGACGAGGAGTATCATTATGATAATGAGGAGGAGGATGATGACGTGGATGATGATGATGATGATAGGAAAAGGATGAAGATGATGATGCTGAGTAGGAGGAGAATGAGGATGAAAATGATGAAGATGAGGCTGAGGATGAAGATGAAGATGATGATGAGGATTATGATGATGATGGGAGTAGGATGTGGAGGATGATGATGATGATAATGTGGATGATGATGAGGATGATGATGATGAGGAGGAGGAGAATGAGGATGAGTCTGAGGATGAAGATGATGATGTGGATGCTGAGAATGAAGATGATTTTGAAGATGACAATGATTCTGTATACGTTCTATTCTTTCAGAAATAACGTAAAATATAAATTTGTCTATTTCTATTTTAACTGCAAAATCGGAATAGTTTAAAACTTAAATTTCGTAACATTTTTGGATTTTCCTAAAACTACAAAAACGTACAAATTTATTGGCACGATTTATTAAGTAATTAGAAATTTGAAAAAAGAAGTGCCGAGTAATTTTATTCATAAAATTTTGCTAGAATTTATTCTCAAAAAAAAAAAAAAGAAAAAAGAAAAAATATCTCATAAAAGTATTTGAAATCAACTGACACGAAATTCGTCTTTTGTTTGAAACATTCATACAATTTAAATGCGATTAGTTTTCGTATGCACTCGGAATAAATGGCGGGCTGCTTTTATTCTCGGCAGTTTCTTCCTACGAAATGAGTCATGTACTTCTGTTAGCAATGTGTAAAGCCTGTTCTAGCCATCTTATCTTCAGTCCTAGTTAATCAAACTAAGCTTCGTGACAAATTGACTGTCTGGCGAATCGTCATGGCTCGTTCAAAAAAAAAAAAAAACAGCAACGCACGCCACCTGACATCTGTCGAGGAACGCAAACATGACAGAGAAATCTTTCAATCGAAATCGTGAATTTAGAGAATTATGACACAGTTCGTGTGTAGTATTTGTGAAGAAAAACTTTAAAAATCTACATAAAATAATATTTAGCGAAACAAAAACAATTAAACTCAAATTACAGCGGACACATTATTAGAAAATATTCTATTAATTAATCAGTTGTAAACAAAATAAAAAAACTTTTTATTGAAGGATATTAATCAGAGATGATTTGCCTGCTGATTAGATAACAAGTTAAAATTAAATCTAATTAACTTGTAATCTATGGATTACGATAAACATTCTACAGAATTTAAAACATATATCAACTTAAATTAATTTTACTACCACGTCCTCAACTGGCTACCGGTGCTACATGTGTCTTGCTAAGTTGGGGATTTGTCCAGACATACGACAATACACAAAGATGTATTTCAACTACTGACTGCGAAAGATGCACAGTTAGAATGTCACACCTGCAAACCATCACTCAAAATTGAGAGTGAATAGTTGGGTTTATTTAGCGGCATACCAACACCTCTGTGGGTTATTTAATACTAAACTCCAATATTTTGTACGATATATTATGTCTTCAACTAGATATTTTGTACATAACTGAGAAAAACAGCAATTAAAAGGTGGTTCCATGCTCCTCAAAACCTCCTGATTAGAGGCCTTGTTGCCGGGTGTAGTTTATCACCATAAAACTTGGCCAGGACTGAGCTCACTTTTAAATAAGGTTAATAAATATTGATCCTGTGTACCTGATATAGAGCAAGTCTGACAGGCTATTGTTAGTGAGTTTAATTCTTACTACTCACTATTAGAGTGGTGGTTTTCTTCTAGAATAGACTAAATTCTTTTTATCCCAGGAAACATTTGTTAACCTTGCTAATGTATGTAAGTAAATAAAGAAAATATCAGGTTAAAGTTGTATTAATATCATACATGGCCAGGTTGTTGGTTGGTTGTTTTTGTTTAGCGGCATATCAACACCTCTATGGGTTATTTAATGCTAAAACCAAAATATTTTGTACGTAATTTTATGGCTTCAACTAAATATTTCGTCCATAAATTTATATTTTCAGGACAAACGTATGTTAAGATATATAGTTTGGAGATGAATCTATTGCTGTTAATTTTACAATATAAACATTTTTTTTTACTTTAGTGCTGTAGTGATTATCATTTTATCATAAAAATTTATTACTAATGGTCATTTTTTAAAATAAATATTTTGCTGGAATTTTTACCATAATATATTTTTGTACATGCGAACAAAAATCAAAGCACTATTTTCTCATAGCCGGGACCCAAACAGGTGCTACTACTCCCTGTTCAGGGTGGACCTGGGGACAACAGCAATTAAGAGGTGGTTCCATGCTCCTCAAAACCTCCTGATCAGAGGTCCTGTTGCCGGGTGTATTTTATCATCAGAAAAATTGGCCAGGATTATATAAACATATTTTTACATTTTAGTTCTGTATTGATTGTCATTTTCCTATAAAATGTATTAAGACTGGTCACTTTTTAAAATAAATATATTGTTGGTATTTTTACCATAATGTATTTTCGTACTTCGGGAAAAACCAAACAAAGATTAAAACAATATTTTCGCATGTCTGGGACCATAAAAGGCTACAACAGTAATTAAGAGGTGGTTCAACGCTCCTCAAAATGTCCAATCTCTCGATGAGAGGCCTTGCTGACCATTTTTTCTATCATGATAATAAGAACTCATAAATGATGAGATTACATTCTTAATTATATATATATATATATATATATATAAGTTACGAAGAACTTGGTAAACCGAATGGGTAATTCCAAGGAGGATGAAATCCTGAGAGCTCAATGTGAATCCAGAGCTAATATTTAATGAAAAAAGCAGACCAGTTTAAGGTACCATTACAATAATTTATTTCACCAAAATCCTTTTTAAAGGACTCCGGATCATCAGGTAACAATTCCAACAACGAAATGAAAGGAAAAATGGGATTAGAAATTGATGGGTAGTGTAATTTTTGTAATTTAACAGGGAGGGTGATAGTTGTAGTTAACGAGACAAGGTAGAGTATAGGGAGGGGTAAATTTCATATTTCTCTTAAGCATGTTTTATATTGGGGTAGGAGGAGTGACCTAATCGTGACCTATTTAGATGGTTGACTTAACGGAAATGATATATAGGAATGGGAGGGTAGTGGGGGGAAAAAGAAAAGAAAAAATGGAAAGGAGAGAGGAGACAGACAAGTAATACAGATATATCTAAATGAGCGTTACGGCAAAGAGAGAGGGGGAGAGGGAAGTGAATCGAAAGAGGCTGTAATTTTGTTTTAACAAAATTTATGTAAAAGATAGATTTCAATGCTTGAAAGAAATTTAGTTGTCTAAAAAATGATGAATGTTATCAATTTAAACATTTACTTTTTTTAAGTAAATAGTTTAGGGATTTAATATAAGTTAACTACTTTTTTTATTAGCACATTAGAGATTTAATAAAAGTTAACTACTATTTTTATTAGCACATTTATCGAGAACATATTAAAGAAATATTTAAAATTATAATAGTTTATTTACCCGACCAATTGTACTTTCATAATATTGTAAAAAAATTTTGGCAACAATAACATCTATATTAGTTTTACTTTAAATCTAATTTATGAATGCATTTTTTCTTTATTATTATATGGGTAAACTTAATTAAGGTTTAGGTTTCATTATTTAATAATATTTGAGGGTAATATACGAAGTTTTAGAGAAAATGGAAGCAAAATTACAAAAAGAGATAATTGAGAATTCTAGGAGACATAATGAGAAAAGAAAACTTGGAGAAAATAACACTCACAAGGCATGTTGAAGGTAAAAGGGATAGAGAAAAACAGTCCATAATCTACCTAACGAACTTGTTTAAATGGTTGGCAGAACAGAGTTTAGATATAGCAAAAAGTTAAAATTTACTAAGCGCTACAAAGGACAGGAAATTGTGGTGAGCCGTGATGAAGGGACACGACATATAAAAGGAAAGTTATTTTTTAGTTGGCTCTAAATACCATCGTTTAACGTCACAATATATTTACACACTAAACTTTTAAAAATCCATCAGGATATTTTCCCGAAACTTTTCTTCTAATTAGAGCACGAAATAGGATCAATAATTGCCACGCTTAGGTAATTAATTAACTGGAGAAATCAGTCTCCTGGGTTTGTGCTTAAAAACAGCAGCTTCCATAGTTTCTTGCAATACTTACGCACGTGACATAAAAAAAAATACATAGCTATTCGTATTAACATCATGAGTTTCGAAAGTTAGAGACTAGATACGCGCTCATAGGCTTAATGAAGTCAAAGTAACTTACTATATGCTAGTAGTGAAATTCAATAGACAGAATTGTTTGGAAGCCGTATATGATTGTGGTGGAACGAATTCACACTTCAGAAGTCATCGTGACTGAGGGTCTGAGTGTGCTGGACTTGCTCAACTCCTGACCCCACAAGATTAGACACACACACAAACACACACACACACACACACTCTCTCTCTCTCTCTCTCAAATCTCTCAGTCATTGTAACTATGATCCATTCACTATTATTACAGTGGATACCTCAGATTGGCACTGTCACAGTTGACACGATTAGCTAGCCACACTAGCAGATGTGCAATCTTGACATCGATATATATATATATATATATATATATATATATATATATATATATATATATGTGTGTGTGTGTGTGTGTGTGTATGTATAAAGGTGAACATAGAAGTCAACACTTAGAGGCGACAGTCTGTTTCATTTTAGATGCAACCGGCCACGAGTGCTGTTATTTTTCTCGGCTATTTATATATATTCGGGTCAGTGGTGCATCGTGGGCTAGTCAATTTTGGCGGTTATTTTACAGGAAGTCGTTTATTTGTTTATTTATTTATTTGGGTTAAATTATTTTGCTTGTTTTATTTATTTTTTATTTTTTATTTTTTATTTATTATCTTATATATATATTTATTTATTTTTCATTTTTATTTTAATCAATGTTTTTATTAACGTAGTACAAAAATGTTTATATCGCTTATTTTGTCTTAGTTTAGGAAGATAATTAAAGCTATTTATTCAATTTTGGTGTTGATTGTTGTAGTTTATTCTAACTATTATTTTACCGGGAACAGTTTTTTAATTTGTTTATTACTTCATGTATTTATTTGGATTGATTATCTTTATTTGCTTTTTTTTCTAACGGTTTGTTTATCGGGATTAGTTTGTTAGTTTATTTATTTATTTGGATGAATTTAGGTCAATTTATTTTACGTGTTCTTATTTATTTAGCACGTTATTTAACGTTAGCATAATTTGTTTTCTATGTTTGAATTCGGAGCGCTACAAATTATACTTCGTTCTATCAAAACAGTTTTTGCTCTCGCACTTCCGACTTGTGGAACTATTTTCCAGTTCCCTGCATTCCAGTCAGTTTTGATCTTCAAAAATTTATTTCCACTATCAGTTGTTATCTTCTGTTATCTTGATTTCTGTTCTTTTATTTTTCTCACTCCTTAAATGTGTTTCTCTTTTTCTCATTTTTTGTCACACTCACATCTTAGTGGCTTTATTGCCTTGCTTCGGACGAGATGATTTTTTTTTCAAAAAGTTAATGATTTTTTAAATAATAAAACAAAGGCCTACATGGAATTCATTCTATTACGTCGGATGACGCCCATTTTGTCAACTTTTGTTAGTTAAGCGCCGTCGAATTTTTTTTAATGTCACAAGTAAAAAGTTCACATTCTCACATCATTTCCGTAAATAGTTGGCATGTAACCCAAGGGAAAAAAAAGGTTTTCGACGAGAAGCTGCATTAATCGAATCATAGAGAAACAGAAAAAAAAAATGTTCGTATTTATGAACCAGGTTCAGTTTTATCCATAACTAGCAGCATGGCCCGGCGTTGGCCGTGCTTGATTCGAAAATCGTACGACTCATACAGCAATCGCTATCACTTGACTTAAAATATTTTTGCCCTTCCTTGCCATTAAAGGAGTGCTCTTTGCTGATGTTGCTACATGACTTACTTCTTGCCTATCACACACTGCGAATTTTTTCTAAGCTCTATACTAAACATTAAATCTGTTACGAAAAAAGAACTAAACAAAATGAACACAAAACGATCAGCTTTATAAAAGGACTCGTAACTGGAAAAACCGAATGAAAAAAGAATGTTAACAACAAATACTTTTTCACACCCAACCCAGTTCTCCGGAATCAGAATCAACGTTGAGTTTAAGCAAGTGAATGAGCCAATTCGAGTAAAGTGCCATGCAGATTTAAATTTTTCCCATTTGTGACGAATGCAGCTATCTATTTTTTTTTTTGCATACTAGTTAACATTCGTGTCAGTCAGCTGTTGGCTCTCACGCTGGCCAATAGAATCTTCCTGCCTATTCGTGGCAGCCAGCTATTGGATCTCACTCTGATCAGTACAAAATGACCGCAAACTACCTGAAAACTGCCGTTGAAGCATGAAAAAATCGATTATTTTCACTATCGATGGGAGTTGAGAGATGAAAAGTCGGTCTTGGCCTTGCATGTAAATTTTGGTGCAAATCCGTCGAAAATTGCGACCGTGCATTCGTTACACACACACACACACACATACACATCCTGCCTTTTATAGAAAGAGATATGAATTCACTCAAGAGAATATTTTTTCTTTATCCTGCAAAATAATGACGTCTTTTTAGATCCTGGCATACAGTCGTTTTGTCTTTATGATTTAAGAATACATGAATAAAACGTCTATCAAAACATTTCAGTTCAACAAACATTTATCTTCTTGCCCTTCTGTGTCTTGTCTGCTATTTCTGAATATGTTATACTAATCCTAAGCTCATATAGTCTAAATTTCTTTTTGCATAAATACAGATGCCCGCCCCCAGGTGTCCCTAGGTTTCTCTTGTTGGACCTTCGTTGTTTCTAATTTTCATAAATGACATTCCCGATGTCATTACTTCTCAATTAGGTATCTATGCTGATGACACAACTATTTACTCCTGTCTTGATAATAAGTCTGATCGGTTCGTTGTTAAATGGTACAAGGAGTGACTTGTTAATTTTAACGCCTCAAAAACGAATCTTCTCCCTTTTAATCATCTGAAAGAACCCTTTTTAATTTCCATCAACACGTCTGATATCCATGAGAGTAACATATTGCGCCTCATTGGTCTGGTTCGCTTGCTATGTATTTACAGAGTCTTGATAAAAATCCAAAGAAGAATCGAATCTGCAAACTTACTGGTCATGGCCTGGCATCTTGGCTTCAGTCAGTTTCCCACCACCTTAATATAGTTTCCCTGTGCCCTTTCTATAAATAATTTCATGGTAATTGTTATGATGAACATTCCAGTATGATAGCTAGACTTTATGAATTTAAGCACAGTACTAGACTGGGTCTCATTAAATATCTCCTTGGCGCCAATTAAAACTGGCACCGCTTTATTGGGGGGGGATTTGCTATAGTACGTGTTGACGTTTCTTTTCAGTCATCAATCAGACAAGAACATCCTATTCACAATATCTCTTTCCAGTACCGGCATGCTGATTGGTATTCACTTCGGGACTTTCTTCGAGACACCCCTTGGAACGATTCTCTTAGCCTTCCTATTGAGAATTGTGCCAGTGAGGTTTCTTCTTTGGTCATAACCGGCATCGATGATTTTGTATCTTCTCGGAAATACCAGGGGAAATCAAAAACTTCTCCATAGTTCACACCGGCCTATTCACCCGCTATAGCCTACAGGTATCACCTTTTACCTATTATATACAAGCGTTGCGCTTCTGATCACAACAGACGCCTATTCGTGACAGCACTTAATAGATGTAATAGCTAAGTCATTAGCTAAGTCTTTATTTGCTCATTTAACGAGGCACCGTATTGCATTTAACAAGTTTGTTTCTCGCGTCTACTGGAGGCTCTGTATTAAATAAGATTAAATTTTCTATTCCTCTAGTCCCTCAGTTTGATATTTTGACATTATCTACTGTTTTTCCCATAAATTCTCCGCAGACTCTTGATTAATCAGGAGTGTTCATGTCAGACATTCCTCTTAGAACTGAGTCTCTGTTGAGTGATATGCATATAACCTCTTCCATTGTTTCTACTGACATTTCTAATATGAATCCCTCAAAGTATGTGGACCTGATGGCATATTTGTAATGGTAGATAAGAAACGTGCTCCAGAACTGGCTCCTGTTCTCTCTAAACTGTACAATAAATGCCTCATCGCTTGTAAGTTACCTGCTTGATGGAAACTCTCTCTGCTGTCCCAGTTTTTAAGAACTCAGGTGAACCGTATGACTCTTCGAACATTCGGCCTATCAGCCTTCGACCTTTAAATCAAATCTGAATTGGTTAAGTATCTCACATCGCAGAGTCTTCTTTCATGTAAGCAACATGGCTTTCGATTCTCTAGGTCAACTGCTGACGTATTAACGATTATTGAAGAAAGAGTCTATCAAGCTTTACAAAAGAATAGTTGAAAGGTTAAGGTATTTCAAGACAAATTTTTGTACGGATTCAGTCTTTCTTATCAAATCGCGAAATGAATGTTGTCTTGAATGGCCACTCTTCTTGATCTTTTTGTTTTAAGGAAGATGTTCCCCTGAAGTCTATTCATTGTTCCTAATTTTCATAAATGACTTTCCTGATGTCATCAGTTATCAACTCTTTAGCGATGCTGATAATGACAACTATTTACTCCTGTCTTAATAGTAAGTCAGATTGGTTCAATATGGTCAAATTGGCAGCTGATTGCAAAATGAGTTAACATCATCTGCTGATAAAGCAGACTGTTTTGTTCGTATATTCTCTTTCAGAGCATGTGCACTTGATGCTATCCCTACATCAGTCCTTAAGGAATGCGTACTTGAATTTGTTACTATTTTCTCTACATTCTACAATAAATGCCTTGCTGCTTCTTGCTTTCCTGCCAGTTGGAAATCCTCTTCTGCAGTTCCAGTCCTTAAGAATTCAGGCGAACCGTCTGGTCCTTCTATCGACCCATTAGCCCCCTGCCTCTTTTTAGCAAATCACTAGAGGCTCTAATTAACTTCGACTTGGTTAAGCTTCTCACCGCGGAAAGTCTTCTTTCAGATAAGCAATATTCTTCTATTGGTCAACTGCTAATGTATTAACGATTATTGCAGAGTTTATCAAGCTTTATATAAGAATGGTGAAGCTCAGGCTTTTGCCTTGAACATCTCGAAAGCGTTCGACAGGGTTTGGCTTAACGGTCTTTTTCACAAGTTGAAAGCTTATTGTATTGCAAGACAAATTCTTAACTTAAAGTCTGTCTTATCAAATCGCGAAATAAAAGTTATCTTGAATGGTCACTCTTCTTGATCTTTTTGTATTAATGTAGACGTTCCCCAGGGCACTATCCTTGGATTTACATTGTTCCTAGTTTTCATAAATGACCTTCCTGATGTCATCAGTTATCAAAAAACTAGAGGACCTCATCGAACCTGAACGGGTTAAGAATCTCATATCGCTGAACAATATGGCTTTCGCTTCTCTAAGTCAACTGCTGATGTATTAACGATTATTGCAGAAAGAGTCTATCAAGCTTTACATAAGAAATAAGATTAGTGGCTTACAAGTTGAAAGGTTATGTTATTTCTGGACAAATTATTAACTTATCAAGTTAACAAATTCCTAATTGTGATAATTACGATCACAATAGATACCTATTTGTGACTGTTCAAAATAATTGTAAACATGTTCTCAAAGAGGCTAAGTCTTTGTTTGCTGATAGACTAAGGCACCGTAACAGCTTCTGACAAGTTTCGTTCACTTGACTACTAGTGGCTCTGTAATAGTTTCTCATATAAGAGTAAGTCTTATATTGCTCCTCTCTTCAGTCAAGTTAAGGTGTTAAGATCTGCTTTTGAAGCAGAATATTTTGTTTGTAAATTCTCTTTAAATTCTACTATTGATTCCCCTAGAATATCTGACTTTTCACTTTCTAAGATATCACTTATTGATATGCGCATAACTCCATCCATTGTTTCTGATGTCATCTCTAAATGGGATCCCAACAAAGCATGTGCACTTGAGGGTAGTCCTGCAATAGTCCTTAAGAAATGCGTTTGTCTCTTGCTATCTCTAAACTCTTCAAAATGGATTGTTGCTTTCCTGCTTATTGGAAATCCTTTTCTGTAGCTGGAGTCTTTCAGAACTCAGGTGAACCATCTGATATGTCTATCAACCTTTGACCTCTTTTTGGCAGAGTACTACAACTCTGAATTGTTTAAGCATCCCATCTCGGTCTTCTTTTCATAAAATCAATACGGCTTTTGTTTTTCTAGGTCAAGTACTAATATATTACCGTTTATTGCTGAAAGAGTCTATCAAGCTTTAAAGAAAAATAGTGAAGCTCAATCTATTGCATTGGATATCTTGAAGGCATTTGACAGGGTTTGACATACTGGTCTTCATCATAAGTGATATGTCCCGGAAAGGAATATATTTGAACGAAGTAGCTAAGTGGTTTTGGCTACTATAACCAAGTAGAATAAGGTAGCAGTAATCGACTGGTACGCGTCATATTCACAGGTAAGAAGTGTAGATCAATGGCGTAGTCCAATGGGCGTCGTTATAGACTTAGCTCTCAGACTAAGGCTCTTGACTCTCCTACACGTCTGTCGGTATTTATGACGGACACCAGCCAATCAAATTCAGTGAGAGGGAATACAGGTGTATGAATATTCCATGATATCAATAAGTTTAAAGGTAATGGTATTTTTGGATGAATTTTTAAACTGATTCAGTCTTTCTCATCAAATCATGAAATGAAAGTTATCTTGAATAGCCACTTTTTGGCCGTTACAAATTTTATAGACAGTTTCTCATGAAACCATTTTTATTTGATTAAAAAAAAAAGTTAATATCCTACCCTCTCTTTATGTGCCATGTCCTTTCAAGACATGAGTGATCACGGCTCTACACAACTTCTTGTCCTTTTGATCCTTTGTTATTCATTATTGGTAAAGTTCAGACTGTTGCTTTGGACACATCGAAAGCGTTTGGCATATCGGACTTCTTCAGACTTTGAAAGGCTTTCGTGTTTCCAAATGAATTTTTGAACTGATTCAACTTCTCCTTTCAAGTCACGAAATGAAAGTTGTCCTGAAATGAATGTTATCACTCTTCGAGATATTTTGTACTAATGTAGATAACCACCAGAATCCTCTGTCCTTAGACCTAATTTCTTCTTAAATTTTTATATCAATTATCAACTCGGATATCTATGCTGATGACACAACCTTTACTCATTAGTACGATAATGTCAAATGGCAACTGATCTAAAAAAAAAATAACCCGTTGTTAATTAGGGTAAGGAATCGCTTGTTAATTTTAACTCCCCCAAAACGATAATTCCCTCTGTTAATCAACTAAAAGATCCATTTCCGCCTTCCATCAGGATGACTGATGCTAACCTCCAGGAGATTGACTAGTTGCGCTTTGTTGGGCTAACATTCTCGAAAGATTATAGTGAATCCATCGCTAGTTCTAAGAAATTTATCTGTGTCGTGCTAGACAAGTCTACCATTCGTCCATGCTTTGAATATTGCTACCACATAGGGTCCAGTGCTCCTGCTGTATATTTAGAGATTCCTGATCAAATCCAAAAAAAAATCAGCAATATTATTGATCTTGACCTGGCATCTCAACTTCAGTCAATTTTCCACCGACATAATGTAGATTCCCTGTGTCTTTTCTATAATTACTTTCATGGTAAATGTTCTGATGAAATTTCGCTATGTTGCCTAGACTTTTATGCATTTAACCGCAGTACTAGATTGGCTTCTCATTTTTGGAAATCCCTTCCGGTTCCATACTAACCAACATACAAACTTAGATCTTTAAACATTTTCTACTGGTTACGTCCTCTTTTTTCTTATTCTTTCACATTCAGTAACCCCTTCTTTCTCAGTGGCTTTCATGTCTGGGATGATATGATTTTACACACACACACACACACACACTTATATATATATATATATATATATATATATATATATATATTACGACATTGATATGTTTATACGTTCTTTATATAGATACAAATATTTAAGTATATGCTCTGTTTAAAATAAACGGTATTAACGACATTTCACCGGCCTAAATATCCGAGAAATTGTCACAGGAAATGTGCGTCCTCCGACAGGAATCGAACCTATTTTCCTATACGGAACAGTCATATAGCCTGACGTGCTTTTACCGATTGAGCCACAGAGGATCGTTTTGTTTAGCAAGGTCGATTTTACTGTTTTTAAACTACAATTCTCCATGATTTTTATAATCATAAAAAATGTCTTAAAATAATTGTCGGAGGACCACTCTTGCGTTACAAAGCCAAACTCAAAGGCAATCTTTCTGACAAAGAAAATCGTCAGTGCGAAGGAGCTGGCACCTGCCCTACTCTTTATATATACAAACGTTTAAGTGAGACCGATTTGAGCGGGCAGCACTGCTAAAGGAAAAATCAAGCTAATTTTTCATTAAAGCTACCGCAGCCCGTTTTCGCAACAAAAGACCGACCATTTGCACGAACATCTGCCTTAGAAATGGAGAAAAGTCTATTTTTTTTTCATTGAAGTCTTGCTATAATATCATCGCTGATGACAAATTCATTAACACACACTACTTACTGTTATTTGATTCATATTTTATTCATTTGAGGATAAATATCTTTAAGTGAAGAAGTATATTCTCTAGAGAGAAATAATTATCAGTGAGGTTTCCTGTTTCTGAAACAAAAGATATTACACGAATACTCTTCCTTAGTGAAAATTGACGATGATTTAAAATGCTGACAGCGTTAACTTCAACGAAAAGTTACAACATTTAAGATACATTGTGATTAATTATCGGTTATCTGGATATGTATGAGAGAGTGTGTGAGTGAACGAAAGGAAAGAAATAACATTTTTATAAACCTTATTTTCTTCATGAAATTGGCCAAGCCATTCAGAAATCCAATCTGGAGTCATGTGACCACAGTTTACCAATGATTGATTTAGAAAATATTTTTTTACATATCCATTTCACAATGGTGTTTATCATTTGACCTGTTTTATAAAGTTTCAACAAGTTTCACGAAATTTTGTTTACTACTTTTAGCAGACAATTGCACCGTTTTCCAAATGCAACACGATTGTATTCCGAATGTAACATGATTGTATTCTGAATGTAACATGATTGTATGTCTAATGTAACATGATTGTATGCCGAATGGAACACGATTGTATTCCGAATGTAACATGATTGTATTCCGAATGTAACACGATGGTATTCCGAATTTAAAAGCATTTTATTCCGAATGCAACATGATTGTGTGCCGAATGTAACACGATTGTATTCCGAATGTAACAGGAATGTATTCCGAATGTAACACAAGAGTATCGCGAATATAACACGATTGTATCCCGAATGTAACATCGTTGTATTCTGAATGTAACATGATTGTATGTCGAATGTAATACGATAGTATCCCGAATGTAACATGATTGCATTCCAAATGTAACACGATTGTATTCCGAATGTAAAAGGACTGTATCGCGAATGTAACAGGATTGTATCGCGAATGTAACACGATTGTATCCAGAATGTAACACGATTGTATCCCGAATGTAACATGATTGTATGCCGAATGTAACATGATTGCATTCCGAATGTAACATGATTGTATCCCGAATGTAACATGATTGTATTTAATATACTAATAGAATAAAACACGAACATTAAAAAAAAATGGAGACACTGTAACGTCCTACAAGTAGATCCCATTTTTGTAACGTTCTTATAGTCTTATATACAAACTAATAAAAAATGCGTGTACTAAAATTATTTTGTAAAAATGCTTCTAAAACAGTGTTTCATTATAAAAACAATCACTCAACAGTTTTAGTCAATTTTTACATAAATGTTAAAATTAACGAAAATCAAATATAATCCAGACGGCCATTTCATTACCGCAATTTTTGTTTCATTTTCCTCGGCTTATACACGAGGATATATAGCATAGCATAGATAGATATAAACTGAGATAGATAGGTTTTTTTTTTAAGCATTTCACCCCAGGCAAGAATGCCACTAGTACGCAGGGGGTCATAGAGAATCAAGATGAAAGAAAAAAAATGTAGAGGGGGAATGAGAAAATGATAAAAGATGAACGGGTTTCAAGACATCAGAAGATGACGATTGACGTTGCATTTACATTTTTGAAGATTTTAGTTGTCAGGGAAGCAGTAAATGGAAGTGAGTTCCACAGACAGCAAGCGCGAGAAAATAAACCGTTGGAGTAGAAGTTGCAGTTACATTTAACTATTTCGACAATAAAAGAGTGGGACCTAAATGCCAATCTAGTAGCACGCTTAAATTCATGTCGTCGGGCCACCAGATGAAAGAAGCTCGACAGAATATTTGCACTGAAAGTATTTGTAGAAAAGACAGAGGGAAGCCACATCACGTCTGTGAAAAAGTGATTGGAGTCGGGATGCCAAGCCAGGATCGATTACATTGCAGATCTTTCTTTGGATTTTGTCAAGAACCTCGAGATGAACAGCAGGGGCAGCAGACCAAATATGGCGACAGTATTCAATGCACGGACGAATGGTAGATTTGTAGACATATAGGATAGACTCTGTTGAGAAAAATCTTTTGGCAAGGCACAGTGACCCAACTTTCTTTGCAGCAAATGCAGCTATTGATTCAATATTGTTGTTCCACTTCAAGATATTCGAAAGCATAAGGCCAAGAAGACGCGGTGAGACACTCTCCTGGAGTCTAGCATCAGCCATGTTAATGGCGGGCAGGGAATAATCTCTGTGGTGGTTAAATGAGAGCAGTTACATTTTGGAGGCATTAAAATTTACAAGCCATCTTTTACCGCAGTTACTCACTGATTGAAATTCCTTTTCGAGAGCGGTGGTCAGACACCAATAGATAGATAGATAGATAGATAGATAGATAGATAGATAAATAGATAGATAGAATGGATGTTGCAGAATGGAAGACAATATTTAATCAAAATATGAGGGTGACATTTGCCCCAACTTTCTAAGTGAAGTTGGGACAACAAATAATCGACAACTTGCATTTTTCTTGGCGTTCAACATCAGGCACAGACACTGGAGTAGAATTTACAACTATTTCAGCCACAAAGCTGACAGGAAAAGAGAACGTGATCTAAAGGAAGGGGGAGAATAGAGAGTGAGGAACAGAAGGAAAAAAAAAGAAAAGAAGAAAGAGGGAGAAAGTGAGCGACAAAGATTTGGAGGGAGAAAGCGAGAGTGATAAAAGCAAAAGAGGGAAAACGAGAAATACAATCCTCATGAATTCAAGAACGAGACTTTGACACACTAGGGAGAGTATAGAAACAGAATCAAATTGCTAAGAAAAAAGATATCATTGTCATCATCATTGTTATCATCGTTATCATCATTGTCATCATCATCGTCATCATCATTATCATCATCATTGTCATCAACATTATCATCATCGTCATCATCATTGTCATCATCATCGTCATTATCATTGTCATCCTCATCATCATCGTCAGCAACTTTGTCATCATCATTATCGTCATCATCGGTATCATCATTGTTATCCTCATCGTTATAATCATTGTCATCATCATTGTCATCCTCATCGTCATCATCATTGTCATGATCATCATCGTCATAATCGTTATCATCATTGTCATCATCGTAATCATTGTCATCATCTTTGTCATCATCATCGTCATCATCATAATCATCATCGTCATCATCATTGTCATCATCATCGTCATCATCGTTATCATCATCGTTATCATCATTGTCATCATCGTCATCATCATTGTCATCATCATTGTCATCATCATCGTGATCATCATTATCATCATCGTCATCATCATTGTCATCATCATTGCCATCCTCATCATCATCATTATCATCCTCATCATCAGCAGCAACATTGTCATCATCATCATCGTCATCGTGATCATCATTGTCATCCTCATCGTCATCATCATCGTCAGCAACATCGTCTTCATCATTGTCATCATCATCATCATCGTTTTCATCATCGTCATCATCGTCATCATCATTGTCATCATCATCGTCATCATCATTATCATCATCATTGTCATCATCATCGTCATTATCATTGTCATCCTCATCATCATCATCGTCAGCAACATTGTCATCATCGTCATCATCGGTATCATCATTGTCATCATCATTGTCATCCTCATCGTCATCATCGTCAGCAACATTGTCATCATCATTGTCATCATCATCGTCATCATCGTTATCATCATTGTCATCATCATCGTCATCATCGTCATCATCGTCATCATCTTTGTCATCATCATCGTCATCATCATTTTCATCATCATCATCGTCATCACCGTTATCATCATCGTTTATCATCTTTGTCATCATCATCGTTTATCATCTTTGTCATCATCATCGTCATCATCGTTATCATCATTGTCATCATCGTCGTCATCATCGTTATTATAATCGTTATCATCACTGTCAGCATCGTCATCATCATTGTCATCATCGTCATCATCATTGTCATCATCATCGTCATCATCATTGTCATCATCATTGTCATCATCATCATCATTGTCATCATTATTGTCATCCTCGTCATCTTCATCAGCAACATTGTCATCATCATTGTCATCATCATTGTCATCCTCATCGTCAGCAACATCATCTTCATCATTGTCATCATCATCATCATCGTTTTCATCATTGTCATCATCGTCATCATCGTTATCATCATCGTCATCATCGTCATCATCTTTGTTATCCTCATCATCATCATTGTCATCATCATTGTCATCCTCATCATCAGCAGCAACATTGTCATCATCATCATCGTCATCATCTTTATCATCATTTTCATCCTCATAGTCAGCAACATTGTCTTCATCATTGTCATCATCATCATCATCATCGTTTTTATCATTGTCATCATCGTCATCATCGTTATCATCATCGTCATCATCGTCATCATCTTTGTTATCCTCATCATCATCATTGTCATCATCATTGTCATCCTCATCATCATCAGCAACATTGTCATCATCATCATCGTCATCATCGTTATCATCATTTTCATCCTCATAGTCAGCAACATTGTCTTCATCATTGTCATCATCATCATCATCGTCGTCATTGTTATCATCATTGTCATCCTCATCGTCATTATCATCGTCATCATCATCGTCATCATCATCGTCATTATCATTGTGATTGTAAAGTCACTGCTCAGCTGACCAGTTCCCGCCACACCAACTGGATCTATATTCATTCATGAAATATTTTTTACGATAATATAATTTTTAACGAGCACCTTGTCTTTATTTTTCTCTCCGCACTTCTTATTATTCGTTTTCTTGAATGTGCCGTTCCTTCACGACATTGTTATTGATGGCTCTCCACTATTTCCAGTCCTTTGTTGCTCTTAATAAATTTTGTCTATTTTTTATCTCTCTTAAAGCTTGTCCCACCGTCAATTTACTCAAGCTCATTCTTTTTCTTGTCCTATACGTCGTGTTCCTTTAGTATGTAGATGATCATGGCTCTCCACAATTTCCTACCATTTGTAACTCTTCATAAATCTTGTCTATTTGTTATCTCTCCTAAAACTTGTTCCGCCGCCTTATTTATTTAAGCTTATTATTTTTATTCGCGTATATGTCGTGTCTTTTAGGATGTAGCTGATCATGGCTCTCCACAATTTCCTGTCATTTGTAGCTCTTCATAATTTTGTCTTTATGTTATTTCATCTAAACCTTATTCCACCGTCGATTTACACAAGCTCACGTTGTTTTCCTGTCTCAAATGCATTCAATCTGTCCTATGAGTGCCATATTTTCCAAGCCCTCTTTCCTCACTGTGCCCTAAAATTCTAGCTGCCTCATCCTGATATTAAAGACTCTTTCTTGGACCTAAGTAAACTGTTAAGAAACGGGAAATTTCCTTAGAAACAAAGAAACAGTTATGAAATAGGGAGTTAAAGAGACAGAAATATGGATCTACAAAAAGAGGCTGAGAATTTCCTTTCGCCGCCGCCGACTACACCCGGTAGTGTAAACATGTTTTAGTAGTCTGCTTCTCAGTGTCGTAGGACGATGTTTTAACCATGAGGCTAACTCTCTGCTAGTCAATGACAGCGCTGGTCCAAGCTGATTGATACTCGCTGGCCGCTTCGATTCAAACCAACTGGGTTCTGGATCTCAGAGCACTGGAAAATCGAAGTGCTGGTTCAAGCTGCGGCGGGTGCTATCTTCACGAGGAGTTCATGGGGTTATTCTTCAAATGGTTTCTATAGCTCTCGGTACAACAAAAATGAACCCTTCCCTCATCAATCTCTATACTGACACTAGGCCTTGTCTAATCTTCTGGAAGAACTGTGTTCAAAGTCTTGGAATCAAGAAATCTGGTGGCAGCTGACGAAAATTTAAAAGGCAATTGTTGCGGGTTCTTAGCCCAAAGTCTCCGAGCTGCCTAAAGTCAACTGCTTATATGTACTTCGATCCAAAACTGGCGTGGGGCCGAAGGGTTCTGAGGATTCATTAATTCCAATAAAGTTTTCTTTGTTCCTTGTTTCTGGTTTCTTAATCAACTTTCCAAATTTCGGGAATTATTGCATGGAAGTAGTCAAAGTGATTGCTCCTCCCTTAACTCCTAACTGCATCACTTCACATCTCGCAACGCTACTCCGCACAGACTGAGCTA
This sequence comes from Acanthosepion pharaonis, assembly GCA_903632075.3. NCBI lineage: Eukaryota > Metazoa > Mollusca > Cephalopoda > Sepiida > Sepiidae > Acanthosepion > Acanthosepion pharaonis. The sequence continues at coordinate 1,251,914 of CAHIKZ030003780.1, forward strand.
AATTCTGCCCCTTTCTCCTTCCTTCTCGGTATTCTAAATCTGCTCGCTTCTCAGGGTTGGCATAACTGTCCTCGTGACAAATATATTTTTAAAGTGCGTAGGAGAAAGGGCGTAGTTTATTCTCCTCATTAATTTCAATTCTCTGACTCCTTTCCTGTACCCACAAACCAGTTTACATTATTTTAATCTTCCGGGAGATAGATAAAAATTATTTCCCGATATTTTTTCATGAATGAAAATATATTTGCCTAAATTCTTAATAAAGAAACACACTGTTTTCCATTTTGTGCCGGTCACCGTCTTAGCGAAAACATAAACCAGATCACCTGACGGATTGATTTTCATAGTTCCAAAACTCACAGTGTTTCATTCTGTATCATTTCTAGATTCGTTTTCGCTAACGAAACTATAATTCCCGTCTGCTTCTCTTTTCGCTAGTGACATGTGTTTTTTTTTAATTTCCCAAGAAAGAGATAAAGCCATTTCCCAATTTGCTTTACCCGCATGCCAGATTTTCGATAAATAAAAAAGTAAACTCTTAGTGCATCATTCCAGTTCATAGCTGATATCCATTAGACATGGCATGTAGAACTAGAACAGTCTACCCCAGTGAGCGAAATAAAGGGTTCAGTTCGACATTCCAAACACCTGAAGAAGGTCGGAGCGTTGTAATAAATATGGCGACAAAGATGAGGACAATAGTCCGAATAATGTAAATAGTGTATCTTTCACTTCATATTAAATTCTCCCGCACCACATTCTTCAAATATTTGCTCTGGTGATCAAAAGACATTCTATTCTTAGCTGTTTTAATCTTTTTTTGTTTCCTTTTTATTACTCAATAATCTCTGCCCCACCTTTTCGCATTGTCGAATATTCCGTTTGCATCATTCGAAAGCTTTATAGAAAGTGGTTTGTTTAATATCCTATACAGTTCATCGTAATACATCTGGCCACGATTTCAATTTAATAAATGACAGTTTGATCAGAAGAGAAAATTATTTACGAAGAAAATGCAGTGAGAGTGCGCTGATTTCCCAATTCTTGACAATAAACTTAACCATGGCCACACATACTATCACAAATCATCGCAGAAGTATCACAATGTGTCATACCCATGTGTCATACCATAATCCCAATTCATACCCAGTAATTAATAATAAAATTTGAGATTTTTCATATTTACCTTTTATATTAACTGTAACGAAAAAATGAGTACAGCCAATATATTCCCATGAGCCGCATATTAAAGGTCAACAAAGCGCATGTGGCTCGCGAGCCGCGATTTGGCCACCCTTGGTATAGATATCAAAATATCTCAAAAAGTCGACAAATATCGGTTTAATAGCAATTTAATTGTAAAAACATTGATTTATATAATCAAATCTGACAAAGTAGAACGTTAACTTTCGCTTTAATCAAAAAAATTTATTCCAAATTCTTCTTTTTTTTTACTGCCATATTGTTCTAGCTGAGGCGGAAGTAAATCTTTTAAATTCATTTTCCGTCACCGCCTATCATTCATTCAAATATCTGAAAATTTTGAACAAAAAGAAATTTCCATTCGTTTAGCTTATTCTGCTAAACTGCTAATTTCTAAAACTTTGCATAATTTGGTTGGAATTTTTTTCAAAAGAATGGATTGTCCCTAAATATTAGCCTTGAGAATAAATTCCAATTATTTTTTCTTGATAATCGGATCAGATTAATAAAAGTAAAATATTAAATTGAAACAATTTAATAACATATTCAAAATTCATGAGAAAAGCTGTAAGAAATTCAATATTTCATTAGGGAAAATTAAAGGTATTCAATATTTCAACAGAAGAAAGCAGAACAAATCTATGTTCACAAACGTATTTCGCTGTCTCTCTCTCTCTCTCTCTCTCTCTCTCTCTCTCTCTTATACATATACAGATTTCACTTTTCGTTTCACCTTTTGGAAGTGATGTCTGATGATCCAGCGTCCTTTAAAAGGGCTCTGGTGAAATAAATTATTACAATGGAACCTTAAAGTGGTCTGTTTTTTCTTTAATATATATATATATATATATATATATATATATATATATATGTGTGTGTGTGTGTGTGTGTGTGTGTGTGTGTGTGTGTGTGTGTGTGTGTGTGTGTGTGACACTCAGAACCGAAAGATAGAAAAAAAGGAAAGGAATAAGAGAGTATAAGGATAGAAGAAATTTCGAAAATAAAGAACCACGACATTCTATACGTGTTCACATACACAGGCGTTCATGCACACGTACACATACATATATACCAACACATACGTATATACCAACATATACATATATACCAACATATACATACACAAAGAAGAAAAAAAATAAACCTAAAGTCAATAAAAAAATGCATAAATTATTATTTTAACTTAATATAAAATTAATTAAAATGGGAAATTCGGTAAACAATTGCTGATACCTCCTGACGAGTGGAACGAACGATTACAATTATTTATCTACGAAACTCTGGAGACGATGTCCAAAAATTATTTTCATATATTCTCAGTTTACATTTCTGTTTTATTTTTATAGATATAATTTGTTTAAGTAAATGCTCTGTTTTCTAATAAACAGTATTGATTACATTTACAGGCCTGAATGTCCAAGAAACTTCGTAAAACAATATGCCCACTGACTGGAATATATATATATATATATATATATATATGTGTGTGTGTGTGTGTTTGTGTGTGCGTGCGTGTGTGTGTGTGTGTGTGCGAAAGAGATTGATCTGAAAATGGTAAAAATATTCAATGGATGTACGGTTGGCGTTAGGAATATAAAATGAGAAATATCTTGAGAAAATCAAAATCAGAGAACCACGTTCGAATTTCGGGTTCGTTAGATTCATTTACGAGCAAATACTCTTGGGAAAAGGTATGAATCCATATCTCCGTCTCCAAGTAGCTATGGGTTAAATAGTAGGAGAGACCGGGCACTTTACCTTTGTTTGGCAACCATTCTAGGAGAAGCACAACAGTGAATTTCAAATCTGATTATTCTCGTTTGGGGACGTTGTGGCAGGGTTAGGGGTACAACTTCTTTGTATTCGCTTATTCCGAAAAGTATGTTGTTGTTTTTTTCTGTACAAAACTTGACTATGATAATATTTGCAGGCAGTCTGGTTTTGGTTCAATGAACTGATCTGCTGGACCTTCATACGTCTAAGACGGAGGGGAAGTCCATCATATAACAGATAGGGCTGCAGAGGGAGAGTCCATCATATAACAGGTAGGGTTGCAGAGAGAGAGTCCATCATATAACAGATAGGGCTGCAGAGGGAGAGTCCATCATATAACAGATAGGGCTGCAGAGGGAGAGTCCATCATATAACAGGTAGGGCTGCAAAGGGAGAGTCCATCATATAACAGGTGGGGGGCTGCAGAGGAGAGTCCATCATATAACAGATAGGGGCTGCAGAGGGAGAGTCCATCATATAACAGGTAGGGCTGCAGAGGGAGAGTCCATCATATAACAGATAGGGCTGCAGAGGGAGAGTCCATCATATAACAGATAGGGCTGCAGAGGGAGAGTCCATCATATAACAGGTAGGGCTGCAAAGGGAGAGTCCATCATATAACAGGTAGGGCTGCAGAGGGAGAGTCCATCATATAACAGATAGGGCTGCAGAGGGAGAGTCCATCATATAACAGGTAGGGCTGCAGAGGGAGAGTCCATCATATAACAGATAGGGCTGCAGAGGGAGAGTCCATCATATAACAGGTAGGGCTGCAGAGGGAGAGTCCATCATATAACAGATAGGGCTGCAGAGGAGAGTCCATCATATAACAGATAGGGCTGCAGAGGGAGAGTCCATTCTATAACAGGTAGGGCTGCATAGGGAGAGTCCATCATATAACAGATAGGGCTGCAGAGGGAGAGTCCATCATATAACAGGATGGGCTGCAGAGGGAGAGTCCATCATATAACAGATAGTGCTGCAGAGGGAGAGTCAATCATATAACAGGTAGGGCTGCAGAGGGAGAGTCCATCATATAACAGATAGGGCTGCAGAGAGAGAGTCCATCATATAACAGATAGGACTGCAGAGGGAGAGTCCATCATATAGCAGATAGGGCTGCAGAGGGAGAGTCCATCATATAACAAGTAGGGCTGCAGAGGGAGAGTCCATCATATAACAGGTATTGTCATTACTACTTAGGCAATAGTGGTTATGCCTAGTGTATCCATTGCTACTAATACCCAGTTGCTATAGCCTTTGTCATTACTCTCCGAATAAAACAGACAAGACTGCTATATCCATTATCATTAATACGTGGACAATAGCAGATATGACTAGTGTGCCTGTTATGGCTACTATATCCAAACAACATAAAGTGCCTACTTCGCATAAATGGACATTTCGTCACTGATGGCTGCTATATCCATTGTCATTACTGTTTTCTTTCTAATAAACGTTCCCAAGTCTCAATACAAAACCCAAGAGTCCCTTAAGGTAGAGATTTACTTTAGTCAGATTTATGCATGGACGTATGAGGAGGAAGTAAATACATATGAGGACCTGTAGGACAGATAATGGTTGATCCTATGCTTAAAGAGGTTGAGATTTTAGGGATCGGAGAAGCATCCTCTCGGGAGTCTGATCCATAAAGTTGAAGTTATCTGAACAGAATTTGCTACTTTATCTGTTTCTTTGATTATCCGGGTACTAACAGATATAACTGCTAGATACATTAACATTACGACCTGTTGCTTTTTTAATAAATGCTCACAAGACTCAGTACACGACCCAAGAGTCACTCAAGGTAGAGGGTTGATGAGTGTGATCTTTGTATGGACGTAAGAACATATTATGAGGATATGCACGATAGATAATAGTTGATCCTAAGATTAAAGGGATTACAGGGATCGGGGAAGCATCTATTCGTGAATCTATCCCACAATATAGCGGTTCGAGGGAGGAAGAGCTGATTCATCTATTGCCGTTACTATCCAGTTACAGATATGTTTGCTCTATCTACAGTCATTAATATTTGAACAATAACAGAAATGGCTGCTATAGCTATAGTCAGTTTTGAAAGGGTAATGCTAGGTGTTCATTAACAAAATAAATACAGAGAAATGTGAAGAATAAATGAATGAAAATAATCATATAATAAAAATTATAAAAGATTTTTATCTCAAAATTAATCAAGCAAATGGATTGTTAATTAGAAACGTTCGATGTTTCGTCATTTTTCTTTGTTCGATAATTTTTAATTTGCGGATGGACACAATGTCTTCAAAATTACTTCATCAATGAATTTTTATGCAACCTAAACGATTATTTGGATAATTGAATGTAATCAATAATGGCAGTTAATTTACTATCATTTCATTACTAGTTTGAGTATTGCGCAAAATGTTTTGTATTTTGATCGTCAAGGCAACCCGTCAAATATTGATTCTAAAGCATTTCTTTTCTTCTTTTTGAAATACAAAATAAAAAAGAAACATTTCCGATAATTCTGATTCATTTGCTCGGGATTTGGCTGATCAGAAAAATCTAATTTCTTTTCTAACCAACAAGTTTTGTTGCTTCAAAACATTTTGCTTATAAAAAAAAAAGCCAGAACGGAAGCTATCTTTTTTATTCAATTAAAGAGAGAGACGCATACAGAAAATTAGAGAAAGAGAGTGAGAGCAAGAGAGAAAATAAAAGAGAAAGAGGTTGAAAAAGAATGCAAATGAGAGAGAGATAGAGTAATTAAGAGAAAGAAAGGGAAATTGAGAGAGAGAGAAATTATGAGAGAGAGATAGAGAAATTAAGAGTGTACAAGAGAGAGAAAATGAAAAAGGGAGGAATTGAGAGAGAGGGAAAAAAACTGCGAGAGAAACAGACAGAGAAACTGAGAGAGAGTGCAAGCGTGGGAAAATAAGAGAGACAGAAATTGAGAGAGAGAAAAACTGAGAGAGAGAGAGAGGGAAATTAAGAGAAAATGTGTGGGAGAGAGGAGAGAGAGACAAGTGGGAGAGAAATTGAGAGAAAGCACAAGTGAGATAAAATGATAGAAAGACAAAACGAGAGAGAGAGGGGGAAATTGATAGCGAGAGTACAAGTGAGAGAAAATGAGAGAGAAATTGATAGAGAGAGAGAATAAAGTAAGAATGAGAGAGACACAAGAAATAAGAGAAAATGAAAAGAGAGAGGAAGAGGAGAGAGAAATTGAGAGGAAGAGAGATCAAAGGGACGAGGAAAAAGAAAGAGAGAAAAAGAGAGAGGTGAGTGAGAGAAAAGGGAAATTGAGAAACCAGAGGCGAAAATGAGAGAGGGGAGGGAGAGGGAAGAGAGGGGAGGGGAAAAAGAGAGGAAGGGAAGAGAGGAAGGGGAAGAGAGAGAGAGTATGCACAAGAAAGAGAGATACAAAGAAATTTAGAAATAAGAGAGAGGAAGAGAGAGCAAGTGGGGGGAAAGAAGAGAGAAAATGATACAGAAGGAGGGAGAGAGAGAGAGCGAGATAAGACTAAGAGAGAGGGGAAGAGAGGATAGAGAAATTGACAGAGAGGGAGCAAATAAGAGAAATAAAGAGTGAAAGAGAGAAATAGAGAAAGAACTCGAGAGAAAATGAGGTGAAAACATAGATGAGAAGAGAGAAGAGAGAGAGAGGAAATAAGAGAGAGGGAAGAGAGAGAGGAAAGAGAGAGTGAAGAGGAGAGAATAAGAGAGAGGAAGAGAGAGCAAGTGAGAGAAAATAAGAGAGAGGGGAAGAGAGAGAGGGGAAATAGAGAGAGAGGAAGAGAAGAGAGAGGAAGAGAGAGAGAAATAAGAGAGAGGAAGAGAGAGCAAGTGAGGGGAATAAGAGAGGGGAAGAGAGGTGAGGGAGAGAGGAAGAGAGAGCAAGTGAGGGGAAATAAGAGAGAGAGGGGAAATAGAGAGAGGAAGAGAGAGAGAGGAAGAGAGAAGAGAGGAAATAAGAGAGAGGAAGAGAGAGAGAGGGGAAATAAGAGAGAGGAAGAGAGAGCAAGAGGGGAGAGGGAGAAGAGGAAGAGAGAGGAAGAGAGAGCAAGAGAGAGGGGGGGAAGAGAGAGAGAGAGGAAGAGAGAGCAAGTGAAGGGGAAATAAGAGAGAGGAAGAGAGAGCAAGTGAGAGGAGAGAAAGAGAGCAAGGAGGGAAATAAGAGAGAGGAAGAGAGAGAGAAAGAAGAGAGGGAAAGCAAAGAGAGAGGAAGAGAGAGCAAGTGAGGGGAAGAAGGAAAGAGAGAGGAAGAGAGAGCAAGAAGAGGGAAATAGAGAGGAAGAGAGAAAGGAAGAGAAGAGAGAGAGAAGAGGAAGAGTGAAGAGGGGAAAGAGAAAGAGAAATAAGAGAGAGGAAGAGAGAGCAAGTAAGAGAGAGGAGGGAAATAAGAGAGAGGAAGAGAGAGCAAGTGAGGGGAAATAAGAGAGAGGAAGAGAGAGCAAGAGCAAGGAGGGGGGAGAGAGGAAAGAAGAGAGAGGAAGAGGAAGAGAGCAAGTGAGGGAAATAAGAGAGAGGAAGAGAGAGAGAGGCAAGAGAGAGGAGAAAATAAGAGAGGGGAAGAGAAGAGAGAGAGGAAGAGAGAGAGAGGGAAGAGGGGAAAGAAGAGAGAGAGGAAGAGAGGGAAATAAGAGAGAGGAAGAGAGAGAGGAAATAAGAGAGAGGAAGAGAGAGCAAGAGGGGAAGAGAGAGGAAAGAAGAGAGAGGAAGAGAGAGCAAGTGAGGGGAAAAGAGAGAGGAAGAGAGGAAGAGAATGAGGGAAAGAGAGAGGAAGAGGAAAGGGGAAATAAGAGAGAAGAGAGAGGAAGAGAGAGCAAGGAGGGGAAATAAGAGAGAGGAAAGAGAGCAAGGAGGGGAAATAAGAGAGGAAGAGAGAAGAGAGAGCAGAGGAGAGGGAAGAGAGCAAGAGAGGAAGAGAGAGGAAGAGAGAGTGAGAGAAATAAGAGGGGAAAGAAGAGAGAGGAAGAGAGAGAGGGGAAATAAGAGAGAGGAAGAGAGAGGGAGGGGAAATAAGAGAGAGAGAGGAAGAGGAGAGCAAGAGAGGGGAAATAAGAGAGAGGAAGAGAGAGCAAGAAATAAGAGAGAGGAAGAGGGAAATAAGAGAGAGGAAGAGAGAGCAAGTGAGGGGAAATAAGAGAGAGGAAGAGAGAGCAAGTGAGGGGAAATAAGAGAGAGGAAGAGAGAGCAAGTGAGGGGAAATAAGAGAGAGGAAGAGAGAGCAAGTGAGAGGAAATAAGAGAGAGGAAGAGAGAGCAAGTAAGTGAGGGAAGAAGAGGAGAAGAGAGAGGAGGGGAAATAAGAGAGAGGAAGAGGAAAGGAAGAGAGAGGAAGAGAGAGCAAGAGAGAGGAAAGAGAGAGAAAGAGAGAGAAGAGAGAGGAAGAGGAAGAGAGAGCAAGAGAGAGGAAATAAGAGAGAGGGGAAGAGAGGAAGAGAGAGCAAGTGAGGGGAAATAAGAGAGAGGAAGAGAGAGCAAGGGAAGAGAGAGGAAGGAAGAGAGCAAGGAAATAAGAGAGGAAGAGAGAGCAAGGAGGGGAAATAAGAGAGAGGAAGAGAGAGCAAGAAATGAGGGGAAATAAGAGAGAGGAAGAAGAGAGAGCAAGAGAGGGGAGGAGAGAAATAAGAGAGAGGAAGAGAGAGCAAGGGAAATAAGAGAGAGGAAGAGGGGAAATAAGAGAGAGGAAGAGAGAGCAAGTGAGGGAAATAAGAGAGAGGAAGAGAGAGCAAGTGAGAGGAAATAAGAGAGAGGAAGAGAGAGCAAGTGAGGGGAAATAAGAGAGAGGAAGAGAGAGCAAGTGAGGGGAAATAAGAGAGAGGAAGAGAGAGCAAGTGAGGGGAAATAAGAGAGAGGAAGAGAGGGAGAGAATTAATACGAGGATATAAACAGAACCATGAAGAAGAGATTCGAAAATTGAGGGGACGAATATCTGAAAGAAAGTAATTATAAATGAAACAACATAAACATGATTGCGAAGAGGAAACCTAAAATGAGAAAAGAAAACTCTTAATGAAGACCGAGAAAAATACTACCGCAAACATTTATATAAAGATCAAAAATCAAAATGACACAGAGAATGCAACCTAGGTAGATATTGAGATAAAAGAATCAACCACATAATAAAAGAATTTCAAAAGTACATCTAACTGGGTGGGAAGGCTTATCCACTGAGAACTATGCAACTATAAGACCATCTTTAATTATCGTGAAGAAAAAAATCAGTTGCCTCCCAAAGTGTCATGGACCAGACAAGCCCCAATCGAGATTGACATCAAGAAACGCAAATGTAGATGGGTCGGCCACACACTCTGCAAGCGTGTTTTTAGTGTCACCAGCCAGGAACTTGACTGGAATCCACAAGAGAAGCGAAAAGTGGGTCGACCAAAACGCAGATGAGTTGGCGCAGAAGTGAAGGCAGCCAGCACGACATGGGCCGAGCTGAAGAGGAACGCCCAGAACCGCGTTCGTTAGAGAGGTGCTTGTTGCGGCCCTATGTCTCCTAAGGATCCTAGAGGCATAATGATATATTATAAATGAAAACTGTTTTCATTTAATCACCACAGAGAAAATTTCATGTCTGATGTCAGCATGCCTGATACTAAACCCCACAACAGCAGCACTCTACCTCACGTTTTTCCCTGACATGAAATGGAGCGACTATATCGAGTCAATTTCTATATCTATGTATGTCTCTGGAACATCCTTGATATCAGGTGGCTGGAAGTTGTCTCCAATGACCAACTATGGGACAGGACCAGACAAGCCCCAATCGAGATTGACATCAAGAAACGGAAATGTGGAAGGATCGGTCACACATTCGACAAGCCTGCTTCTATTGTCACCGGGAACGCCTTTGACTAGAATCCACAAGGTAAGCAAAAAGTGGGTCGACCAAGACGTAGAAGTGTTGACGTAGAGTTGAAGGCAGCCGGCACGACGTGAGCCGAGCTGAAGAGGGTCGTCCGGAACTGCGTCTGTTGGAGAGGTTTTGTTGCGGCCCTGTGTTCACGAAGGAAGCAAGAGGCATAATATATACAATATATGCAGAATTTTATTTCTTTTTTGATATTTTCTGATTTACCGCTTTTTTTCTTCTCTTTCATTCATTCTTTTTTCTGTTTTTTTTCTTTCATTTCTTTTTTTTTTTTGCTTTATTATTTTATTGACCCTTTCCAATGCCTTAAGGAATTGTTGTTCTTTTATGAATTCTTACAGTTCTTTCTATCAGCATAAGTCCCTATGATCTTTGCTACTTTTCCGACCACTGCGCCACCATCGCCCAATACTCGTACTAAATGCCCATCGTCAAAATTACTTCCACATCCGCTGCAGCAATCAGGCTGGCTGGCTGATTCCCAAGCACTGGCATGGAGTGCAGATGCGTCGAATCAATCGGTCAAGTCGGACGAAGAAAATTCGTAATGAAGGAAAAGCAATGTAGACAAAAGCAGTTATTCGCAAGTGAAACACTCGACGCTTGATTGTTTTCTGAAAAAATCTATTCACTCTTTTGAGAGAGGGAGACCACTTACGATATCCTATGATAATAAACCTCCACCTGATTACTTAATTTTAATAGAACATTCTTAATATATTTATATATTCTTTTTCTTTTTATGTTCCATGTCCTTTCAGGACGTAGGCGATCATGGCTCTCCACCTCTCTCTATCCCTTGCAGCTCTCAACAAGTTCCTTCCATCTGCCACCTCCTCCAGACAACGTTCTGTCATCCACTTGCTTAAGTCCGCCAGGTATGTCACACGCTTCTTTCTCTTGTCTCTCTTTCCCTCTATTCGACCCGTGAGTATCAGATTCTCCAGGCCCTCCTTCCTCATTATTTGTCCTAGAAACTTCAGCTGCCTCTTTCTGATGTTAAGTATAAGCCTTTTCCTTCTTTGCATCCTCTCTAAGGCCACATCGTTACTCAAACGCTTGGTCCATGATATCCTTAGTATCCTTCTGTAGAACCACATCTCCGTCGCCTCGAGTCTCTTCTTCATCTTTGAGGAAATCGTCCAACGTTCGCTGCCGTAAAGAAGGACAGATGTCACGTAACGGCTCATTATTCTTTTCTTTGTTACCCAAGAAATCCTCCTGTCTTGCCATACTCTGCCCAGCTGTTGGAATGCGTCCTTGGCCATCCCAATATGCCTACGGATCTGAGTGTCGCACTTTCCGTCCTCTGTCAAAATGCTTCCCAGATATTTAAACTTCCGCGTCTGCTTGAGTCTAGTGTTCCCGACTTTCAAATCGCATTTGGGGCTCATCCTCTTACTGACAACCACGCATTCTGTCTTCCTGTAGTCCCTTCTTCTCACTCTCCGTCGCTAGCTTCTGTAGGAGATTTCGTGATTTCTTTTCCGTGTCTGCTATCAGTACTGTGTCATCTGCGTATCTTATGTTGTTAAGATTGTGACCGCCAATGCTAAATCCCGGTAGGGTTTCCAATTCTCTCAGAATTGCCTCGTTGTATAGGTTGTACAGGTCGGGTGAGAAGACGCATCCTTGCCTTACTCCCCTTTCTATTTTTGTATATTCGCTGAACGCGTTCTTTATGCACATGCATGCTGTTTCCTGCCAGTATAGATTCTTGATTATTCTAATATCCTTAAATGAAAGATCTAGTAAAATATTTTGTTTTTAATTCTTAAAATTAACAATATTTTAGTTCATTTTTCTTTACACAGTATCATTAAGCTCAAGTTATAACGGGTGTTCCAATAACTTGGACTAATTTTAAATATGAATTAACTTTAAGCGTCTAATGATCTTTTTGTTTTTCGTTCAGATTTAACAACTTAAGTCTTTGGCAATTTCAACCATGGAAAGATTAACAATCAAACAATGTGTTAAAGTTATCGAAGCCTATTACGAAAATGGAACAGAAATGCAATGAGAAGTTCCCAGGTCGCATCAACTCTCGAAACAGCGAAGTCAATCGACCACTATACTCATGCGACTTGACGCCTTTAGATTTCTTCCTTTGGGGTCATCTCAAAAGTAAGGTCTATGCCAACAAGTCACCAACAATTCAACAGCTGAAGGATGAGATAATAAGTCATATTGGTGAGATCGAGGAGCAACTATGCAGAGACGTCATCAAAAAATTAACCATTTGGGTGATATTTTTCACACAATTGTCATGACTTAAATAACATGTTCCAATAGAGAAATAAATAAATTTTCAACAGTAACACTGATTTATGTACTGCTGACTTTGATCCGTCTTAATGAAACACCTTTTATAATCAATTCATATTTCTATTTATCAAGTTTAACATCCGCAGAAAGACGAAGAAAAAGTATTGGAATGAAAAGATAGCGAGTTAAAATGCAAGTCTAAAAAACTGTGTGTGTGAGAAAAAAGAAAACATTATTAATGCGAGGGGAAAAATGACAGCAACAGATGTTAAACAGGATCGAACGTGAATGTATTGTACTCTACTCGTTGTCATCTTACCCTCATATATATATATATATATATATATAACACTAATAATCTTATAAATATAAGCAGCTATACTCGCCCGGCAAAACCTTAGGTGTTTTAGCCTGTAAATGAATAAACCAATACCCAAGGGGAAAAAAGGGGAAAAAAAGAAAGAACTAAGAACATGTACTCCCGGCAAAAATAATCGTCGAAAATCTAAGTACAGAGTCCAAAGAAAAAAAAACCCGGCACGAGTAAAGTAAAAATAACTAAGCAAAGTGCTCAATACGCTAAGTAGAGCACACCAGTCTGGCCTGACGATCCGCGTAGGTGAAACCTAGGTAGGTTTGTCTGGCTCTTTAGGTTTATTTATATATATATATATATATATATATATATATATATATAATACGATAGGAATTAAGATTACATTAGGTTAATGATCAATTTTCTCTTTGTAAATTAAAACCAGTCAATGGAGGATAAATGACTGAAATAAAAATGGCCAAATAGAAGTAGAAAAGAAAGAAGGAAGAAAAATGGAAAAAAAGAGCGAATAAAAACAAGGAAGTAGTGTAAGTCCAGATATGAGGGGTGGTTAGAGGAGAAAGGAAGAGAAAAAACCTTATTGTTATACAACAGCAACCAGAAGGTAGTTTAGACTTAAAGAAAACCTTCTTAAAACTATAAACAAAAATATTATTATTAAAGAGATATGCCCATTTATACGAAAGAATTAAAGGTATGTTAAAATAAACAATATATCAGAAAAAAATAAGAACAAAAATATAAAAATTAATATACTGAAATAATTATATTATCTTAGGAAGAAGTATGACATTTATCATCTACATTTAAATCAATATATTTTAAATTAAACATATTAAATAATTCCCATCTACAAGGGGGAAAAAGTTAATATTTATCTTCTAATATATAACATAATGAACCAATAAAAGGAAAACTAAATAAAAGTAAAAAGCTACAAATTAGAAAAGAAAATTAATGAAGCTTGTTAACACATTAGCTAAATACGTTCGTAGTAGCCCTGTTCGCTTAACGTTCAAGATACATTCAATAATCACTTAACAATTAACCGTTAATAAACTAGGAAGCAAATCGTAATCAATCAATAGTCAATCTGTAGTTCAAGGTTTACTTGACCTCCCACTTAGGTTGTGATACAAGGTCGGTTTTTAACGTGCGGACCCGAGTGTTTCTACACGGGCCACTGGTCTAATCTGGTAAAAGCTTGTCTAAGCTGGTTATAGCTTGTCTAATCTGGTCAGAGATAGTCTAAGCTAGCCATAACGTGTCATACCACGCAACGGTGAGTGGTGGGAAGCAAGGAAGGGGAGGTGGCCTTCGGCACGGAACAGATATAATTACCGCATACATCCCAACTGGGGAAAAAAAAACACTTTTCCTTGTCTGTCAATGATCTCGGAAGAATATGGGGATTGGGGCAGTATGTCGCCTGATACAGCTATTTATACACCTGGCGGAAAACATATTCGTATGACCAGAGTCACGTTCGAACCTCGGTGTCGGCAGAGAATTCGACTAGCTTAGCTGGAGACGAATCTCCAACTAATTGCCAAAGCAAGTCAGAGGAGAAATAGTAAACACTTCAAACGTCACGTGACTTCCTATATATGTATTTCCTCTATGGTCACGTGGTCTACTTAACTCAATGATGAGATCGCCTGTGTTTGCTCACTGGCGTTCCATGTTTAAACTCAAGTGCCGGTAGCGACACTTTTTTTCCCTATATAACAGTTAGGATATTGTATATGAATGTTGATCAAAAGCGGAGCATAGGAGCTGTTACACAAAGGGTAGATCAAACGTGACACGTAAGAGATAAAACGAGAAGATGTAGAAATATTATGCGAATAATAGGGGATAATATGCACGGCTTAGGAGAAAGTACACATGGGGTAGGTGATCAATCGCGCAGGTTATGCATCATATGCACAGGTCTTAACATGTGCATATGATGCATAACCTGCGATCATATCCGTGAAGATCACACTGTGGTCATATACGTGAAGATCACACTAGCGTTTTTTAAACATAATTACCACAAGCGATTTGATAATCAGAGCGAGGTAGTAGAACAAACTCGAAGGTTTGGTTTGGTTTGTGTTATTTAATAACAACAAAATTTTTATTGTTGGTAATATTTTTTTCAAAAAATTTATTGCTGGTAATAAGTATTTCTGGTATTAAGATCTATTTTTTACACTTTTATAGTGTTTGCCGCCAGTTTGGGGGTAAACTATTTACCCATAACTGGGACCCTAACAGGTGCTACCACCCCGGGTCAGGATGGATGTAGGAGTGCCAGCAATTAAGAGGTGGTTCCATGCTCCTCAAAACCTCCTGATCCGAGGTCTTGCTGTTGGACGTAGTTTATAGTCATACGCAGGACGCGGATTAGGTTTATCGTCTTACCCTGGACGCGGATATGGTTTATCGTCTTACCCAGGCGCGGAAGTGGTTTATTGTCATACACAGAACGGCACTCGAAGGTGAGATCATACGTGCAAGGCGAATGATCCTAAGGGTGGGTCGAAGGAATATATGCATGGGGTATAGAAGATCGAACGGATACAAGGCCTGATAGGAAAGTTTATGAAAGAATTTAGAAGGTGCTAAGTGCTATCTGCATCTGACTTTTGGAGTTCGATACTTACTGATGTTGTTTTTTTTTGTTTTTTGTTGTTGTTTTTTTGTTTTTTCGAATACCCACCTCATCAGCTGTAACTGAGAAAAAATCAAACAATGTCAGTATTCGCCTATTTTTTCATTTGCACTCAGCCAATAAACACGAATGTAAAATAGAAACAAACGCTGGGGTAGCTCTCAAAAAAATCAATGATATATCGATACCCTGTAATTCAATCAAATGAGGCTGATACTCTAATAATCGATATGATCAATTAGAAACGCAAGTTTCTCTTTATAAATCCTTTTCTTTATTTGGGTCTAAGGGTTAGTGAGATAATAGAATATCGAACTCCTATTGATTTCAAGATGACAACAAGAAGCAATTTGATGAAGTGTGATTCAAATTCTTATCAACAAATACAAACCACTGTAACAAATAAATCCATTAGCATGATTCTGTTTCTACGTGTGTATATAGGTGTATATGTGTATAGGTATTTTGGTGATTGTCTATGCAGTTTTAATATAGGGCAGTAAAACTTTGTACAGATCAACCTCGGTTCTCGAACCTCTCAGATCTCGAAGAAATCGGTTTTCGCACAGAAAATTCAAGATGAAAATGCCTCGGTGATCGAACAAAATTTCAGTTCTCGAACAACATTGCCGAACCGAGCCGACCTAAGCCGATCCGATCCGAGCCGAGCCGAGCCGAGTTAACCCGAACGGAATCGTTTCTGAGTCGACCGCCGTGTTGCATACATTCGTGCGTTGTGTTGTGCTTTTCTTTTCCAAATTTATTGTAATGTGACTTTTTTTTTTCTCTGCATTGATTCCTACTGGAAAAAAATAGTTTCGGTTCACGAATATTTCGGGTTACGAACGGCCTCCGGAACGAAGTAAATTCGTAAACCACTGTATAAATACACATACACACAGACATACGCTCACTTATATATAGAGAGCATACCTATAACATATGATATAGGTTTAAACTACATTCATGGGTAAAAATTCTAAATATCAAAGTGTATTAAAATCAAAAATAGATATGTAAATATAAAAGCCGATACTGATGCCGATAACAACCGGTGACAGTTTGTTTCATGTCTATTTCATATATATATATATATATATATATATATATATATATATATATATATATATATATATATATATATATAAAGTCATAGATAGTCGTAACCGTTTTATGAGCCAAGCTCGCTAACCATTACACCAAGCTGAGGTTCCCTCATTGCTCGTTTATATAAATAACCTAGCAATGGTAATGTGTAAGCATGAACCAATATTAATCAAGTGATTTCTATGAGTGCCGAAGCAAAAATAAACCGTTCTTTGTCTTCTGGTGTGATATGTTTGGTGTGGAAGTTATGTCAATGACGCTGTGTGATAAAAGCAACTTGCAATAATTTACACTGAATTTATGTTTTTACTTTATTTATTTCCATTTATCGAAGTGTCTTCGGAGATTGCGAGTTTTATTAGCTACGCCACGAAATATATTTAAAAAGGGCTTTTCGCTTCATGCCGAAAACAATCACTTGTGCTCACAATTTGCTCTCTATATCTATCATATATATTGTTGTTACCTAGAAAGGGTTTTACTGAATAAGGAATAACCAAAACGGAGGTTCGAAATGAAATGATAATCTTTATAACATCAACAAAATACAATACTCGCCAGCGCCGTTAAGTAGGTAAACCACTGCTAATGGTGGACTACATCGACGGTATATTACCCCTACTTAGTGTCCAACGTATCTGTTTATGTTTCTGTTGAAACTTGACTAATGCATGGAATAATAATGCAACACAAAAAGTACTTAGAACAAAATGTATTGAAACAAGAAAGTGTGCACAATATTTACATATAGTCTTATGTATATTCCTGGTAAGACCGTTCCTGGAGAATGTGTTGACTTAGTCGCAGTCGGGCAGAGTCTCTGGATTGAATCTCTTGATTCCTTCCCCCGTCTTCCCGGTACCAACCATATTTATATGGTCGGTACTCCACTATGCAAATTAGGTGGATCCTACCACAACAGTTTCTGAGATGAGGTATTATGTATACTATTTACATTGTTCAGACTATCATCGTCATCTTTGTTGTCATATTTTTCAAAACGTTTCGGGCGTTGTACACTCCGGCCTTCTTCAAGTGGTTGGAATGTCGTTAGTTAGATCTAGTAACAGGACCCAAAGAGTGTGAGTTCAATATCTGGTTAGGGCGGTGGAGAACTTGGAGAGGGGAATTAACAGAAGATAACTGATAACTGACATCCATTAGACATGGCATGCGTAACTAGAACAGTCTACCCCAGCGAGCGAAATAAAGGGTTCATTTCCACATTCCAAGAACCCGTAGAAGGCCAGAGCGTACAACGGCCGAAACGTCCTGATAAATATGGCAACAAAGAGGAGGATGATAGTCCAAACAATGTAAATAATGTCCAACATATTTATTAGGGTTGGGACATGCCCATTAGTGTTCATAGGTACGGTATATAACACACACACACACACACACACACACATATATATATATATATATATATATATATATATATATATATATGCATGTTTGTATGTGTATGTGTGTGTGTGTCTAGAGAGAGGGGAGGAGAGAGAGAATATAAAATGCTCAAACACTAATATTCCACGATTATAATTTATTACATTGGAATCATAATATATTCTATTATTGCATTGGAATCATAATATTATATTCCATACTTGCTTTGTTTTATACATTGAGCTCTACCAGGATTTTATCCTCATGGAAATATATATATATACATATATACTCAACTCTCCCGTTGAATTCGACGTATGAGCGTCAAGCAGATCAGTTCCTAGGAAACCGACAGCCCTACAACAGCACATGAGATTTGATTATAGGGATGAAGGTTTCGTGCAGGAAGGGACGAATACAGAGACCTGGTGCGCTACGTGCTACAGGGTCCCGAAAAGACCCTCTGCAAGTTTTGAATTCAAAGTTGTCCTTCTCCTAGACCAGTTGCCATCCAAGGCTGTAGAACCCAATCTATCCTGCTATTTACCCATAGCTGGAGGGAGAAGAACAGGATCCACACCGTTCCCAAGGCTATCAGCACGTAAGTGAATGTAATGGATTCGACTGGAATACATACATACATACATATATATATATATATATATATATATATATATATATATATATATATATATATATATAGGTTTTGTGAAATAATTTAGACATATCATGTTGATTAGTTTTCATTGTAAGCCATTCAAGTTCGCGGATTAATTTTTTGGTAGATTTAGCAAATTGAGTAAGAAAAATACCAAAACTTTCTTTCGAATATTTTTTATTTTCCCAAATACTATTCGAAAGAAAATTTTGGTATCTTTCAAACTCAATTTTCTAAGTCCACCAACAAATTAATCCGCCAACTCGAAAGGATCCCAACGATAACTAATCGACATGACATGTCTAAATTATTTAACCAAACCTGTTTGAAATTCTACAAGCACTATTTCCTCCTGATATATTCAAGAAATTTCAAATTTTCTCTTCCTAATTGTAAGTATAAGCATGTTTTTTTTAACTTCATTTTTCTGAAGATATATTTTTAGTATATTTTGCAGACTTACATTCCAGTTACTTCAAGTCTCTTGGTCGTTATTTTAAATGTAAATATTATTTAAGCTGCTTCATTTATATGTATGCGAAAATCTAACTTCGCATTATATAAAAAATATGAGCTGATAACCAAAGAATACACTGAGAACCTGAACGACCTTTTTCAGTAGAAGTAGTTTCTTTTAGTAAATTTAATAAAGTGATTAGAAAACTAATTAATAATGAAAACAAATCATAGTATAAACTAATAGAACATATTTATAGAATAAAGAATACATAAAATTGATAGTAGGAGGGTTTATTTCTTATGCTTTCTTTTGCCTTTTTTTTCTTTCCTCATCCTTTTCCTTTTGTTACTTTCTTATTTCCTTTCCTTTTTTCTTTATAAAAATCCTTTTTACCATATATGGAAAATTTTCGAAAAAAGGGAAAAGAAAGTGATGTTTCATAAATTACAATTTTAAATAAGATCGTTTATTTCCATCATTGTTAATTACTTGAAAATACGTTTTACTTAAACGTCGAAACAAAATGTATAATTTGTAGTATTTACTTTCGTGTTCTAATGTAAAAAGTGTATAATATATATATATATATATATATATATATATATATATATATATATATATATATATAAATTAACTGATTTAATATTCAATATTGTAAATTAACTGATTTAAAACTATGAAGCCATATTTTTATACATATATATATATACATTATATATATATATATATTAAAATGTACAGCTTTTATATTATATCATAAGGAATTTATACAAAGAATTAGCAATGAGATTAATAGCGATATCACTTCGCTAACAAGACTTCATGAGACATTAACTTACTATCAATTCCTTGAATAATACGATTCTTATATTTGAGTTGTCTGATAGAATTGATGAGCCTAGTACTTTCGACAATTTCAAATTGCGCCCTGAAGATGACAAGTTTGAAATTGTCGAAAGTGCTTGGTTCGTCAATTGATATCAAGTCAAATATACCAAAACTATATATCTATATGCATATACTTTAATTTTTATGCCTTATAAATATATATGAATATAGACCATTGGATATTTATTAAATCAACTCAAGGCAGACTTAATAATTGTTTGAGGAACCCGGCCTTCTAGCATATTGTAGACCTAAGATCCTTAAGGAAATTATAGGTAGTAACTAAATTTCACATGAGAAGGTAATCCTTAATAAACCAAAATTAAAAACAACAGGATTTTCCCAACCATCTAACAAAAAAAGGAGCTTATGCTGTATCAACATTCGACATTCGACATACCAATTCGTTCACTAACTCAGTCACTAAATCTACTTTCAAAATCTATCATTTGTGCCCCCTAAATCTCCCCTTTTATTTAAATGAATTATACTTATCCAGGTACCCTAGGAGTTATTCCTTTCTTCAAATATAAATTTCATTTATATCGAATGGGAAAAAAATCAGTGGAGGTACCCCCGAAACTCCCTTTGATCAAAATGAAATATACCTATCCAAGTACCCTGGGTAATGTAGTTCAAGACTATATATGGTTATGGGGTTTATCTCCAAAACCCTAGGAGGCGTTCGATAACAAACAGACAGAGGCTACAACTTTATATATATAGATTCTGCCGAACTACGATCCATATTTGATCTCAACTCATATATATATATATGTGTGTGTGTGTGTGTGTGTGTGTGTGTGTGTGTGTGTGTGTGTGTCTGGGAGCATGTTTTCGTGTGTGCGAGGGGAGAGAAGGGGAAAGTAACAGAAAGAACGACCGAAAAGATTAATTACATAGCGTAATGAAATTCTAATTAATTTTCGGCAAATTACAAGTCGCTTCCAACGACATTCTCTTTCCTCTCGGTTATTTTCGACAGCTTTTTCAATCAACTTTACATGAAAACAAGAACGGAGAATAAAATGAAAGAAATAAGAAATTATCAAGAGAATTATGAATCCCTGAAGGCAACATGGTTTTCATTTCTCAGACGACTACATTAAACTACAACCCGTAAAAAAATTATCTTCCTAAGGATCAGCCCAATAGGGGGAAAAAACATTGCTCATACCTTCAATGGCTCCTAAACTAAGCTATTAACGTTAAATAATCACTGAGCAGATCCCGTCATTCTCATAGTGACGATAAATGTTGCAATCTGAAAGAGACCCCTTGCTTCGAGCGTCTATTCGGACACAAGTTCGCTCCCAGACCTCAAAAGGATCTCATATATAAACCTTCACTAATGAAAGGGAAACAAAAGACAAAATACAGTGAACAAAAAAAATGTCTTCCTGACATTACCCGAAATGCATCTCTTCTTTTTTGTTTAATTAACATTTAATCCAACTGTTTGTCAGACATCTTCATCTTTTAAACCGACTATTTAGGTAGAAAAATAAGGTAATCAGTATTAAACTATTTAATTTAAATCCTTGTTATATTGTGTCATAATAAAATAACTCCTGGCAAATGAAGTTGAATTATTATAAATATTTACATTGATATTTACATGGACGAGAGAAAGACGGAGATTGAATAAGAAACATAGAATTGTATATTCATTTCTATAAATACTTTTCGTCTGTCACTTTTTTCCTAAAGGTTGAATATGTTTTTTTTCTTATAAATATGCTTACTAAACTAAAGTATTCTATTTAGAATGGCTTGCACCTTTCAACAGTGCAAAATATCCAAGCGAGTAAATTTCCATCATTGTCGAAGTGACCCTGAATTCTCACCAATCAGGATTAAGTGTTGCACACTTAAAGAGGCTCAGCATTTCACGCGTCTATTGGGACAAATTCACATGACCTAAAATTGAACCTATATATACGATCCATCGCGGAAGCTGCTGGGGGGGGGGTTGCCCCCCCCATATATAATTGACGGAGCCACTCGAATCCGAGGATGACAGCCTACTAGGGTGGCTAGCCAATCCCCATTACAGACGCCCGCTCAAGCACATTTGTCTTTGTTCACCACCCACAGAGCCGACCTGTGGTTTATTCTGGAACTATACTGAGCAGACCTTAGTTACAGTTTCTGGGAGAGAGCGCGTTATCTAGCGTGATCAACAATCAGAACAAAGCCAGCACGTTCAAACGCTCAGCCACGATGACTTGTGATTTCTTTCTAGCACAACCACCGATGGTTTCCAAGGGTTCCAAGATCCTATATAATAAGATAAGTTAAATAACCCCTTCCCAATCCAGGTTGACTGCAGACGAGATCACAGTGTCACAGTAAACTCCACGAAAAGAGGTAAGGTTTGTTTTAAAATTTCCCTAATCACAAGTTATCTACCATCGGCTGAAGAAGTACCATCTTAGTACTGAAACATAAAAGGTTTGTGTAGCGATGTAAAATGTTTTTTAATGTTATTTATTATAATGAAAATATTATAATACTTTGCCCTACTTTGTATTAAGCACTTTTTTAAAAATAAATGGTACGACCTGTGGATTTTGACTCCATCTCTTCTTTCTAGCATTTGGATACATATATATATATATATATATATATATATATATATATATATATAGATAGATAGATAGATAGATAGATAGATAATATTAGTGTTCAATATATATATATATATATATATATATATATATGTATATATATATATATATAAATTTACAAGAGGATAGAATCCATGTAGAACTCAATGTCAGGACAGAGTTATAATATAATGTAAAAGTCTCAAACACTAATATTCCATGGTTATAATTTATTACATTGGAATCGTAATTACGACCCAATTCATCAGAATTGGATCGTGATTACGATTTCAATGTAATAAAAATATACATATACATATATATATATATATATATATATATATATATATATATATATATATATATATATATGTTCCTGATGAATGCCAGCTTAGTAGAAAAAGAATTAAAGATTTGTTATATAAGCATACATACAAATACAAACACCACTGACACACAAGCATATTTCTTTATTTCCTTTTTTGATCTGATGAAGCCTATCAGGTGCAAAACGCGTAATCTAGTTTCAATGAAACAATTTTCCATTTATCATATTTTTCAAACGTTTTCTGGATTCTCTATCCTATTTTAAACAAACATTGTCGAGACGGAAAACACAAGGACACAGCTAAAATTATGACAATCTTTTACTTTCAACCCATTCTGAAAAAATGAATATGGATTTGGCTTAATTTCATTTATAAAAAATCTCTATGAATCTTTTGGTTGCGAGCCGTTCTAAAAATGCAGAAAAACTGGGAGATTATATAAATAGATTCAAACAAAAATAATAAGAAAACTCTAATAGAAAAGATAACAGCATAAAGATAACATTTTATTCTTTCATTCATCCTGATAAACGCCAGCTTAGAGGAAAAAAAGTAATAACGATTTAATATTTAGCTACAAACAAGCATATTTCTTTCTTTCGTTGGTGATATGATGAAGCCTCACAAGGGTGAAAGGCGTGATCTAGTTTCAATGAAACGCCATTCCACATATTCTTTATCTCCTTTCTGCAACACACACACACACACACACACACACACACACACACACACACACACACACACACACATATATATATATATATATATATATATATATATATATATATATATATATGCATGTATATTATTTTACTTTCCATCTTATTACTTATACTCTGTCGGTGTGAAAAAAAAACAGATAATATAATTTGTCAATAAAAAATTGATATCAGGGGAAAAAATCCCCCAAAAAAAAAACAGAAAAGACGAAAAAAAAGACAAAAAAAGAAAAACCTCCTTTTTAGTCGAAAATAAACAACAGCACCGCAATGTCGAACCCAAAGACAAAATACCGACAGATTAACCAAATGACGATTGCTAAACTGTAGTCTAAATGACGCCAAAATGAAAATAACACTGACATCTCCTTTGAGCAGATATACAGGGTGCGTGGGATAAATCGTCGTCTAAATTACGCCAAAATGAAAATAACACTGACATCTCATTTTAACAGATATATTTACCAAAATAACACAAAAATATCTTGAGATACTAAAAAGTAAATTTATTTAATAACATCACCATCAGCCTCAACCACAGCCTCCTGAAACTCATCTGGGCGGTCTCCTTGTTTAAGTTGGTGAATGCTTTGGTGTTACAAGGAGTTTTGTTGATCTCTCACTCAACTGCGCCCTACACATAGTAATCTAGGGGGTTGCAGTCTGGGGAGTTAGGTGGCCAGATGTAAATGATTTCAAGGTTTTATTGATAATATAAAGTGTGCGATGGATAAATCGTCGTCTGAATGACGCCAAAATGAAAATAACACTGACATCTTCTCTTGACAGATATATTTACCAAAATTACAGAAAAATATCTTGAAATACTAAAGAGTAAATTCATTCAATAAATTATCCCTTGTCTTCAACCACGGCCTCAAGACCATTTTGAAATCTCCTGGAACTTTTTTGGATTGTCTCTTTGTTTAAGTTGGTGAATACTGCCATAATCCTTGCCTTTAGTTCATCTTTCGTGTTTGTTTTGTGTTCTCGCTCAACTGCGCCCACACAGGAAGATAAAGAAGATAGATAACGATTGATCTTTGACTCAAAGCGTTCAGGGAAGGATCCGTGTGAGAGTCTCTTCCACAATGTATAAATTCTTAGGAGAAAGCTGTCTGGGAGAAGATCTTCCTTCCAATCGTTCTTCAGACTTAAGCAGCTTACCAATGTGCACATGGCACAACAATTTGCACATTGTCAATAGAATCCAATAATGCATTTCATATTGTCTTCATTGATTTCACCAAAGATTTTGACAGCATTAAACAAGATAGTTTTTGGTCAATACTCGATATGACTCCTATCAACAAAAATTACATAAATCTTCTCCAATTTCTATATGATTCTTCTCGGTTTGTATTGCGGAGTTATTTCGCAGTGGGGGCTTGTATTTGCACTAAATCGGCCCTAAATAGTTCGACGAATAAAACGTTAGGAACTTGATATAATAGGTATTACGCAGAGTAATATTGTTGTGGTCTCTGCTACTTTCGTATTTGACTAACTGTCGACTACTGTCGTCCAACATCGACGCTATTTAGACAGAGAGTTCGACTGTCGTCCGACATCGACTGTCGTCCCACATCGACGGTATTTAGTAACTGCCCCACGCAGTCACATGTGACACAAGGCCGAATTTAATGTCGGGTTCCCGAGCCCGTAGGCTCGGCCAAAAAATCCCCGTAGACCCCGCATAAACGGGATCGGGTCTGTCTACCTCCCCGGACGAAACTCTGTCCTTCGGCATAGCCTCGTCCGGGTTCCTCTCTGCCCGAAGGCAGAGAGTTCGACTGTCGTCCGACATCGACTGACCCTCGTTTCTCTTACTACTCCTACTTATATTAGGTGGGAGAGTGTATTAACTATAGAATAGGTGTCTTTCATCGTAACAGTTTACTAAAGGCTTAAGGCCATAACACGTTGGAACTGGGAAGTTAAGCAACATCGAACCTGGTCAGATGGATGACCGCTCGAGAATACCAGGCTCTATAAGACTGGATGTGTGGGTTGTTTGATGTATAAAGGCTCGGAACTGAAACTGGGCGAGCCGACTTCCAATTCGCTTCGTGTCCGTGATATATGCGTAAATACCCTTGGGAAAGGTAGGGATCCAATTCATCAGCCCCACCCAAGAGGTGATTTAATGACTTGTACCAGTAAAACATTATCTCCACAAAATTCTTCAAATAAACAATTATTTCATGGCTTTTAATATCCAATAATAGATTGATAAACCAAATAAATCAATGAATTGATTGATTTGTTTTTGCTATAAAAAGAACCTTGGTATTAGACGTTTCATTTCCCCCAAGGAAGGCAATAAAGTCACTCAGTCCCAAGTTATTATTGACTATGGAAAAAAAGCAAAGCTAACAATAAAGCAACTAAACTTAAGAAGATAGAAGATAACAATTGACATTGTATTTATTTTTTTGAATATCAAAGTTGAAAGGGTAGAGA
Source organism: Acanthosepion pharaonis (assembly GCA_903632075.3). Taxonomy (NCBI): domain Eukaryota; kingdom Metazoa; phylum Mollusca; class Cephalopoda; order Sepiida; family Sepiidae; genus Acanthosepion; species Acanthosepion pharaonis. The sequence continues at coordinate 1,277,640 of CAHIKZ030003780.1, forward strand.
CTTCCACAAGGGAGAAGTGCCATAGAAGAAACTGTTAGCATAGAACTTGACTGGATTTTCGAACCGAACCCTTTATTTCGTCCAGTGGGGTAGAGTGTTCTAGCTCCACTGGATATATGGCCTAGTGGATAAAGATCCAATGACTAGACCCAAAGAGTTGTGAGTTCAGTACCATTTAGCAGTAGTGAAACAAAAATTTGGAGAGTTTAGTTAAAAGGAAATAACAGAGACATCCGGAAGAGGTATGGCACGTGGAACAAACAAAAAACTAGAATTAAAAAGATAGAAGATAACGATTGACATTGGATTTAAATTTTTAAAGTTCTAAGTTGACAGGAAAGCAAGAAACCTGAGGAGATTACCACAAGTGATAAGTATGATAGAAGAAACTCTTAACATAGAACATACGGTTGCATCCAGTCATTTCCACTGTAAAATGGTGAGATCTTGCCGCCAATCTAGTACTGCATTTAAATTCATAAAGTCTAGGTACAATAGATTTTTGGGGATTCCACTCGCGTTCCGTTTCACTTTTTTTCCATGGGTTCAAAAGTCAAAAGGAAAAGCAAAGTTTAAAATTTGCTTGATTCAGAATCTCCGTGATTTTTTTTTCCGCAGACGAATATCAAATTTTCTCCAGGTGGAAATCTTAATCGGATTATTCTCCAAAATTCGTTATTCAAAGCCTAAAAGAAATTTTGCTAGCTTTCTTTAGATAAAAAACAGCTAAGTCTCGGATTTATCTAACCTTGCTCCTCCAGTTTTCTCTTTCTTTCTTCCTCTATTCTATTTTTTGGTTTTTCTGTACCTTCATCATTAGGTCGCACTGCACACGGATTCCTGTGGCACTCTGTCCCAAGCCAATTCTCTAGTTCGTCCTATACGACAGGGCAGAGCGATTGCACTTTATATCGTCACAAATCTGCTTGGTTTCTGTTATCTTTTCCCTGTGTAAGCTCTAACAAAAGAATTTCAATAACAATTACGGCTTTAGTTCTTACCAACCCTGCGAATCTAACTCTACGCGAAAGTTCCCATAAAATCGGCCCTTTGGTCAGAAGATCCCTCCAAGTTAAGCATGCGATTGTAGGCTCCATCCAATCCTTTCCAGTTCTGAAATAAGGGCTCATGCTATTCAGTGGTGTTCCAATATCTTGAACCAATTTTATATGTCAAAGTTTAAGCGTCTAATGTTTTTTTTTCTTTCAGATTTAACAACTTAAGTCTTTGGCAATTTGGAAAGATTAACAATCAAACAACGTGTTAAATTTATCGAAGCCTATTACAAAAATGGACGTTCAAATTTATAAATATACAGCCCAATGATTCCGCTAACAAAAATGCACACCAAACAATGACTCTATGTGGATGCAGTGGCTTTTCGACAATCTTCCTTGGATTTTCATCAGCCTAAATGCGAAAATTCTGTTTATTAACGAATCTATCAAGATAAAAATGGGCTTCATCACTAAAGAGGATCTTTTGCGAAAAATCTTCATCGGCTTTTCTTTGCTCGTGCACCCAATTGACGAACATACAACGTAAAAATGGTCAGAATGGTTTCAGTTTGTGCGTCAGTTGAATACAATTAAAAACTGTTACAATAACTTGGACCGATTTTAAATGTGAATTAAGTTTAAGCGTCTAATGATCTTTTTCTTTTTCTTTCAGATTTAAGAACTTAAGTCTTTGACAATTTCAATCATGGAAAGATTAACAATCAAACAACGTGTTAAAGTTTCAAGAGTGCAGATGGAAAAAGTGTTCGTAAATTCAAACAAACTGGGTCGGTGGTAGATGTAAAAACACCATTGCGTGCTCGTTTACGCCGTTCAGTTGAAAACGTTGCCGCAGTGCACGAGAATGTGGCCGAAAATCCAGACCCCTCTATTCGTCATCGCGCGCAGGAATTGAACCTCTTCACAACAACGTTACATCATTTCCAATTGCACTCTCGGTTGGTCGATTATGTTGACCAAAAAATCGCGAAGTGCACGAAATGCATTTCTGTTTGAACGTCTATTTTTATAATAGGCTTCGATAACTTTAACACGTTGTTTGATTGTTAATCTTTCCATGGTTAAAATTGCCAAAGACTTAAGTTGTTAAATCTGAAAGAAAAAGAAAAAAAAATCATTAGACGCTTAAACTTAATTCACATTTAAAATCGGTCCAGGTTATTGGAACAGACTTTACAATAGAAAAGAAGAAACAGTTGCTTGAAAGAGGTTCCTTTGCATGTTGTCTGGAAGTCAATATTTCCGCACACGAGATAACTTATTGACAGCACCCCAGGTTTACATAGATTTTGAAAGCTGGAGATTTTAATACCTAGATAAAATCTTATATTCAGTTGAGAGGTGTGCCAGATGTCATTTTGAATTCTCTATTTTGATATATAAAATATATATTATACCTTATTGTCGTCATTAGTAGCAATCAGATCTATTTTCATGGGCGCATAAATCTATGAATAAATAATATATATATATATATATATATATATATATATATATATATAATAATTTTAATCATGAAAATACAATTTGACTACAAGATTTTATCTACATTATTTACATTATTCGGACTGTTATCCTCGTCTTCATTGCCATATTCATAACGTTTCGGTCTCTATATCTCTGAGATGAGATATTATGATTATTTGCATTATTTACATTATTCAGACTGTTATCCTCATCTTCATTGCCATATTCACAGCGTTTCGGCCGTTGTACGCTCCGGCCTTCTTCAGGTGATTGGAATTTCGGACTTTATTTCGTCCCCCGGGGCAGATTGTTCTAATACCACGTGACATGCCTTCTATTTCTGAGATGACGTTTTATGATTATTTACATTATTCGGACTGTTATCCTCATCTTCATTGCCATATTCACAGCGTTTCGACCGTTGTACGCTCCGGCCTTCTTCAGGTGATTGGAATTTCGAACTTTATTTCGTCCCACGGGGCAGATTGTTCTAATACCACGTGACATGCCTTCAATATCTGTCTGTATTTCTGAGATGACGTTTTATGATTATTTGCATTATTTACATTATTCGGACTGTTATCCTCATCTTCATTGCCATATTCACAACGTTTCGGTCGTTGTACGCTCCGGCCTTCTTCAGGTGATTGTAATTTCGAACCGAACCCTTTATTTCGTCCACCGGACACATGAGCCAATGGATAAAAACGTTGGTCATATTCAGTGACTCGAGTTGTGTGAGCAATACCAGGCTACACTAGTAGTGAACCAAAAAACATGGAGAGTTGAGTTAAAGGGGAATAACTGAGACAACCGAAAGAGCCATGGCATGTGGAACTGGAATAATCTACCCCCTGTGGATGAAATAAAGGATTCGTTTTACTGTATATAACTTAACTTTTTGAAAATTTCTGTTCGTCTTGTCTGGTTTTCGCACGTCGAGAGCGCGTCCCTCGATTGAGAAAAACACTAGTGTTATATAGCTCAATGCACCAAATATTATAGTCATGACTGATGTTTTATACTTGCTTCAACTACGACTTATTTACTCCTGTTTTTTTTTTCTGTTTGTACTGACAGCATTTACTTATATATTTTAACTGCTACTGTTTGTACTGTTATCAATCAGTCTATCAATGTCCTCTTAATCTCCGGCATATGTCCACGTTGATCGAAGCAGCTGAAAGCCAATAAGATCTCTTTATCGATTAAATGATATTATTATTAGTAGTATTAGTATTTGTAGTATTAGTAGTTGTAGTATTTTCGCAGATTAGATCTTAATATTTGGTAATTAATGCATGGATAGCGAGTGAGATCCACCAAGTAGCATCATACCATTTTCCTCTGATCGATCGATCTACACAAAGCAGAATTTGTCTTTCATAAAATAATATATTTTGTCCTGAAACAAAAGTAGCTCCTCATATCTCTAGCAAAAACAAAAACAAAAAAAAAAAAAACAAAGGAAAAGAGAAAACTGCAAAATAGTCGATATCTGAGTTTCAGGGGTTGGCTACTGCGTGTGAAATAAAATAAAATAAAATATTGCACAAGAGGTTCTGAACATAATGATGGCCATTCCCGAAACACAGTAGGAAGTGTCACTACCATTCCCATAATGCACTCGAAATCATATAGGTTTCACTCTCTAACGACATACCTATTTTCAAGATGTAGCAGGTTCTTTTTTTTTCCTGTCATGATTCTTATTTCGGTATCTTCTCAAATAAGTTGTCGATATCTGCAAGTTAATAAATGGGTTGCGGATCACAAAAAGCAGCCTTACGAATCTCAGACTCTAGGTGTTCATCACGCTCCGGATTAGTCATGCCGTTTCGAAGTTCTTTTTCTTAATCAATGCCAATTTTATTTATCCATGACTCTATTCGCTCAGTGCCCGTATCAAACATGCCAATGCCAAATTGCACGATTGTGACCTTCTTCAAGTTCCAAATCCATACAACTTCAAACATCAATGGGTCATAGTCACTTGCTCTTCTTCCTCTATCCTTGAATCTAAAGGAAACTATGGGTCAATGATCAAATTTCATTTTTCTATTTTTATCTTCCATCAATATATTCAATTTTTATCTGTTTGTATTGGAAAATTCCACAAAATCGTGCACGTTTCTGATTCGAGAACTTTCTCCATTTTTCTAGTAGTACCTTTCCTTTACTCACATAACTTCCAATGAATGATTTTGACAAGCTATTATTATTATTATTATTATTATTCGTATCCATTCGTTCTTTCGTTAGTTATTTACTTCCTTAGTTCATACGACCGTTACGCCCTGCCACTCTCTCATAAATAATAGATTTTTCTGTTTTGAGTGCGGCAAACACGGATCTGACATATCAGTGACGCTACTTGGTTTCAGTAAGAAAAGGAAAGAAAAAAGTGTTTAACGTCTGTTTCAGTGAAATGGAAATAGTTGTCAGTGTCAAATCTTTTCTTTTCTACACCCTTGCTTATAAATAAATTTATTAATGAAAACGTTTCTAGGACAAATTTTCTGCTTTTTATTATTATCATTATTATCATTATTATTATTCAAGCGTTTGCACATATCGTTATCGTTCCTACTTATCCTCATAAAAAATAACCTCATATTACGCTCATATAACCTCTACCTTAAGTTACTCTTGGGCCATGTACTTGCTGAAAAATTAGTAAAGAAAATACCATGTTGAATAAATCTTCTGATTTCTTTCTGAAGCTGCCATCGACACAATCTCATTTGCGTATCGTCCCAGGAGGTCATCTCGTCTTCTCTGAATCGTCTCAATATACAGGTTAAATAGATCTGGTTGCAAAACACTATGGAACTGGAATTCCTGCCGAAGTATAACCATAAACGTGGCTAGTTTCTGATGATTCCTCTTGTGTCGAACGCTTTCCGGGTCAAAGCTGATCAAATGAAAGCGACAGTGATCCCAGCTTCCCAATTCAAATACATTACTTTCTTTGAAGTCATATTACGATACACTTTGCAGATGTCCGTGGCAAATGAAGAGTGATGTGTATTCTTCATACAGATTAAACTAATATTAGCTTAAGTTCTCTTAAATCTAATAAATACTATTTTTTTCTTTTTGTCCATAATATATGTTGTAAAGGGAACTGCTGAAAACCCGAAAATAACAAAGTTATTGAGTGAAGTAATGTCCACATTGAAAATACAAAAGAGGCTTTGCAGAGAACATCGAACGATAAAGAAGGCTGTTGAAAAAATAAGTCGAGAACTCGAAGCATAGGTAAAGGATTTAAGAACTTGCTTTCTTGAGATGAATGTAAATTAAAGCGAATTATAGAGAAACAACCATTTTGCACCAGAGCTCAGATCTTTGAAAAGGCTGGAATTGAGGATGTCATTAAGGACAAAAGATGTAGAATACTTTGAGGACTTGGATCTGCAAAACTCTTACAGGCAACCTCCTCGCAATGAAATAAAGATTTTAAGCCGTCAAAATTGGGCCAAGAAATACATGAAAATTCACTTTTTAAAAGAAATTTTCCCGGTCGAGTTATAGTGAAACAACCACTTTTGAACAACGTTAAGGTCTTTGAAATTTGTGGAGGGAGGCAAGAAGAACCAAAGGTGTAGAATATTCTGTGAACTGGGATCTGTAAGAAAATCTTCTGGACGACCTTCTCTTGCCAAAGTAAACATTTTAAAGCGTCAAAATTGGAACAAGAAATACATGAAAATTGAAATTTTAAAAGAAATTTTCCCGGACGAATCTCGAGTGACATTTCGTGGAACTGATAGATCGATCAAAAGATAGATTTTATCCAATTCAGAAGCACCTATGTCTAAAAGAGGGAAACAAGTGCTAGTGTTATGATATGGACTGGAATTGTCGACCAAACCATTATTGCACCAATCAAAGTCAATGAAGGAGTTAGACTGAACAGTACTAACTATTGCAGTTTTATGAACAAGACTTTTATTGTACAAATCCCAGTATTGCTGTTTCAAATTGAAGTATGTATTTATGCACGACAATGCTCCTTGAAGTCATACTTTGCAGATGTTCCTGGCAAATGAAGAGTGATGTGTATTCTGCATGCAGATTAAACTAATATTAGCTTAAGTCCTCTGAAATCTAATAAATACTATTTTTTTCTTTTTGTCTGTAATATAGGTTGTAAATGGAAGGATTTGATAACTGCTGAAAAACCGAAAATAACAAAGTTATTGAGTGAAGGAATGCCCACATTGAAAATATAAAAGGGTCTTTGCAGGGATCATCGAACTCTAAAGAATGCTGTTGAAAAAATAAGTTAAGAACTTGAAGCATAGTTAAGGCTTTAAAGACTTGCTTCTTCGAGATGAATCTAAACTAAAGCGAGTTATAGTGAAACAACCACTTTTGAACAACGCTAAGGTCTTTAAAATCTGTGGAGGGAGGCAAGAAGGACCAAAGGTGTAGAATATTCTGTGAACTGGGGTCTGTAAGAAAATCTTCTGGACGACCTTCTCTTGCCAAAGTAAACATTTTAAAGCGTCAAAATCGGGTCAAGAAATACATGAAAATTGACTTTTCTAAAGTAATTTTTACAGGCGAATCTCGAGTGACATTTGATTGACATGATGAATAAACCAAAGGATGGATTTTATCCAATTCAGATATACCTGTGGCTAAAGGAAGGCAACAAGGAGATAGTATTGTTATAACATGGGCTGAAATTATCGATCACACCATTACTGAACCATTCAAAATCAATGAAGGAGCTAAAATGACAGTGCTAACTATTACGATTTTATGAAAAAGACTTTCTTTCAATGATACATGTCCCAGTCTCGCAATTTCAAAGTGAAGTGTGTATTTATGCACAGGATAGCCGTGAATTCCTTGAGCATAAAAGATTTACAAGAGAGAAGATAATGTAATGGCCACCAACAAATCTGATCGAAAAGCTATGGTTAATTGTGACAAGCAATATAAGAGCAAAGCAGACCTTCAAGAAGCAATTAAAACAACCATGTTAGAAATTAAACAAAATCAGAGGATAATAGATTACTGGATATTTTAATAATATCCAGTAATCTATTATCCTCTGATTTTGAAGACCCGCTATATTAAAATGTAAAGGATTCACAAACTTCTCATATGTGTTTCTTATTTGATCTATTATAGGAATTAAATTGATTTTTGATGATTTTATTATCTTTTTATTGAAATAAAATGTGATTATTTGATTTTGCCTAATAACCTCAGACGGTATATTATTTTTAGAATACATCAATAACTTCAATAAAACATATCGATACTACCTAAAATTTAAACGCAGGCTTTGCTTTGGGGTCGAAATTGATTGTTTAAAATTTGATACTTTTTTTCAAACCAAATTTGAATTATTGATTTGCTTAATAACTTCAGACAGGATGTATACACACACACACACACACACACACATACATACATACATATATATATATATATATATATATATATATATATATATATATATATATATATATATATATATGTGTGTGTGTGTATAGATAGATAGATATAGATATATAGATGTATATAGATATAGATATATACACACATAAACACACACAAACACACACATTATTTGAGCATAAAAAATTAGAGGAGAGAAGTTAATGGAATGACGACCATCAAGTCCTGATCTGAATCCGATCTATGGCCAATTGTTGAGTTGAAATGACATGAAGGTGACTAAAGATATAAGAGCAAAGCAGACCTTCGGGAAGCAATTAAAACAACGATTCAAAAACTTATTAAATGTGTTTCTTATTTGTCCTATTATAGATGTTAATTGATTTTTGATGATTTTATTATCTTTTTATTGAAGTAAAATGTGATTATTTGGTTTTTCCTAATAACTTCAGACGGAAGATTTTTTTAGAATAACCCAATAAAACAATATTAGTATTTGCTAAAATTTTAACTCAGGCCTTGTTTTGACATCTCAACTGATTGTTTAAAGTCTGACAATTTCAATAATTCAAACCAAATTTGAATCATCGAAGTTTATATGATTTGCTTAACTAACTTCACACAGGGTGTATATATGTATATATAGATCAGTTCATATCAATCTATATCTATTTATCTCTAATTTTTCAAATGAAATTATTTTAAAGTAATAATGTTTATTGCAATATTGTTGTGTCAGAAACATACCACCCCTCTTGAAGATGAACTTGTCTGCGAACAAAGACTTTAAATAGTGGCATGTCGAAAGACAGATAGACAGAGAAGTTCTTAGTACTCAGAGAAGTTCTTAGCTGACTTGCGACGTCTGTCGAACTCTCTGCGTTAGCAAGAGAGGAACCCGGACGAAGCTTTGCCGAAGGGCAAGGTTTCGTCCGGGGAGGTAGACAGCGCCTGAACCCGTTTAATCGGCTTCAAAAGGCTATTTTTTTTTACCGAGCCTACGGGCTCAGAGAAACCCACAATAAAACCGGCCTTGTGCCATATTCGTTTCCCGTGGATGAAATGATAAATACTCAGAGAAGTTCTTAGTTGACTTCCGACGTCTGTTGAACACTCTGCGTTAGCAGAGAGGAACCCGGACAAAGCTTTGCCGAAGGGCAAGGTTTCATCCGGGGAGGTAGACAGGGCCTGAACCCGTCTAGGCGGGTTCAAGGGCTATATTTTTGGCTGAGCCTATGGGCTCGGATCAACCCACATTAAACTCGGCCGTGTGCCACATTCAATCCTCGTGGGGGGATCGATAAATACTCAGAGAAGTTCTTAGCTGACTTCCGACGTCTGTCGAACTCTCTGCGTTAGCAAGAGAGGAACCCGGACGAAGCTTTGCCGAAGGGCAAGGTTTCGTCCGGGGAGGTAGACAGCGCCTGAACCCGTTTAATCGGCTTCAAAAGGCTATTTTTTTTGGCCAAGCCTACGGGCTCAGAGAAACCCACAATAAAACCGGCCTTGTGCCATATTCGTTTCCCGTGGATGAAATGATAAATACTCAGAGAAGTTCTTAGTTGACTTCCGACGTCTGTCGAACACTCTGCGTTAGCAGAGAGGAACCCGGACGAAGCTTTGCCGAAGGGCAAGGTTTCGTCCGGGGAGGTAGACATGGCCTGAACCCGTTAAATCTGCTTCAAAAGGCTATTGTTTTGGCCGAGCCTACGGGCTCGGATAAACCCACAATAAAACCGGCCTTGTGCCATATTCGTTTCCCGTGGGTGAAATGATAAATACCCAGAGAAGTTCTTAGCTGACTTCTGACGTCTGTCGATCACTCTGCGTTAGCAGAGAGGAACCCGGACGAGGCTTTGCCGAAGGGCAAGGTTTCGTCCGGGGAGGTAGACATGGCCTGAACCCGTCTAGGCGGGTTCAAGGGCTATATTTTTGGCCGAGCCTACGGGCTCGGATCAACCCACATTAAACTCGGCACATTCAATTCTCGTGGGGGGATCGATAAATACTCAGAGAAGTTCTTAGCTGAGCTAGTTATTGACTACTCAGGCGATTTCTGTACCTATTTACCAACCTATTAAAACCCTTTTTATTGTTACGTGTTATTTGGCGTTTGTCTCTACTAACCCCAAATCAACATCATAACAAATATTATCATTTATTTAGTGGGTAAAATTGTCCGAGTAGTAATAGCAACTGACGTTTGATCTATTAAAAATCGAGGTCCGGCTAAATAAATTGTGCCTCTGGATCTCTGCCAATCAAATATTAAACATAGTTGTAACAAGCTGCTGAATGATTAAATATTAAAAAAATATTTAGATAAAAGAAAACTTAACGAACAATTGCAAAAGATTTACAAATTCAAATAAAGGATAGAATGAAATAAACTTTCCTGTTTTTTCACAGATATTTCAAGCCTAATTCTAGATAATTTGAAATTAATGCTCAAATGCCAATGTAACGCGTTTTTTTTTTTTTCTTAGAAACTTTAGAAGAATATTTAGGTGCGTATTCCCAAAGCAACAATAGACGTAGTTCCTTGGTAGAAGATGTTGATTTGAATTGTAAGTTTTATTTTTATTTTGGGATAATTTCATTTCTATCAAATGTTTCGTTAGAGTGCGCTTAAGCAGTAAATTGATAGAATCCCTGTCGTCTTTCCCCGCCTCTGATTCTGTGCTTTTTATCCATTTTTTTTTAAATCTGTTTATTTCATTACGATTTTTTGCTGCCATCCAAAGCGAATTTACAAAGAAAAGCGAACGAACGAGATTTAAAAATAAATAAAATGGAGAGGAAATGGGAGAGAAAATAATCTTTAAAGAATAAAGAAATAGATTTAAAATAAAATGTCGAAGAAAAATGCAAAAGGAAATGTTAGCTGAATAGAAATTAGAAATTAAGAGAACCTGAAATGAAAGAAGGGAAGAATGACTGAACGGACAAATTGATAAATGAAGAAACGAAAGAAAAAAACAACGAAAGAAGAATGAAGCAAAAAAAAAAAAGGAAAAAGAAAAAATAAGTGAAGAAAGGAAAGATTCAAGAAAAGAAAGGAAACGAAACGAAACGAAAAAAGAAATGAAAAGGAACAAAAAGAAAAGTATGATAAAAATAAGGAAAAAGAGATGATAGAAAACAGACCAAAAACATGGAATAAAAAAGAAACGAAAAGAAATAAAGAAAGAAAAAGATAAATGATATGTAAAGAGCAAAAAAGAAAAGAAACGAACCTCAAGAGATGATAAAGCATAATAGGAAAGAAAACGAAACGAAAAAAAAAAAAAATGAAAAGAAAAAAAAATACGACACGCAATGAGAAAAGGCGCGAAAAACACGAATCATTGATGTTCAAAATGTGTAATGGTTCTTTGTTGCACTTCTCAAGAATTAAAGATAACTTTTTCAAATTGAAAAAAACATGAGAAATAATTGTTTTCTTTTTTTTTCATTTCACGTCTTCTTGAATGATGTTTATAAAATTGCACGCATTTTGAGTCTCGCCGACATGAGAAAGATGGACGGCATTTTTATGCGCATGCGAGTGGGCGGCTAAATACGGATCAGTTGTTTGCAGCTGATAACGCAAAACATCGTTGGTGAGGCCTACTCGATCAAAAGAAAGTACGTTATGAAGCAACGAAAAAGTTTGCTTCTTTTTTTTTCTCCCTCATTTTCACCCAAGTACCACTCCATGTGGCGAGTTAACAAATTAAATCAGTGGTGTGGACTATTTCGAAGGAGATTAAACACAGAATTGATATGTGTTGTAGTTTTCGTTTTATTGCACCAGTCCCGATATTTTTTGATACGATGTCGTATAGAGGATGCATTAAAATAATTGCAAACAAATTATAATATTGAGGCAAAGATATTCATGTCCCCCAAAAATCAATATATTTTGAAAAAATATTCGTGTAAGAAATACTGCGAAAACCCTAGATTACTATATATATATATATATATATATATATATATATATATATATATATAATGCTGTTTATACGTTATTTTAATAGATAGAATTTAAGTAAATGCAGTTTTTAAATAAACAGTATTACATTTACTGGCCTGAATGCTTTCATATGCAGATATGATCTTTTGGGAAAGATCATTGAAGATTTGTTGTTTATAAATAGTAATTAAGACTTTGTTAACAAGACATTACTTTGCAGCTGAGTGCTAATGCATGTCAGATGAATTGATGATTCTGTATAGGACACAAGTTTGATTCCTGTCAGACAACGCATATTTTCTACGATATTTCTTGAACATTTAGTCCTGTAAATGTAATTACGAATGTTTATTTTAAAAAAAACGGACCATTTAATTAGATAAATTGTATTTATTAAAATAACATATAGACAGAAAATATATTAAATAATTGTCCGACTTAATCCATTTCATAATATGTGTGTGTGTGTTGTTACGCTCGGGGTTTCGTTGGGACTACGATAGCCGGGACGCAACGAGAAAATAAAAAAAATAAATAAGAGATCCCAAGGTTCAATGCAAAAACAAAAAAAAGAACAGTGGGGGGGGGGGGAATTCTCCAAGTCCAGACACCGGTAAATGCAGTAAGAAATAAACAAAGAGCAGAACGACAGGAGACAGTACGAGAATTTATAATAGAAACAGTTTATTTACAAATGGACAAGGTACGAAAGTAAGACAACAAAAAAAAAAAACAAAAAAAACGAACTTACTAACACAAGGGATGGGGAGATAAGTAATCAATTAGACAAATACTACTGCGACAAATATCATAGGAATATAGAGAAAACATACAATAATATATATATATATATATATATATATATATATATATATATATATATATATATATATATATATCATAGGAATATAGAGCAAGCAGACAATAAGACATATAAAAACATGAAACACTTACAGGAGATGGAGATCGACGTCGATCAGGTTTTTATCAATAACACAGTTTAACGAAAAAGATATTCATACACTCTTTTGTTTTGCTTTTGAACATGAAGGGAGGGATTATCAATGTCCTCGCATACACATGTGAATCATAAAAGCATAGCCAACTTGGATGATGATGTTCTTAATTCTTCGGGCAGCAAACAGCGAAATCTGATATTTGATGACGTCCACTTCTACGGGCAGCAAACAGCTAAGACTGGTACTTGATTATATCCACTTCTACGGGCAGCAAACAGCTAAGACTGGTACTTGATGATATACGCTTCTACGGGCAGCAAACAGCTAAGACTGGTACTAAATGACGTCCACTTCTACGGGCAGCAAACAGCTAAGACTGGTACTTGATGACGTCCACTTCTACGGACAGCAAACAGCTAAGACTGGTACTTGATGACGTCCGCTTCTACGGGCAGCAAACAGCTAAGAGTGGTACTTGATTATGTCCACTTCTACGGGCAGCAAACAGCTAAGACTGGTCCTTGATGACCTACGCTTATACGGACAGCAAACAGCTAAGACTGGTACTTGATGATGTCCACTTCTACGGGCAGCAAACAGCTAAGACTGGTCCTTGATGACGTCCACTTCTACGGGCAGCAAACAGCTAAGACTGGTAGTTGATGACGTCAGCTTCTACAGGCAAGAAACAGCTAAGACTGGTACTTGATGACGTCCGCTTCTACGGGCAGCAAACAGCTAAGACTGGTCCTTGATGACGTCCGCTTCTACGGGCAGCAAACAGCTAAGACTGGTACTTGATTATGTCAACTTCTACGAGCAGCAAACAGCTAAGACTGGTACTTGATGACGTCCACTTCTACGGGCAGCAAACAGCTAAGACTGGTACTAAATGACGTCCACTTCTACGGGCAGCAAACAGCTAAGACTGGTAGTTGATGACGTCAGCTTCTACGGGCAACAAACAGCTAAGACTGGTACTTGATGACGTCCGCTTCTACGGGCAGCAAACAGCTAAGACTAGTCCTTGATGACGTCCGCTTTACGGGCAGCAAACAGCTAAGACTGGTACTTGATGACGTCCACTTCTACGGGCAGCAAACAGCTAAGACTGGTACTAAATGACGTCCACTTCTACGGGCAGCAAACAGCTAAGACTGGTACTTGATGACGTCCACTTCTACGGACAGCAAACAGCTAAGACTGGTACTTTGATGACGTCCGCTTCTACGGGCAGCAAACAGCTAAGAGTGGTACTTGATTATGTCCACTTCTACGGGCAGCAAACAGCTAAGACTGGTCCTTGATGACCTACGCTTCTACGGACAGCAAACAGCTAAGACTGGTACTTGATGACGTCCACTTCTACGGGCAGCAAACAGCTAAGACTGGTCCTTGATGACGTCCACTTCTACGGGCTGCAAACAGCTAAGACTGGTAGTTGATGACGTCAGCTTCTACAGGCAAGAAACAGCTAAGACTGGTACTTGATGACGTCCGCTTCTACGGGCAGCAAACAGCTAAGACTGGTCCTTGATGACGTCCGCTTCTACGGGCAGCAAACAGCTAAGACTGGTCCTTGATGACGTCCGCTTCTACGGGCAGCAAACAGCTAAGACTGGTACTTGATTATGTCCACTTCTACGAGCAGCAAACAGCTAAGACTGGTACTTGATGACGTCCACTTCTACGGGCAGCAAACAGCTAAGACTGGTACTAAATGACGTCCACTTCTACGGGCAGCAAATAGCTAAGACTGGTAGTTGATGACGTCAGCTTCTACGGGCAACAAACAGCTAAGACTGGTACTTGATGACGTCCGCTTCTACGGGCAGCAAACAGCTAAGACTAGTCCTTGATGACGTCCGCTTCTACGGGCAGCAAACAGCTAAGACTGGTACTTGATGACGTCCACTTCTACGGGCAGCAAACAGCTAAGACTGGTACTAAATGACGTCCACTTCTACGGGCAGCAAACAGCTAAGACTGGTACTTGATGACGTCCACTTCTACGGACAGCAAACAGCTAAGACTGGTACTTGATGACGTCCGCTTCTACGGGCAGCAAACAGCTAAGAGTGGTACTTGATTATGTCCACTTCTACGGGCAGCAAACAGCTAAGACTGGTCCTTGATGACCTACTATTCTACGGGCAGCAAACAGCTAAGACTGGTACTTGATTATGTCCACTTCTACGAGCAGCAAACAGCTAAGACTGGTCCTTGATGACGTCCACTTCTACGGGCTGCAAACAGCTAAGACTGGTAGTTGATGACGTCAGCTTCTACAGGCAAGAAACAGCTAAGACTGGTACTTGATGACGTCCGCTTCTACGGGCAGCAAACAGCTAAGACTGGTCCTTGATGACGTCCGCTTCTACGGGCAGCAAACAGCTAAGACTGGTACTTGATTATGTCCACTTCTACGAGCAGCAAACAGCTAAGACTGGTACTTGATGACGTCCACTTCTACGGGCAGCAAACAGCTAAGACTGGTACTAAATGACGTCCACTTCTACGGGCAGCAAACAGCCAAGACTGGTAGTTGATGACGTCAGCTTCTACGGGCAACAAACAGCTAAGACTGGTACTTGATGACGTCCGCTTCTACGGGCAGCAAACAGCTAAGACTAGTCCTTGATGACGTCCGCTTCTACGGGCAGCAAACAGCTAAGAGTGGTACTTGATTATGTCCACTTCTACGGGCAGCAAACAGCTAAGACTGGTCCTTGATGACCTACGCTTCTACGGGCAGCAAACAGCTAAGACTGGTACTTGATGACGTCCACTTCTACGGACAGCAAACAGCTAAGACTGGTACTTGATGACGTCCACTTCTACGGGCAGCAAACAGCTAAGACTGGTCCTTGATGACGTCCACTTCTACGGGCAGCAAACAGCTAAGACTAGTCCTTGATGACGTCCAGTTCTACGGGCTGAAAACAGCTAAGACGGGTAGTTGATGACGTCAGCTTCTACAGGCAACAAACAGCTAAGACTGGTACTTGATGAGGTCCGCTTCTACGGGCAGCAAACAGCTAAGTCTGGTCGTTGATGACGTCCGCTCCTAGGGGCAGCAAACAGCTAAGACTGGTACTTGATTATGTCCACTTCTACGGGCAGCAAACAGCTAAGACAGGTCCTTGATGACCTACGCTTCTACGGGGAGCAAATAGCTAAGACTGGTCTTTGATGACGTCCACTTCTACGGGCTGCAAACAGCTAAGACTGGTAGTTGATGACGTCAGCTTCTACAGGCAACAAACAGCTAAGACTGGTACTTGATGACGTCCGCTTCTACGGGCTGCAAACAGCTAAGACTGGTCCTTGATGGCGTCCGCTTCTACGGGCAGCAAACAGCTAAGACTGGTAGTTGATTATATCCACTTCTACGGGCAGCAAACAGCTAAGACTGGTACTTGATGACCTACGCTTCTACGGGCAGCAAACAGCTAAGACTGGTAGTTGATGACGTCAGCTTCTACGGGCAACAAACAGCTAAGACTGGTACTTGATGACGTCCGCTTCTACGGGTAGCAAACAGCTAAGACTGGTCCTTGATGACGTCCGCTTCTACGGGCAGCAAACAGCTAAGACTGGTACTTGATTATATCCACTTCTACGGGCAGCAAACAGCTAAGACTGGTACTTGATGACCTACGCTTCTACGGGCAGCAAACAGCTAAGACTGGTACTAAATGACGTCCACTTCTACGGGCAGCAAACATCTAAGACTGGTATTTGATGACGTCAGCTTCTACGGGCAACAAACAGCTAAGACTGGTACTTGATGACGTCGGCTTCTACGGGTAGCAAACAGCTAAGACTGGTCCTTGATGACGTCCACTTCTACGGGCAGCAAACATCTAAGACTGGTAGTTGATGACGTCAGCTTCTACGGGCAACAAACAGCTAAGACTGGTACTTGATGACGTCCGCTTCTACGGGTAGCAAACAGCTAAGACTGGTCCTTGATGACGTCCACTTCTACGGGCAGCAAACAGCTAAGTGTGGTACTTGATTATGTCCACTTCTACGGGCAGCAAACAGCTAAGACTGGTCCTTGATGACCTACGCTTCTACGGGCAGCAAACCGCTAAGACTGGTACTTGATGACGTCCACTTCTACGGACAGCAAACAGCTAAGACTGGTACTTGATGACGTCCGCTTCTTCCGAGGACAAGCAATTGAGTGAAGAATTGTTACCACAACACGCGCGAAACAATACAGTTACGTGTCGGCCTACGAACAATGCGTAGGCGTCATTCATATAATACTGACTGGGTCACTTACACTTATTCGCCACCCAGAGTTCGTCTGGCTTACGTTCAGAGACCAGACCGGAAATGAGAAGTTCTCTTCCGAGGACTGGCTACGAATTAACTGGTAATGAAAATATATATATATATATATATATATATATATATATCTTACAATCTGCCATTTCACGGAAATAAAAAAAGTTATTAATATTCCCATGTTTTGTCGCAAACACAGTTGTACTTAAAACATGCTTGTAAAATTTGGGGTGAGGGTAGAAATATGGGCTAACATAACAGTATTTAGACAATTCTTAATACAAGTTTTATTAACCCTAAAACACTAACCATCAGTTAAAGTTAAACCACTACTAACCATGGGTGTATCATACCCGATTTTGAAAACAACAAAAAAATATTAAATTTAAATCTTTATTCGAAATATTTTACATGCAGGCACTTCAAACTTTGTACTTTGAGTTAACATTAATAGGAACTGAAAAACATATTATTTAGGTAAGAAAATCAGGTACTGAAAATTGTAATTAAAAATAGAAAAAATTGCGCTGGGTACTATATACCTATGGTTACTGTTCTACGGTAAAATAACCTGCAAAGGATTGATAAACCGTAAAAAATGAATGAATCAATCAATCAAATACTAATTGGTTAAACAGGTATGCCTTTTATATTTATTTACTTTCACTGGAATATAAATGTATATAAACTACTGTGGCAATAATGTGAGGGATCAGTTTATATATTGATTGGTACATACAATCGATCCCCCACTTTATAACCATATTATAAGTTATTGTTTGCTGAAAAAATTCAGATTTAATAAGAATATCCATCTTCTCCAAAAAGAAAGGAAAATTACTTACAAAATGTCTGCATTAAATGAAGTTGATATGTCATTAACAAAAAAAAAAACTAACAAAAAAACAAACAAACAATCAATTGCTAAGTTCTGCAATTTAATTAATTATATTTAACAATGGCCACTCACTCTACAGTAGAACTTCTCAATCTAGGCTGGTTGTTATTAAATTTACTGCTAGATTTCTGAAAGAGTTATACTGGCCAACATTAGAGGCTCGATATCTTTTAGATACTCTAAACTGAACAATTTTAATGGTAAACCTAAATAAGCCGTTCCCTTATGAAGAAACGTTCGACATTCAATGACCGAGCAGCCATCTCTACTTTTAGCTGTAATTTAGATTTGAGAGATCTCTCGTTATTTGAGTTAACATTAATAGGAAATGAAAAATATTATTTAGGTAAGGTAATCAAGTACTGAAAATTGTAATTAAAAATAGGAAAATTTGCGCTGGGTACTATATACCCATGGTTAGTGTTGTAGGATTAAATAAATCTGCTTTTATGACCGTGGAAGGTGGAGTGAAGAATGGGAGGATACAGAGAATTGATAAGAGTTAGCCATAGAATTGAAGAATACTGTAGCGAACAGGAGATTATCTCTTCCTTCTTACAAATGGTATAAGGAATGAGAATGATTCAACTCTATAGACTTATCTTGGTTGGTCTTAGTTGTATAAGATTCAAATGGTGGAATGAAGATCTTCAGAGCATTTCTAATGGAATTAGCAATAGGATTGTAACGTTACATTTGGGGAGAAAAAATGGTTCACCGTGGAATATAATTCATCCGCTATAAGGCGACCATCACAGACGTACCTCGAATGATACAATCCAAGTGATGACCCCCTAGGAAGAGGGACTTATGAAGGTGAAATCCTGATGCTTCAATTCTTCCAGTAGGGTCTCAGAATAAATACATAAAATTCTTACATGTCTTAACTCTGTAACCGGATCTGGGTATTGTTCAAACCAATTTCTTTCAGTTTCCTTTCCGTAGATTATCCAGTACAGACATTATTATTATTATTGTTGTTGTTGTTGTTGTTGTTGTTGATGATGATGATGATGATGATGATGATGATGTGTGTGAGGTAGCAGCCCAACAACAAAGTAACTCTAAGGTACAAATATAAAAAGCACAATATATCCAACTGCAACAGTGATTGTTGAAATTCTCATGTGCCACATTTTTGAAATTTCGATTTCATTATTATTATTATTATTATTATTATTATTATTATTATTATCTTTGATTTCTGGCGTTCACACATTTTTCCGGGTCCCGCCCAGGGACCTATGTTTAGAAATGGCATCATGACACTTTCTACTGACAAACAAAAAAAAATATTACATAGATAAAGCCCTTCGTAAAGTGAGGGCTGTACTTGTCAGAAGAATTTTTTGTATCTCTTTGAGGAATGAACTTCCCGGAATCCCTTCAATTAGTCTACTGCAATCTTTTCCAACCAGTCTTAGGGCTCCAACTACAAGAGGGATTGTTGATGTTCCCATATGCAACATTTTTGAAATTTTTATTATTATTATTATTATTATTATTACACATTGATATAGCCCTAGATCAGGAGAGTTGTCGTTCATGTGACAGGTGATTTCTTCCTTTTCACGGAGCCCACGGAGCCCAAGGTATTACTGACCAATAATTTTCAAAAGATCATGTTAATACGTGGCCTCTTATCTCTCCCGATTTGAATTATTTGGGTTACTACATCCAGAGTATTCTGTAAAGGGACAACAAACAACGGCGCCAAAATAAAATAGGCTTATTGAAAGCCGCCATCACGATCATCCTGTTTAACAGGAAAGAGAGCCACTCGAGCTGGGAATGCAAGCCGCTTTCCTATGGACAGATTTATTCAATCGCCTTTTCAGAGTTTTTCTTACTCGAAAATTGTTTTCAAAATATACTGATTATTTTCACATGAATATGTTCGTTTCCCTCAAAACTATTATTTGTCTGCAATTATTTAATGCACCCTGTATAAAACGTCTGATCAAAAAGTATCAAGAATCGTAGAATAAAACGAAAACTACAACACATATCAGTTCTGTATATAATCTCCTTCAAAGTAGTCCCTTTCTGAAGTCACACACTTTATCCAGTGTCATTTACAATGAAGTAAAAATTACATTTTTTAAAGATAGCGAACAGATGCCTCATTGCGTTTTTTTTTTATTTGTTTGGTGTCTTGAAATTTTCTTCCTTTCAAGTTGAATTTGATTTTTGGAAATATAAACTAGCAAGGGCGAGATCAGTGGATCATGGTGCTTTACAAAACTGGAGAATGTTGTCTTTGGCTGAAAAATTGTTTCACAAGCCTTGCTCATTGATGGAAACTCTGATGGAACCACACTCTGCACATTTTCCTTCCAAGCATTACTATAAACAATTGGAAGTGAGCAAGAACATCATAATTTAATGAGCATGCGCAACAGAGCACAAGCTCAATCCGTAACAAGCGGCTTCACTCTGGGTACTTCAGATTCATTACTATAACGACAGTCCCGATACTTTTTGATCAGAAATCGTATGCCTCTCACCTTGTATGTCGCAACAGATAATTGGTAATCAGTATTCATAAAATAAAAGTTGAAAGCTGAAGTAGCAAGTCAGTTCAAGAATCTTGGTTTGAGTATACTGGTTAAATAAACAAAAAAAAAAAATTTTGAGATGATATCAAGCCACCAAACAACTTTTTTAGTTAATCTGATTGCGCTGAATCTGAAAATGACCTTCATTTTTCTTCGTTAGCTATTGTTTTTGCTGTACAAAAATTCCTCATTTTTGGAAGAAGAAAAAAAAGCATTCTTTTTTCATTTGTTTTCTGTATATATGATATTGACAGATGGCAATATTTCTCAAAATAAAATCGTAGAAACATCTCGATTCATATTTATTCATATTGGTCTGCTTATTGAGAAATACTATTTTTGCAATAACAATCAAACTCCAAGTCTTTAAAAATAACACGATTGAATATACCAAGACCCACAAGTATTTTCATCAAATCATTTAATAATCTAACCGCAGAAATAAAACCTTCGTGAAGATAAGAACTATGGTAAAAATTTTCTCTTTCTTGATTGTCGGTCATGTTCAATGTTATTTAAGTCCTATTTCATACTCCAGCAGTATCATGTACAATGGAATAGGTTCATTCAATTAGGATGTCTTTAGTTGGAGTTTCTTACCAACTGTGAAAACAAAATGCCCTCAATGTGTTTGGTTTCCTTCCGTAGTGAAGGGATAAAAGTGATGGGATAAATTTATGAATATCAAACAGAAGATTTTTAGGGTCATTTTTTTGATGTCACATTAATTACTAAAGTACATGACTGATAAAGTTTATTAGTTAATTTTGGCGATAAATTGGAAATGTTCGATACTTCTGTTTTCCTCATAAAATTATTTTATTTCAGGTGGCTGGCATAAGTTGCTCAGTCTAACTGAAAATGGATGGAATTCACGACATTTATTAACTAAATTTGTGATCAGCCAAGATCGTAAATTCATCTTTTTTTCTTCCTAAAAATGAGCAATTTCAGTACAGCAAAAACAGTAGCTAACCATGAAAAACTAATGTCATTTTCGGAATTCAGCACCATCAAATTAGTTAAAATTGTGTTTTACTACCAAACATCGTGTTGACCAGTGTTATTCGTATATATATATATATATATATATATATATATATATATATATATATTAAAGACATTTTTATGTTTAACGTTCTTTTTTATAGATACAAGTATTTAAGTAAATGCTCTGTTTATAATAAACAGTATTAAATAACATTTACCGGCCTGAATGTCCGAGAAATTTTCAAAGAAAAGATTCGAACCTGCATCCCTATACGGAACCGTCATTTACGCTGACGTGCCTTACCGACCGGCCACAAAGGAGCGTTCGGTAGACAAGGTCGAATTTACTGCTTATAAACTTCAATCTTCCATGAATCTCGTAAACTTATAATAATGTAAAGACCCTCTTTCGATTCATTTCTAATTATGCTAAACGTGTACGTTTTAACGTTCATAGTAAGTTTGGTTTCTAGCTGCACGTTAATTTTTATTTTTATCACTAGAATCATTTTTGGTAGTCTATTTTTAGATAAATCCTAACTTTACGAGCTTGTTTATAATTGTTTACCATGTTCCCGTGATCTCCCTTATGAAGTTGCATTTAATTTATTGTGGCTATATTTCCCTTAATGTGCATAATATTCTTGCTTTTTAATTGATTACTTCATTGTTAGTCAAAAAGCTTAGCCAAACTCCTCCAACTACAACCTGACAGTAATGCCAAGAAAGCAAAATCTTTCACTTGGACGTGCTACTACTACAGCCAAACGAATGAAATCACGGAGAAGAAACGCTTCGTAACAGGAAACTCAAATTAGACTGACACAAAATGCTATTCATACAGCTAATGCAAGGTCAGCAGAAACTAATGAGCGACGGTTAACTAGACGAGGAAGGAACGCTGCCAGAACTTCTCCTACTCGAGCTGTCAAAACTGAGGGGCAAAGAACAATTCTATACAGTCTTTGTGAACGTTGGTTTTCAGCCTTGGCACGGCTACTAAGAAAAGTCTTTGTTGAATTTCTTCTCCTTCAAATGAATGTTGTTCATTCAATGTAGTTTGAGCAAAAACTGTCAACAAAGTATTTCTCCTGAACAATTTTCGAAGATTGATTTCGATTAATCTACTCTTCATTTGCTGACAATTTTTTTGTATCTTCTGTGCTTCTGTAAAAAACAACTTTCTCCTGTTATAAATGTTTTCACACTTCATGTCATTATACTTTTTCACCGTATAGATAAGAGACACTAAAGAAAAATCTTCTTTATTTTAACTTTACAGATTGGATGAGGTTCGTGATCTTTCTTTGAATAAACCCAGGCAACGCCGGGTAATGCTGCTAGTATATATATATATATATATATATATATATATATATATATATATATATATATTCTTGGCATCAAAAATCGTGTTGACCAATGTTATCAATTATGAGAGTACCCGAGTAGAAATAATTTTAAGAGTAGCACAAACAATCGCAGCTGTCGGAAAAGTAAGACATACGTGGAATGCCAAGAACATCTTCCGTGACTTTCTCTCTGTCTAAGTCTCTTGCTCTGTACTTTGAAGTTGATTCCTCATATTGATTATCATCAGTCTTTTGTGAGAATTGACCTTCTCAAATGTCTCTGTACGCCTGCAAATACTGTACATGAACCAAAGAATTGACGCGACGAATCCAATAGTTAGAAATAAAATGCTACGACCATATGACCTTATTGCATCACAATGTATATTTTGCATAGTACGTCAGACCAAACACCAGATTTGTTGGCAGGGTGCAGTTTCTTTCATTCAAACGCTTGTGGCTTCAAAATGTTCCTTCATCCAGATCGATACCCACGAGTGAGAAGAAAAAAACAATTTCTAGACGTAAACCACATTTTATTCTTGGGTTGTAACTTAAACTAACCGGTTAGAGATGAGGCGTAGGTGAAGGGAGAGGTGCACAGTATAACGATTGTTTTCCCTGCCCGTCGGAGGCCTTCTTCGTCCCTCTGTGGGTGCCTTTTCGCGGCATGGTTAGTTTCATAAATAACAATTTTCTTTGTCTTTTCCTCGTCGTCTAAAATGTAATTAATTTTTCTTCCGTGACTTTCTCTCTGTCTAAGCCTCTTGCTCTGTACTTTGAAGTTGACTCATCATATTAATTATCATCGGTCGAAAGCAAATATTCCGAATCCTTTTTTGCGACAAGTCCAATTGTTCACAATTTAACAAGACCTCATTTGACTCATATTGTTATATACCCAGTGCGAGGTACCATCAAATACGAAGCAGGCTCTTTGGAAGACCTCATAACGGAAAAGAAGATTTTAAATTGTATTGACACATTATAAAGACTAACAATTTGTCCACAAGGTGCCAGAGAGGCAAAAGAAAATTATTTCCTTGGCTCTTTTTCTACAGATTATCAACACTTTTCAGGTTATTTAAGGCCAGAAACTATGCTTAGATTGTAAGAATTATTTTGGAGGTAATAATGGTTTAGTGATACAAGTCTTACTAATTAACCCATAGCTGGGGGGGAGAAAGTGGATTCATCCAAGGGGATTTACGGGTAAGTGAATATAACGAACCCAACAGGAATTGGAACTCAGCTCACTGATTAGCAAATTTGGTTCATTATCCATTACATATCCAAGCTTACGGCATCTGGTATTCCCGAACTTACACCCATCTATGTAATGAGCAGGCTGGACGATGCTTAACTTGGTGTTCGTACGGGGAGTGTTGTTTCGACGTGAAGTGACCGTAAGTTGCAAATGAAAAGTCAGACCGAAGATAGAAAATTGTCTGAAAAGGTCTGAGTAGAGTGGAAGAGCCGTCGCAGATTTTCAGACATTGCCGCTCAACCGGGACATTTGGCGAAAGATTGTCATCTGCTCAGCGAATTAGGATAAAAATCACCGTTGTTATTATTATTATTATTATTTCCTTTGATTTCTGTTGTATTCTCGTTTCTTTCTGGGTCCGGACCAGAGATCTAAGATCAGATATGGCATCATGATATTTTCCACTGAGCAATAAAAAAAAAACATATTTTACATTAATAAAGCCCTTCGTAAGGTGTGGGCTGTACTCGTTGGAACAATTTTTTTTGTATTTCTTTAAGGCATGGGCTTCCACTTCCAGGAATTCCTTCAATGAGTCTATTGGAATTATTTCCAACCAATCCGAGGGCTCCAACTGCAATAGTGATATTTGATGTTCCCATGTGCCACATTTTTGAGATTTCGATTTCAAGGTAATTGTATTTTGATAGATTTTTGAAGATCTTCAAAGATACATTGCGGTTTGCAAAGACTGCCATATCAATAAGAAGGCAGTTTTTTTAATTATTATTTGTGGTTTCTAATAAAAATGTCTGGGCAGTTGGCTTTGATTGTTCTTTGTTAGTGTTATTATTATTATTATTATTATTATTATTATTATTATTATTATTTCCTTTGATTTCTGTTGTATTCTCATTTCTTTCCGGGTCCCGACTAGAGATCTAAGGTCAGACATGCCACCATAATATTATCCACTGAACAATTTTGAAAAAAGAAAAAAAATCGCCCTTATTTTTACAGAGATAATAATAATTTGTTGTATTTTATTTTATTTTATTTATTTTTATTTATTTATTTTATTTTATTTCTTTTGATTTCTGGTGTATTCTCATTTCTTTCCGGCTCCCGACTAGAGATCTAAGTTTAGAAATGTCATCATACCATTTTCTACTGAGCAATTAAAAAAAACACACAGACACATATTTTACATAGATAAAGCCCTTCATAAGATGTGGGCTGTACTCCTGCGAACAATTTTTTTATGTCTTTAAGGCATGGGCTTCCAGGAATCCCTTCTGGAATCTTTTCTAATCAATCCGAGGAATGCAACTAGAACATGAATTGTTAATGTCTTCATGCACCACATTTTTGAGATTTTGATTTTAAGGTCCTTGTATTTTGATATTTTTTTTTATTTTTATTTTGAAGATATTCAAAGATACATTACAGTCTACAGGGAATGCCTTGTCAATAAGAAAACATATTCTGTTTTGGGGGGGGGGTCTTTGATCACAATGTCTGGGTAAGTAGCTTTGATTGTTCTGGCTCTATGTATTGTAAAGTCCCATAAAATTCTTACATGTCTAATTTGCATAGTAGAGTACCGACCATATAAATATGGTTGGTACCGGGAAGAGAGAGAGAGGAATCAAGAGATTCAATCCAGAGACTCTGCCCGACTGCGACTCGGTCAACACATTCTCCAGGGACGGTCTTACCAGGAATATACAAAAGACTATATGTAAATATATCGTGTACACTTTCTTGTTTCAATACATTTTGTTCTAAGTACATTTTGTGTTGCATTATTATTTCATGCATTAGTCAAGTTTCAAAAATGTCCTAACTCTGTAACCGGGTCTGGGTATTGTTCAAACCAATTTCTTTCAGTTTCCTTTCCGTAGAAGTTGCAGATTATCCAGTACAGACATTATTATTATTATTATTATTATTATTATTATTATTATTATTATTATTATTATTGTTGTTGTTGCTGCTGATGATGATGAAGATGTTGTGTGTGAGGTAGCAGCCCAACAACAAAGTAACTCTAAGGTACAAATATAAAAAGCACAATATATCCAACTGCAGCAGTGATTCATTTTTGAAATTTCGATTTCATTATTATTATTATTTACATTATCTACATCATTCGGACTATTGTCCTCATCTTTGTCGCCATATTTATTACAACATTTCGGCTGTTGTACGCTCCGGCTTTCTTCAGGTGGTTGGAATGTCGAACTGAACCCTTCATTTCGCTCACTTGGCTAGACTGTTCTAGTTCCACGTGCCATGTCTAATGGACGTCAGTTATCAGTTATCTCCTGTTAATTCCCCTCTCCAAGTTCTCCACTGCTTTAACTGGTTATTGAACTTTAGATAAAGAATTGGTCAGTATAAGTAGTACCATACAACGTAACAACTACCCTGGGTACAATTCATGCTCTGCTGAAATAAATTATCATAATGGTACATTAAAGTGGTTTGTTTTTATATATATATATATATATATATATATATATATATATATATATATATATATATATCATTTTGGTATTATCTACTAAAATTTGTGTTATTATTTTCCTTATTTGTCATATGTTCATCTCTATGTGCAGGAATTGTACAAAATGTAGACAAATGACAATTCAATCTACGAGGAAGTGTGGTACATGTGTGACCAATGTAAAAAGTTAATCTTGTTTGTTGATTGTTATTGTTAGAGATACAATATTGCAAAGGACAACATTACTTTTACATAGTGTAGATTTTTGAGATTATGAATTATTTCTAAGAACTAGATTGGGTATTTTTGAATGTTTTTATAATAGAAAATATATCTAATGTTTTTGTTCGGTGCTATAACTTTCATATAGCGACCGATTATAATTTTAATAGCCTTTTCTTGTTGTTTATAATTAGGATGGATGTGGTTACAAGACAATTTCATGGAGTATTTAGCCTTGTTTATATCAAGGTGGTTGCTTTTATTATTTTTTCTAAATTTCTGTAAAGCTAATCTCATTTCTTCATGAACAACATGGTTTAGGAAATTATTGTCGGAAGTTTTTGTTTCATGTTGCTTCTGAAAATGGGAATAGACAAAGACTATCGTTGTCATATGATATCATACAAGAGAAAAGCGCTGTGTGGAACAGAAAATCATCAATCTGCATTTATTTCTTTTTCACGTTAACTTTGGATTGATTTCGCAGTTGGGTTTCTGATTAGTCAAGATTTAATGCAATTCGCCCACATATAGACGAACATGACAAACAAGCAAAATGATATATATATATATATATATATATATATATATATATATATATATATATATATATATATATAATTTATTCGAAAACAAATATAGCCATTTTTTTCAACACCTCTGGTGTCTTATCAAGTGACGGTGTTTCAACATCATCACGTGATAAGACTCAAAAATGTTGGAACAAAATGGCTATTTTTCTCATGATTTTATAACATATAAATTTTATAATTTTCGAATAAATTTTAGTTTTAAGAATAATATTTTTGGTTATTGGAATTTATTCCGTATACACCAATCTTATACTTGATATATATATATATATATATATATATATATATATATATATATATATATATATATATATTATTTGGATTTGATTGTGAGTTTGTGACCCTGGGTTTCACGCTTTTTGCGATCGTCAGATATATATATATATATATATATATATATATATATATATATATATATATCCAAGTATAAGATTGGTGTATACGGAATAAATTCCAATAACCAAAAATATTATTCTTAAAACTAAAATTTATTCGAAAATTATAAAGTCAGAGACTGACGATCGCAAGAGCGTGAAACCCAGGGTCACAAACTCACATCAATCCAACCAAATTTTACCTATCATAATTTTACACAAACCCCACCACACGTATATACATACATGCGAGGAAATATTTTTCAGCGGAAATATACATAATATGAAATGGATACATTAACGAGACATTAACGAGACATTTCCGCCACACTTCGAATGTTTAAATTTCAACATTTCAACATACAAATGCGTATGTATAGACATAACACCACCCATATACATACATGTGTCATAGCCGAAACTGCCCACATATGTTTATATATGTATGAGTCTGACGGACGACCAAGTATGTATATGTGTCTACATGCATCGATGTTTGCGTTAGTACGATGAATGACAAAACGACGAAGTTTCCCCCACCACTTCCACAATAACACCAATACACGCAATCTACATAAACCCAATTTTTTTAAAACATTAATCAGTTTGTCTGACGATCGCTAAAGCGTGAAACCCAGGGTCACAAACTCACATCTATCCAACCAAATATGTTAGCTCTATCTCTGATATTGAGCGCTTTCTAATAAGTACCGCGCATATAATATATAAATAATTATACATATATATACTTATTTATGTTTATATACATTTTTCCATATATATATATATATATATATATATATATATATATATATATATATATATATATATATATATATATATGTTAGCTCTATCTCTGATATTGAGCGATTTCTAATAAGTACCACGCATATAATATATAAATAATATATATATATATTTATGTTTATATTTATATACACAATTTTCACACACACTTTTCACACACACACACACACACACACACACACACACACACACACACATATATATATATATATATATATATATATATATATATATATATATATATATATATATATATATATATATATATATATATATATATATATATGGGTGCGTGTCCGAGAAGTTAGAACGTTCGCTTTCAGACCACGAGACCCCGGTTCGAATCTCAGCACGGTTGATTTGTCAGGAAGGAGACTTTCTGATGTTATTAGTCTGGAGTTGGGACGATCCCAGCGTGCGACCCCTATGAAAAATGCTTGAAACCCATTCTATGGTTTGACCAAAAACTTTCGGGCCGTCGATAACTCCTAGTTCAGATTGTTGATCACGCTAGATTACACACTCTCTCCCAGAAACTGTAACTGTAAAGAAACTGCAAGGTCAGGTCAGCATTTTTGCATTATAAACCACAGGTTGGCTTTGTGGGCGGCTGAGCGAGCGTCTGAATTAGTTGACAGGTATCCTAGAAAATTGGTTCTATTATATATATATATATATATATATATATATATATATATATATATATAAGTGAACATTGAAGTCAACACTTACAGGCGACATGCTGTTTCATGCTAGACGCAATTGTCAGGCTACGAGTGTTATTTTTTTTCTCGGCGATTTATATATGCGGGTCAGTGGTGCATTGTGGGTAGTCTGTTTTGGTGGTTATTTAGCCGGAAGTCGTTTATTTGTTAATTTATTTATTTGGGTTATATTAATTTGTTTCTTTTTATTTTTTATTGTTTATTTTTATATTTTTTTATTTATTATCTATATATTTATTTATTTATTTATTTTTATTTTAATCGGTGTTTTATTAACGTACTAAAATTTGTTAGTCAAATTTAGTACGCATATTTTCTATGACAATTTCTCGGACATTCAGACTGGTAAATGTTGTTTAATACTGTTTATTATAAAATAGAGCATTTACTTAAATATTTGTATCTATAAAAAGAATATATAAACATAAAAATGTCTTAAAATAATTGTCGGACTTCCATATATATATATATTCAAGAGGATAAAATCCAGGCAGAGCTCCATGTACCAGACAGAGCAAGAATATATAAAAGGCTCAAACACTAATATTCCATGGTTATAATTTATTACATTGGAATCGTAATCAAGATCCAAATCATCAGTTTCGTTCGAGCAGCAACTAGTGACTTTGCTTCATTGAGGACTTTACACTCGTTACAGGCAGAGACAAAGAGACGTCTATTGCAGTCAAACATATCGCTACGATATAGGTAGAAGAAGTGATTCCTATGGGCAATGACAGCTGAGCCAGCAGCGTAGAACCAAGGGGAGGAGCGCGATTTGACCTTGAGGGCATAAAAACCTCGATTCCAGTTTTAATCCAGGAGGAGACCTCAGATGCACATTCTTGAACGGGAAACGTGAAGGCAACATCCCAGGGGACATCGCGACGGAAATCCCGGAACGACTCCCAGTCTGCTCGTTGATAACAGAACAAGGTAGGAGGTTCTTTGCAGGGGGTGGAGTTGAAGATGTTTACGTCAAAGATAGAGCAACAATATAATATAAAAGGCTCAAATACTAATATTCCATGGATATAATTTATTATATTGAAATCGTAATCAAGATCCAATTCATCAGACCTACAAATTCAAAAAGAATCAAAAAACATAACTCCGGGTATAAAAACAAAATTCTAGTGAGAGTGTATGTGTGAGAGTGAGAAACAAGGATGAGAGGGAAATGTAAGAAAGCCCTAGAGTAAGGTGTAACGTACGAAATACCAGGAAAGGCCATAAGGTGAGGGTGGGGGGGATAAAGCTTTAAAGGGAGGAGTTAAATAATTGTTTAAATGAGTTAGATACACATAAATACATCACTACTGATTCGTTGATCTAAAATTTTTAAAAAAGAGACCGGAAAAGTGTGGAAAGGGTTAATATGATTAAGTTTATCACTTAGTCGATTGGTGTTGCTTTCAGCATTATTTTTCAGGAGGATATCAGAAATTTTGTTTGCTGATGCCCGCTAAAGAGTGGGTGGGCAGGTCCGCCTTTGTATCGGTATGCTGAAGGTAATATCAATCATCTAAGTGACACACGTTTATTTATATCAATTCTATTAATACTCTATCTTTGATATCGAGCACTTTATTGCAAAGACTGTTTGTCTTAATTGTCTTGTCTTTCAGTTTCCCATTGGCTGACAGAATTTTAGGCTTCATTCTATCTTTGACTAGTAGTCTGTAGAAATTAAACGTGCCTTTCAAGTCACTTATGTGCTCACGTCCGTTCTACCCAAAACGAAGAGATTTATTTCTTCATCAAAATGATGACAGCTGCTCTGGATGTATTATACGTTGTTAATCTGTATGTCTTTCTCTTATTTTCCTATGAGTGAAGGCATGATCAGTTGAGGAAGTAAAATTTCTGAGACATATAATGAGAGAGAAGGTCTGGATAATGTAACACTCAGGGGACATACTGAACACAAGAGAAGTAATGGGAAACAGCTGGTAAAATGCTTGAAATGTTCTGCGTTAATGGACGACAGAACAATAACAAAGACGATGGTACAAAATCGAAAGTTAATTAGAGCCACAAAAGACAGGAAATTATGGCGAGACCTGATCGGCTATGTCCTGAAAGAGAATAACATATAATAAATATAAAAATCTATTGCGCAGAATCCTTTTTTTAAAAAAACTAATTCTATAGTATTTTCATATCCTAAAATTTCCCAAACTGGAAATACTAGATGTTTTATTTATGAACATAATTCTTCTTCTTCTTCATTATCATCATTATCATTATCATCTTCTTCTTCTTCTACTCCCCCGTCCTTGGTATGACGATAAACTACATCCACGTTCAGTGTATGACGATAAACCATATCCGCGTAATGGGTATGATGATAAACTACATCCGCGTCCAGGGTAAGACGATAAATTACATCCAACAGCAAGGCCTCTGTTCAGGAGGTTTTAAGCACCTCTTAAATGCTGGTGTTCTCAGGTCCACCCTGACCCAAGGTGATAGCACCTGTTAGCACCCATATGCTGATATGCCGTAAAACAAAACAAAACAAATAACCAATAATCTTCTTCTATGAATCGGGCGATCATGGCTCTCCACAATTTCTTCTCCTTTGTAGCTCTTAGTAAATTTTGTCTTTTCATTATCTCTCCTAATGACTGTTCTGCCAACCATTTACATAAGCTTCTTCTTCTTCTTCTTCTTCTTCTTCTTCTTCTTCTTCTTCTATGAACCGTGTCCCTTCAGGACATGGGCAATCATAACTCTCCACAACTTCCTGTCCTTTGTAGCTCATAGTAAATTTTGTCTTTTCATTATCTCTCCTAATGATTTACCTCTGTACTCTTCTCTTCAATCTGTCCTGTGAGTGCAAAATTTTCTAAGCCGTCTTTCCTCATTATGTGCCCGAGAACCTGACTTCTGGCGTAAATTATAAATGTCATTTTTGTTGACATTTTCTCTAGATGAAGTGAAAACACTGAGATAAAGAGCAAACTAAATCTTCTATCTGCCGTGTGCTTTCAGGACTTGGATGATCATGGCTCTCCATAATTTCCTGTGCTGTGTTGCTCTTAATAAATATTGTCTTTTTGCTATGTTTCCTAATCCTTATTCTGCCAACCATTTATTTTCGTTAGGCATGGCTTATGCATTGATTAACTCCCTCCCTCTCGCTTTCAATATGTCCTCCGAGTATCAAATTTTCTAAGCCCTCTTTCCTCATATAATGCCCTAGAAATTTCAGCAGTTTCTTCTTAGTTGCATTTTGTTTAAATTTTCTCTAAAACGTTGTCATTGATTTGTGGATATCGCGCACGTCGTGAATGTCATTTAGAAGTGCATTACGCAGAATGCATCTGGACGTATTTGGTTCTTTCATGTTTTTGTAGAAATTGTTGATGTCTACTCTCCCTTGCTAATATGGATGCTTGTCTTTAAATAAAAGCTTTTATTACCTAAAAAAAGAAAAAAAAAAAGATCAAAGAAAAAAGAATCCGTAATTGATTTTCGGATAATCCACCAACAGAGACAATTTTTCAACTTTGTCAAAACAAAAATAAATGATTTTATTTTTAAAATACGAGAAAGAGAAAAATGACATTTTGTCACGGTTTTATGAAAGAGGAAACGAATTATTAAAATCTAATATAAACATTGTTGCCTGCAGGTATGGAGATATTGTTAATATCTTTCAACGATTTGTATTTGTTCAATTATATGTCGATCGATCGTTTACTGACTTCCCTGGCTTTAGAGTAATTAAATTGCTTCAATTTGTTTATTAAAACGAGTATATTGAAGGAAGAGAAAATTATGGATTTCTTTTTTTAAATCCTGTCAATGGATTCCAACTGAGAGAATCTCGGAAAAAACAGCATCAATTTCCATATGCTTACGAAAATATTAAGGTAAGTTTTCAAGAACACAAAAAGCTGTAACACGATGGGAGGTGGAAAAATCAGGCATGGCTGACCACATATCGAGAGAAAAGCGAGATAACCGCCCTCTGTGGGATTAGGTTGAAATCATAGACAAAGAACATCACTGGAAAATTCGTAAACTTAAGAAATAGGCACATATGCTAAACCACAAAAATTTTCTGACGAAGCATAGACTTGAAAACAATATGGGAACCAGTAATAAAGAGTGCCAGAGAAAAGCAATAATAACAACGAAAATTGCAGCTCTGGTAAAAATATGCAATAACAGTAAAAACTGCATATGGGCACTGGTAAAAACGGTTGCTGAAGACATTAAGTTTATAGGTCCCAGAAATTCATATAAAGATGTTCTTAAGGAGACATGACACCATGGATAAAGCCGTTGGTCGATGTTCCAGTGACAGGACCCAAAGAGTGTGAGTTCAATACCCGGTTAAGGCAGTGGAGAACTTTCAGAGGGAAATTAACAGGAGATAACTGACATCCATTAAACATGGCACGTGGAACTAGAACAGTCTACTCAAGTGAGTGAAATAAAGGGTTCAGTTCGACATTGCAACCACCTGAAGAAGGCCGAAACGTTGTAATAAATATGTCGACAAAGATGAGGACAATAGTCCGAATAACGTTTTCTGTTTCTATTTTTATTCTTACTTTCTCTGTTATGTTTAACATATTTGATATCTATGACATTCAATTCATATCTATCTCTCTCTCTCTCTCTCTCTCTCTATATATATATATATATATATATATATATATATATATATATATATATATATATATAGGCAAGAGGTTATAGTAGTTCCAACGAGAGAAAAGTGTGTATCATAAAAAGAAGAGAGAAACCGCAAACGTTTTTGGTTGTAATGTGGA
This sequence comes from Acanthosepion pharaonis, assembly GCA_903632075.3. Classification (NCBI taxonomy): domain Eukaryota; kingdom Metazoa; phylum Mollusca; class Cephalopoda; order Sepiida; family Sepiidae; genus Acanthosepion; species Acanthosepion pharaonis. The sequence continues at coordinate 1,311,788 of CAHIKZ030003780.1, forward strand.
TTTTAGAAAAAATATTATGCCTTATTTTCCATAATTTTGCTACACGGGTTTCCAGTCTCGCGTCCTTCATCAGACAAAGAGTGGATATTCCCACATATTATTAAAAGGAATTAATTTTTTCTTATGTTTTTCGATGGTAAATATTTTCGGTATTGGACATTCTCTTTTTTGTGTGTTAGTGATCCAAATGTCTTTCTTGAACTGGCAGTGAAAGAGTTCTGCGTGAAGGGTAATAAAATAATTAAGATTGGTCCGAGAAAGGGTGAGAAAGATATCTATATTCTTATCTTTTAATGACCCATGTAAGTTCTTAGATCTATTTTCATTTATTGTGTGTTTTTCTCAGCATACGTATGAATACGAATATTCCCTCCCCATATACAATCTTATTATAAGGAATTAGTATACACATATGTACACATACACACACACACATGCATACACATACTCACAAACACACATACACACTCTTGTTGTGTAGGGTTCGCCTGCGTGTCTCTGAGTAGTTTCGTTTTTATCAATATATATATATATATATATATATATATATATATATATATATATATATATATATACCAGTAGGCGCATGTGCATGCGTACTCCCTGTCTATAAACACATACTGTCTTATTATAAGAAATTAGTATACATATACATACACACACATATATATGCATATATACATACATACATACACACAGACACATACACACTTCCTATGTTGTGTAGGGTTTGCGCGCGGGCTTGTGAGTAGTCTATTTTTTGCCACACACACACACAAAGATATATACATATTTTTATTTTTGCCATATATATATATATATATATATATATATATATACGTCTGTTCATGTCTATCTATCTCTATATATAATATATATATATATTATTGTCTGTTTATATCTATTTATCTAGCTATCTATCTATATATCTATGTATCTATCTATGACATTCCATTCATATATATTCTATTCATATATATATATATATATATATATATATCCATATATATATATATATATATATATATATATATATATATATATATATATATATCCATCTGTTCATATCTATATATCTATCTAGCCCTGTCTGTTCATTTCTATCTATCTATCTATCTATCTATCTATCTATCTATCTATCTATCTATCTATCTATCTATCTATCTCAGTCTGTTCATATCTATCTATCTATCTATCTATCTATCTATCTATCTATCTATCTATCTATCTATCCCCGTCTGTTCATATCTTTCTATCTATCGATCTATCTATCTTTGTCTTCCCTGCTACATTTTCTTCTCCGCTTCTGATGTTTAGTTAGTTGAGGAGACTAGTAGAGATTATTGCCGTGTGAACAAACCAGTTATTCCGCATTTAGAAGTGTTAATTAATTTTTACCCATATTTGCCCTCAACAAACACCTTCACTTCCATCTTTCGACTAAGGTTTCTTATTTCAGGCTTCTATCTTTCGCTAATCGGTCTTTATGTCTAGACGGTCAAATTACAAATTTCTCTCTGATTAGCTCAACTCGGACGCATAAGCATGCAAATTTCGACATTTTATTATTTCCCATGACGACACAGTTGTACATAACGTGTAAACAAAATGAACGTCTATCCAAATTAGCACGTATCTCCGCAGGGTTAAGTAACGATGCGGGTTCAAATTCTGAATGAAGCATCTTGTAATTAACTCATTTTCTGTTTATCTACACTTTAGTGTGCATTCTATTAAAAATGTGCCGTGTCCCTTCAGGATGTAGGTGATCATGGCTCTCCACATCTTCTGTGACTGGTAAACCCTAATAAATTTTGTCTTTTTGTTATTACTCCAAACCCTGTTATACCATCCATTTACTCAAGCTCATCAAGTATGTTACACGCTGCTTTCTTCTGTCCCTTTTTGTCTCAATCTGTCCTGTGAGTATCGGTTTTTCTATGCCTTCCTTCCTCATTACGTGTCCCAGAAATTTTAATTAACTCTTCCTGATGTCAAATATATGTTTCTTTTTTTGTTTCAATTTCCTCGAAAACCTCATTGTTACTCACATGTTCGGTCTATGGATATCCTCAGCATCCTTCTGTAGAACAACAGTTTTGTTGCTTTGAGTCTTATCTTCATCTTTGAGGAAATTGTTCAGCCTTCGCTGGCATATAAGAGGACAGATATCACGTAACAGTTCAGTACTCATTTCTTTGTTACCAACGATATTTTTCTACCTCTTAATACTCTGCTTTTCGAAAGTTGCAAATATGGTGCACATTTACAAATTAGAGCATAATCTTTTTTTAAGGTCTTTGGTTACTCTGAGAAAAGTGACCAGCATTTGACGCTATATAGTAAGTCAGATATCACTTAAGATTCCACCACTCTTTTCATTACTTGGATTATTTACATTATTCGGACTGGTTATCCTCATCTCCATTGCCATATTCACAACGTTTCTGCCGTTGTACGCTTCGGCCTTCTTCAAGTGATTGGAATTTCGAACCGAACCGTTTATTTTGTCCACCGGTGTAGCTTGTTCTAGTTCCACGTGCCATGTCTCTTCCGGATGTCTCAGTTAAAATCAACTTCAAATCAACTCTCCGAGTTTTTTTTTTTTTGGTTCACCATTGCTGTGGCTTGGTATTTGACTCAAATCTTGTTGAGTTTAGTCACTGGATCTAACCAACGTCTTTATACACTGTATTACTGGTAATATAGCTTCTTTTTTTTTTTTTTTTTAAATGTATTGCTGGTAATATTTTGTTTCTTCAAAATTAATTGCTGATAATAATTATTTACAAACAAGTATTGCTGGTATTAAAACCTACTTTTACACTTTAATATCGTTTTGACCCCAGTTTGGGGATTTGCTATTTGCCCATAGCTGGGACCCCAAAGGTGCTACCACCCCGGGTCAAGGTGGACCTGGGAACACCAGCAATCAAGAGGTGGTTCAATGCTCTTCAAAACCTCCTTATCATAGGCCTTGCTGTTGGACATAGTTTATCGGTCTTACCCCTCTGCAGAGATGCAGTCGGTGTATGAAAGACCCAACCCACAAGGCGTTGAGCAATTTGGGCAACTTGACTTGAGCAAAATAGTCACTAAGCGGTTGTGATTTTTATATATTCATTTCTTCTCTTCATCCTCATCTTTACACTTTTGATTTTGATTGCTGCTGACTGTATTTCAGCACCTCACAGTTGGATATGTATGACGACTTCCCTAATTAAAATATCCAGTCGGACAACAACATGCTATTGCGGAGCCATTTATTCTACAGCCCCAAATATATCTCGGCATTCGTTTAAAGTGTACTGTTCTACTACAGCTTAAATGGAAGGATCGATTCCAGATGAGGTAAAATGGATTGGCTTTACAGTATAACCCTTGAGAAGGACATCAAAACCCGTTTTACTGAGCTTTATTTTTAAGCATTTAATCCGAAGGAAGGCGGGAGTGCCACCAACATGCAAGGGGTTACAGACAATAAGAGCAAGAGTAAAGATAAATAGATAAGAACAGACAATATGTATACTTGGGATAAGATCATTTTTTTTATAAAAAGGGAAGCCATATATAAGAGCCATTGGTGAAGAGGCTTAAGAAATGATCTGTCCCTTGTACCTACTGAGAATGCATCTGACTCCTTAGGCCTTGTTCTATCTTTAGAATAGTCAGATTAGATTAAAAATGGAAAATATCATATTTAAGCTGGCGCTGCTCAATCTTATCGAGATATCAAAAGTTGTAAGATTTTATTTGTTGCTAAGAGAATGCAAATCTGTGGCACCGGTCCAATGGAAAACGAGCCTAGTAACAGTTTAAATCACAGACAGACGTTGTATATTCACTAGTCGTGTTGAAAGGTGGCAGTCTCAATGAATCTTCTTGCCAGGAACTTCTATTAGGGCTCAAGTTGACCCCAGATCTCATTTGGAATTCATGCATACGTTCCATCGTCAAAATGCTTGTAAAATGGACGGATTCCTTGTACCTCTTCAAAAAAGTAATTGATTCTTTCTTTACAAGTGTAAGACGACGCAAAAATAGTGTGTTGCTGCTGTATTTCGGCCTTGGGTTGCCTAATCCACACTCTTCAGCATTGATAGAGTCCGAAATCGTTTATTCCGCCTTGTGTGGGATGAAGTATTCTCTAACCTACAGCCCACTTACTCCACAGACCTAATAACGCAGACATATAGCGACGTCCATGTCAAATCTATAGACGCGCCCCAGTCTTTAGTGTCACCGACTCTGAAACCAAAACCCGTCATACTACATGAACGGAGTTGAATAAATTCTTCCCTACATAATCTATTACCAAGAAAGATGTTCCTTCAGAAATGCTACATTGTGAAACAGACTCCTACTGGGATGCTTCCACGAATACTACAATCTTAACCTTTTCAATTCTAGGAACAATCGTTATTTATCTCCCATATCGTCATATGATTAACTTTCTACTCTCCCCTCTATATCACATAACATATTCAGTAACCCTCTACCTTGAGTGCCTCTTGAGCCTTGTATTTGGTGACCTTAATTGAAAAGAGGAATATTTATTTCCAGAACATTTACAGCGTCAAATAATAGTGTGTGATTTGAGCTGGCTCTCTGCAAAAATGTCAGAGTGAGTCCGCGATCCGAGGAAGACGACTCCTGTTCATAATCTATATTGTAAAAAGAAAGTACTGAATTCAAGCATTTTATTATTGGTGGCTTGCAGATTGAACTGGCATTCGTATATCAGCTTCATCAAACCCAAATAATGATTCTGTTTCAGGTTTTAAATGGCTGACGAATTCGTTTCAGTGACATAGAAAGATCAATCTTGCGTTATTTTCTATTTTAACTAACATTTCAGTCGGCAGCATGCCAACATATCGAGCGGCAGTCCTTCGTAGACAGATAACCTGATGCTTCTAGTGGTTCACCACCTTGTTTTGTCTTTGAGACGAAGTGCGTCGTATATCCGTTTAGATAAAATATTCACCCGAGAGACGGCGTCAATTTTGAATCTTCCCACTCTCGTTTCCCAACCTAATTTTGACACCCAAATCTGAAATGGGTTCGTCTCCTATTTCTTGTAGTTAAGTGTGGGGTCTCTGAAAAGGGTGAGAGCAAGTTTGGAATCAAGGGAAGACAACTCTTCGTGAGTTATCTGTATTACAACGTCTCTGTTCTTCAGAGAGGAAAAAAAAGATACAACAGATTGAAAATTTATAAGTTGTGTTGTTGATTATTCATTGCTAATGACCGGTTTTGGGAGGTAACTGCATACGGTTAGCCTTCAGAATGAAATGGGTACATTGATATGAGGATTTATTTTTACTTTATTGGTTATTTATTTATTTCGCTTAAGGATATGTCAATGATTTGTTTCGATACGCAGAGCCGTCCAAATCGGGTGATTTACGGTGTTGAGGAAAGGCTTAAGGAAGCATGTCCGGACAGAATTTCCATTTCTCCCAGTGTAAGCATCCAACTTGTTGAGAGAACTCCAATACCTGGTATTATAAGAGATGATTCTGAGTACAGATGGCGTGAGCTTCAACCCCATCTTGAGATGTTTCTGAACCAATAAGATGGAATCTATTCTGTTAAAAAAAAGGTATGACTATCTTGGAATTTAACTATGTAAAAACAATTGCCCCATTTTTTTAAGTATATCACCCCAAGCAAAGCGGGAGTGTCATTAGCACGCAAGGGGTTACGGGGAGTGAGAGCAAGAGTAAAGAGAGGTGTTTGGGGAAAGGAGAAAGAGAAGGACAAGGCATCAGAAGATGTCGATTGACATTACATTTGAATATTTGAAGATTATAGCCATCAGGGAAGTAATTAAGAGGAAAGGAATTCCACTGTCGGGAAGTGCGAGATGAGAAGAAGTGCGAGATTGGAGTAGAAGAAACGGTTACATTTAACCGTTTCGGCAGAGGAAGGATGGGACCGAAGTGCCAACCTAGCAGCATGCTTAAATTCATGCAGTTTGGGAACCAGTCAGAGTACTCGTCAAAGCAGTTACATGAAAATACCTATAGAAAAGACAAAGGGAAGCCACAGCACGTCTGAGAGAAACTGACTCTAGACGAGATGCCAGATCAGGACCTAGCACATTGCATATGCGTCTCTGGATTTTGTCGAATAATTGCTTAGAATATGGCCTTATTTTCACAGATTGCTATTGTGTATGAATTTCTTGCTGATTTTATTTGCACTGGAGCTTATGATCGACTGAATTTATTGCACGACTCCAAAGAATTGCTTCGTCCTAATTTCTTTGAAATCTATCAACTTTTCTGGGTGGGCAAGATTACGGAAACAATACTGGAAGAATTTGGTAAAGCGTTGGCGGGGAAGTTAGGTGCAAATGAATGCAAATCTCCATGAGACAATCAGGTGAACGAACTACGTTTATAATGTGGATTCTGATGAGAAATAATCTACAGTAGAATTCGACCAGAAACAGAACAAAAATAGTAATGACACTGGAACAAGAAATGCAATATTTATGATCAGAATGATATCGGGACGATCAATACCAACACAGAAAGGACTACCAAAAGAATTTGATAATGCACAACACAAAGATGTATTTGAACTGCTAGGGAAACTTATTTGGTAAGGAATAATCCAGAACATTTATTGGAACGTACCAGAGTGTAGTCAAACACAAAATGAACTGGATAAGTACTCACAAATAGAAAAGGTGCGAATGAAAACGATGTGCCTTCTGAGCAGTTTTATTTCACGTTCACATGGAGGTGTTCTTTAGAGAAAAAAAGAATTCCTACCAGGATTTATTCTTGGTGGGGGGGTACAATTTTTACAACTTAAGACGAGCTCATAACTGCTATCATACAGAAAAAACGTGCAAAAACTACTAGACGGGACAGTAAAGGAAGAAAGGACTAGCCACCAATTGTGAGAAGACAAAATGAATGTTCTTTAGCAAAAGAAAAATCCCAAGACGTAAGTGACGAAGTGAAGGCGTCAGAACCAAACATGTAAATAAGTTTAACGATCTAGGAAGTGTTACAACAGACTGTGAAAATATAACAAAGTGTGAACGTTCATTGGAATTGCGAAAGTCTCTTTTAAAATCTAAACAAATTAATAAGAATCAGGAAGCCTTCGTGTGGGGAACAGCCCCGTAGAAGCAAACGAGCCAGAGTGGCTTGCATCTGGTGCATAGGAAAATAAGGGTCTTCCCTTAACGTGTGGTACGTGACATCGGCAAGTTTGCCCCTTGAAAATAGCATTACTCTCCCGTCTAGAAGTATGTGTGGTAATGAGTGTTTTTTGTACAGTTTGGCATGCTTCCACCAATAGCAAGTCGTTCGCTGATTGGTCGAACTAGAGGAGGCTATTTGCCTGGGTAACTGAGAATAAAAGCGAAGAACGCTGATTGGTTGGTCGACCGCAGCCTGAAAAAAGAGGGCTGAAGCAGTGAGAAGGAAAGATGGATATACGTTTGGACGTGTTCAGAAAGCAAGGACGTCGAATTGAACCAGCGGTATATTGATTTGTACAATGACGTCGTAGCAATACAGACTTATTTAAACTACACTTCGTTAAAAATACAGACAAGAGTTCTCAAATGCTAAGTAATATCAATGCTCCTTTATGGCGGTGAAAGCGGGACAGTTACCTCAGAGATGAAGAAGGGATTTCGTTCTACAGAAGAATGCTGAGAATATCATGGACGAAGCATGTAAACAACGAGGAAGTTTTAGATAAAAATGGAATCACAAAGAGTACTTTTACCGAGAATCAGAAAGATAGAGTTGAACTATCTGGGAAATAATGAGGAAAGAAGGCTTGGAGAATTTAACACAGCACATAGAATGATTGGATGAGAAATTAATGTGCTTCTTTTAGGGCTTTTGTAGATTATTTAAAGCAAGAAAATATTTGTAGATTTTTAAACCTTTTGCAGGTTATTTAAAGCCAGAAAATACTTGTGGATGTTATAAACCTTTTGCAGGTTATTTAAAGCCAGAATATATTTTTAGACTTTTTTTGAAGAATTTTACATGTCATTTTAAGCTAAAAAATATTGTTAGATATTTTTAAAGCTATTTGCAGATTGTTTAAAGCCAGGAAATATTTGTGGATGTTTTACGTCTGTTGTGGGTTATTTAAAGCCAGAATATATTCTTAAGCGTTTTTGAAGAATTTTACATATCATTTTAAGCCAGAAAATATTGTTAGATATTTTAAAAGCCATTGCAGTTTATTTAAAGGTAGAACATATTTTAGATTTTAAGAATTCTTTGATGGTAATAATGATTTATTCATACAAATCCTATCAATTAACCCGTAGCTACTGGAAGAGGAGGTTGATTGATACATTTCACAAGAGTATTTGTGCGAAAGTGAATATACAGAACTTGACTGGAATTGAACTCGAATTTACAATTTTCAGTTCCAATGTTTTATCCATTACGCGATCCGTATATATAAGCTTGCAGCACCTGCTATTCCCAAGCTGTTACCTATCTAGGTACTGACCAGACACGACGTTGCTTAACTTCGATAATTGTACAAGAACGGGTTTTTCAAAGTGATATGGCCGTATGATTGACGGTAAGATGAACAGAGGGTAACAGCTAGTATCGTATATAACGGCTTTGTTCAAATGGGTGAGAGAAAAGGGACTGAGAGGAATAATAAGAAAACTAGCATTACTTAGATCTACGAAGGATAGGAAGTCGTGAAGAGTCATGTCCACACACATCAAAGGACACGGCATTTGAGAAATACTAGAGGATAAGTGTTCATTGGTAGATTTACAAAAGAAGCGGGAAGAAGTTTAATTAATTTTTGGAAATCATCGCAAAAAGAGTCCTTTTTTTTAGGGGTGGCAAGAACCAATGTCGCACATTTTTATACGTCAAGCGTGAGAAAATGAATCCTCTAGACCCAGTTTGGCTTTCACTCCAGTAAAGGTTGTAACGAGGGTATATACGTCATTAAACAATTCCAGGAAATTATTTAGCTCTCCAAAAGGAATTTTACACCTGCTGTTTAGACCTCACTGCTGCATACGACCAGATCAATAGAGACTTCCTCTTCTCATTCATGAGAAACTGCCTTCCCCTGAATGTCTAAACTTGATAGAAGAAATATATCAGTTCACAAACTTGTACATATTGAGACATTCCACACATCTGGAATACGACAAGAAGAAAATGCAAGTGCCAATCTATTTAATGTCTACCTGCACTATGCTTTGTGCGTATCCAAACACAGATCTGAACAGATGAACACTGATCACTTAAATATTTCTTACCGTATTCCAAATAAATCTTCTACTAGAAAACAGTGCTCGTGGTTCCCCATCGAGGCCAATGTACAGAGGATAAGGTAAGCTATGATGATGACATAAGTATTTATGTTTGACACAAGGAGGATTTTGAGCAATATATCAGCATCCTTTAATAAGTATTCGAAGATGTAAGACACAAGATTAAACCTTTCCAAAACAGAAACAATAATTTGGAAATAACTAATGCCAATCCTACCCTGAAACCTTCGTAAAATACAGCATGCGGAATTAGTAAATGCTAAACACTTCAAATAACTCGCTGTATAGAATATATATATATATATATATATATATATATATATATATATATATATATATATATATATATATATATATATATATATGTATATGTATGTATGTATGCATACTTTAAAAATCAGGACGTTGCTTGATTTCGCTACCTTGTTTTCAACCTTACGGTATCCTTAAGCGATTTTTGTCATATGAACTGAAACGGTTTATTTGGAAAAAAAATGACCGCTATATTGTCATTTTCAAAATAAATAAATAAACAAACGTACGACGTTAGGTGTAATAGAAAGAAACCCTCTCCCACCAATACACTTAGAGTGCCTCTGCCTTTCTTCTTCTTCTTCTTCTTCTTCTTCTTCTTCTTCTTCTTCTCTTCATATTTCTTCTTCTTCTTCTTCTTTTTTCTTCTTCTTCTTCTTCTTCTTCTTCTTCTTCTCTCCATATCTCTTCTTCTTCTTCTTCCTTCTTCTTCTTCTTCTTCTCTCCATATCTCCTCTTCTTCTTCTTCTTCTTCTTCTTCTTCTTCTTCTTCTTCTTCTTCTTCTTCTTCTCTCCATATCTCTTCTACTTCTTCTTCTCTCCATATCTCCTCTTCTTCTTCTTCTTCTTCTTCTTCTTCTTCTTCTTCTTCTCTCCATATATCTTCTTCTTCTTCTTCTTCTTCTCTCCATATCTCTTCTCCTTCCTCTCTCCATATCTCTTCTTCTTCCTCTCTCCATATCTCTTCTTCTTCTTCTTCTTCTTCTTCTTCTTCTTCTTCTTCTTCTTCTTCTTCTTCGCTCCATATCTCTTCTTCTTCTTCTCTCCATATCTTCTTCTTCTTCTTCTTTCCATATCTCTTCTTCTACTTCTTTCTTCACATCGTCATCCTCCCTTTCTATTACACCCAACGTCGAACGTTTATTTCTTTATTCATTTTTGAAAATATCAATATAGCGTTCATTAGTTCTTTTTTGAAAAATAAAGCGTTAAGAGGTCATTTGATAAAAATTGTCTGAGGTGTCCGTAAGGTTGAAACCAAGTTAGCAACTGACCTTCTGATTTTGAAGTTAAATGCTGTACATGTTATTTTTACTTTTATTTTATTTTTTCACACGTGTAGTGAGCACTTTTTAATATTACTGTTTCCTGGTCTGATTCAACTCTGACCATTAACGTTTTACGTATTATTATATATATATATATATATATATATATATAATATATTAAGTAGCAATTTTTCATTAATACATGTTTCATTAAATAATATATACAAGTTTTGTCTATTTATTTTAAGTTCCTTTCATATTGTCCGATAAGCTTAATAACATTATCATTGAAAGACGAAAGGAAATCACCATATTGATACACGCTTTAATCCAATCTAAGCTTTCGGCTTACATAAGCCATTATCAAAGATGACAATTTCAATATATCAAACAACACAAGGACGAAACAATAATGATAGTCTGCTTTTGTTGCATGAAAAATTTCAAAGCAACGACAAACTCGTGTATACGAGACGCGGAGGCGAAAATCGCGTCGCTGCTCATGACGTCACCCATGACCACGCGAGAGTGAAAACGAGAAGTATTAAGTATGGGAAGCCGTTGGTATAAACCAATGGCTTCTGTTATCAATTATAGGCATTTAAGAATATTTGTGAAGATTTCATAGTTTATTTTCTTCAGGTTAGGTTTCAACTGTTTTATGTATATAGCTTCAAGAATTTTTAGTTTTTGTTTATTGTTTTCATGTTTAAGTATAGTTGTGTTTTCAACAAGGATTTTCCAGAATTGTGTATGCGCCAGGCATATTGTTTTAAAGGCCTAAAATGTTAGATATATCATTCAAATGTAGTGTCAAGCGTCGTGAAAGCGAGTTTGTGGTGTGACCAACATAAATATTATTTAATCCATACAATCTCCAAAAGGCCACTTGAATTTGTAAACTATGTTGTTTTTTTGCAAATCGCTAACGTATCAATATGGTGTTTTCCTTCCGTCGTTTAATGATAATGTGATTAAGCTTATCAGACAATATGAATTACTATAAAACATGCATTGATATATATATATATATATATATATATATATATATATATATATATGTGTGTGTGTGTGTGTGTGTGTGTGTGTGTGTGTGAGTATACTGGTTCCATGTAACTTGGGAAGTATGTGTGTGTACGTATGTGTGTATGTATGTGAGCATATACTGATTTCTTGTAGTGGTACGGTATGTGTGTGGGGGTGTATGTTTGTATGTGTACAAATGTGTTTACTAATTCCTCGTAGTGAGACAGTGTGTATGTATGGAGAGGGAATATACACACATATACAGGCATGCTGACGGAAACACACGAAAATGGAAATAGATCTAAGAACACACAGAGGTCATTAAAACATAAAATACCGATAAGTAATTCATCATTTCTCTCGGACCAATCTTAATTGTTTTATGACCCTTCACGCAGAACTCTTCATTGCCAATTCAAGAAAAACATTCGGATTATTAACACAAAAACAGAGAATGTCTCATATCGAGAATATTTAACATTGAAAAACATAATTATTTTTAATAATATGTGGAATTCTACGCCTTTTACCTGAAGACGGTCGCGAGACCAGAAACACGTCTAGTAAAATTATGGAAAATAAAGCATAATATGTTTTTAAAAAAAAATCCACATTGCAACCAAAAACGTTTGCGGTATCTCTCTTTTTTTTAATATACACACTTTTCTCTCGTTGAACTACTATAAATTTTTCCTTTCATATATATATATATATATATATATATATATATATAGATAGATAGATAGATAGATAGATAGATAGATAGATAGATATCGATCGTGAATAGATAAATCAAACGACCAGATATAAGTAAGATTTTAGGCGCATGTTGGTGTATATACACGGGCAAGCAAATAAATAGTCATCAAATATATACATAATAGTCCTCGATATGGTTAGACAGAGCAAAGATAAGTACATATACGTGTACCTACGTTTTGGTGTGCGACTAATGTTTCGCTGGATTACAGCTCGTCGGGCACTAAGTTTAGATATATAGACTTTGGGTGCTGTTACTGGATCTAACTAACTCAAGGATACATGGCACAGTGGATAAAGGCGTTAGTTAGATCAAGTTCGTCATTACAACCACCTGAAAAAGGCCCGAGCGTACGACGACCGAAACGTCGTTATAAATATGGCGACAAAGATGGGGACAATAGTCCGAATAATGTAGTGTTCATAATAGCTCATCTCAAAAATATAGACAGATATTAAATATTTTATACAGACTTCAAGATATTGTCTTCTGCGACGAAAGATTAATGGGAGTTGTTTCATTTGTATAATAACAGTTTTATGATTTTGAGTTTTTCTTTACGGCGAGCCCTTTATTTGATTGTGGCATTATCTTCTAAAATGTATCTTCTGGTGATAGTTTTATTATTAATTGTACCTACTATTATGATTAATGTATACCCGAAGTGACAATCTTGTAATGATAGCTATAATTTTTGAAAACAATGTTTCAGTAAATATAATCACGATGCAAATTTCATCAAGAATACCTTTTATTCATCATTTGGCGTTTTTATCTGCAACAATTTCGGTTTTGATTATTTCGTATTTCAAAGTAAAATTTTCC